>OY992876.1:460045169-460410169 GCA_963921405.1 Cepaea hortensis | reverse complement strand
TGTGTTTATAATTTCTCCATTTCTCACTGTTTCACAGGAGTCACATAAACCTAAATGTTGTCATTTTGTATTGTCTGTCTGACAGTCTGTCCGTCTATTTGTCTGTAACGGTTGGTCGGTCTGTCTAACTGTCTGTGTAATTCTCTGTCTTTCTAATTTTCTTTCTTGTTGATTTTCTATCTAGGCGACTGTCTGTCTAGCTATCTATGCAAATGTCTGCACGTCTGTCTCTGTACTTATCTACCTACTTCTCCCCCTCTATCTGTTTCTGTCTGTTCGTCGGTCGGCCTGTTTGTGTAACAGTCTGTCAGTCGGTGTGCCCAGCTGTCTTTCTGCTTAGCTGTCTGTCTATCCAGATGTCTCTCTAACTGAATGTCTCTTTGTTTAGCTGTCTGTCTATCTGCTTATGTATCTATCCAATATGGCTATATAGTTAATTCCCCAGAGCCTGGAGAGATATTCAATAAAAACCGCACCTCGAATGACGAGAATGAGCGCCACCGACATTCCCATCTCCATTCAGTCTAGAGCACTCTCTGTGTTTCTCTACAATTTGATGTCAAAAACTGTCGGCCACCACGCGCCGGAACCTATAATACAGCATGCATGGATTGATGTACTGGCCTAGATTATACCCTGGAATCATACCGCAAGATGCAGTCAATACAGATCTAAATATAGTAGATAGCACGTGCCAGCTAAAATGGCGTCCTTCAGTGTTAGTATGAGAACTTTGCTAAAAGCGGTAGGCCGAGGGAAGGGAATGGCTGCATCTGTTTACTGTTGTAAGGATAATGATAGTGCTTGTTGGATCTGTGTTGTTTGTCTTGTCATTTTTTATCTTGTCAGTTTCCATCGCTGTGATGTTGTCTCCTTTTGCAGCTTGTTGATAAGCGGAAGCGATATCTCGCCCCACTTCCTCCTATGCAGCTTCCCGGTTAGTTAGAAAGGCTGAGATAAACGTGGTAATGCACGAGTCTGTTGTTGTTGTCTCTAGATCTGCACTTCGTTGTCCAGCGCGATTTTTCCTCGAACAGTGCAGTAGCATAGTGTGTCTGATGTGGCGAGAAGATTACAACACACTTGTATGTTTATGTTTTCAGAATAACACTATGTCTGCAGCAAAAGGTCATTGTGGCCGAAAGGTTAAGTGCCCGTTCTTTAACTTAATGCGTGCTGGCCGCGGGGTATTGGGTTAATTCCCTACGCCTATCAGCCAGACGTACACGTTGACTTCTCATTCAGAAAGCGATGACAAGTTCTTCGTCCGTTGCCATCTATCCCCCATTGGGGGATATTCCCCCAACCAACTCACTTCAAGCCACTCCACCTTTAACTGTCCCATACAGCTCTGCCCACGTCCTTCCCCTATTGTTCATGTCTGTCTCTACTGCATTTCTCCATGAATTTTTATGTCTTCCTCTATTTCTTTTGTCGTGTGCGTTCCAGAGTAAGGCTTTTCTAGTGATACTATTCTCAGGTATTCTCAGTGTATGACCTATCCAACACCAGCGTCTTGTCTTCACGTGTTGGTTAATCGTTGTTTGTCTAGTTCTCTCCAAGAGTTCCACATTGATTACTTTGTCATATTATTTTATTCTTTCTGTTTATTGCGTAGGCTCCAATTAGTGAATGTTTGTGGTTTATTTGTAATTGTTTTCATTGTTCTCCGTGATTTCACTCACACAGCAGTACTGATTTAACTTTGGGTAGAACATTCCTAGTGTTGAGCCAAGTTTAATTTCTGAACGTCAAATTGTCTTGAAAATCAACACAATGTTGATTGCATTGTTCTACAAGAGAATTGCAACATGTATGACTTTAGCCTCTATCTCGTGTACTGTTCAACGCCTACACACTGAGATTCACCAGTGAGCAGATCACTGGACCTGGTAGAACATTGTTATATGCCGATGATGTTTTAGTGTATCGTCAGGGTAAGGATAGAGATCAGGTTGCCATGGAACTACAAACCGAACTCAATCGCATAAGTACTTGGTGTGATGAAGCTGGGGCAATGGTCAACCCAACAAAGGCTACAGTGACTTGGTTCTCGTTGAATAATCATATTGTCAACATTCCTACACCAACTGTAATGCTGTGTTCAGAGACGGTGGAAAGAACGCAGGCAATGAATTACCTGGGGATACGGTTTGATCGAAGCCTTGCTTATAATGAGCACATAGACCAGGTGTTAGCAAAGACTAAGCGGGGTTTGGCTGCGATGCGGGTGATGGCGGCAGCAAACTGTGAGCAGCGCCATCTATGTCTTCTGTACGAGGGGCTGGTCATATTTGTTTTGGAGTACGCGATGGCAATCCTGACTCTCAGCCGTAAGCAGATAGAAAGGATGGAAAGGATACAGAATGAAGCTATATAACGCAAACACACAACATCCACTGCATAGTGAAATTATGAAGGTGACGGGCAGCAGGTTAAAAAGAGGACGGTCGTGGATGGGTCAAGCCGAAGACATTCTTCAACAGGTGTGTTCACTTGAGGACTTAGAACTTGGCGAGGAGTGGGTGCAAGTGCCAACAGAATTCTGCACATCCTTTTCAGTTTGCATCCAACTAGATAGAAAATGCGGACAAGAAAATCCGGCTGTTGTGGAGGATGAAGTACAAGCGTTGATTTTCGAGAATTCTCTAGACGGTGATGCTGTCATTTACACAGTTGAGTCGGTCGTCCGACATGTGAGAAGCTCATGGGCCTTTACGGCTCGGGCCGGAGGGAGAATTGTGAAAGAGAACTCTGGTGCTTTCACTGAGACCACAAGTAGCCTGACTATGGAAGTCATGGTAGTAAGTAAAGCAATAACATGGCTCGAGACACAGACATTCACTAGGGCATGTTTCCTTAGCGACACAATGAACATGATGAAGAGGATAGAGGTGGGGTGGATCCGAAGAGAAAGGTTGCTGTCTCCGGAGAGGTCTCGGCTGGCAAAGATTAGTTTCATCTTCGTGCCAGGGCATGCCGGAGTACAAGGAAATGAGCGGGCTGACAAGCTCGCAGGTGAGGCTACGGTGGAGGGCGGACGCGCCATGGACCAGGCTGACATTCTGAATGCTCTACGAGAAGTAAGACTTTTGCGTGAACCAAGTGATGACTGTGAATCTACAACCATGGCCAGACTGCGAGAACAGCAAATTAAAAGAGGGGTGGCCAAACAAGAACACTACGCAGGAAGCCGGAGAAGATTGATAAACCAACACAGAACTGGTGTCGTTAGCCGCTACACGCTGCGGGATTTGCTGAGGAGGGGATCCGAGCACTTATGGACTGAATGGTTCGATGTGCAATGAAGATGATCTGTCGACTAACTAACTAACTAACATGACTTTAGCCACGAGTGGCTGTACATTATGCACCGCCTCTCAAACGTTTAAAAATCATATCACATATTTATGATCACATATTTTAGAAGACATTTCGTATGATCGTTGATAATAGCTCAATGTTTCTGATAGATATATGCCGGAATACGCCACCACATGTCAACACGCAGATGATCAAGATGGCTTGTAGAAGTATCGGAATGGAAGTAGAAGCATTCTTGTTACTTCATGTGGACTTGTAGTCTCATCTTGTGGAGCCACTCTGGGTGGGGTTTCAAGAGTGGGGCGACCTTTGAAGCACTTTAAGTGGTGCACGGTCTTTTGAGATATATTTGATGAAGTGAAGGAGGAATGGTAAAACCATATCAGTTTACTTTCAACAGTATAAAACATACCAGCTGACTTTCAACAACATGTGAATAATGCAACATCAAACCATATCAATTCACTTTCAGCATGTGAACAATACAAAATGAAACTACACCGGCTGATATTCAACAACACGTGTGAATAATGCAACATGAAACCATATCAATTCACTTTCAACATGTGAACAATACAAAATAAAACTACATCAGCTGACTTTCAACAATGTGTGAACAATATAACATGAAACCACATCAGCTGACTTTCAACGACATGTGAACAATATAAAATGAAACAATATCAGCTGACTTTCAACATGTGAACAATACAAAATGAAACAATATCAGTTTACTTTCAATAACGTGTGAACAATACACCATGATACCATATCAGCTGAATTTCAACAACAAGTGAGAAATACAACATGAAACCAACAACATGTGAACAATACAACATGAAACCCATATTAATTCACTCTCAAAAACATGTGAACAATACAACATGAAACCATGCCAGTTCACTTTCAACAACATGTGAACGATAAGGCATTGAAACACATCAGTTCACTTTCAGCAACATGTGAAACAATATCAGTTCACTTTCAACACCATGTGAAACCATATCAGTTCACTTTCAACTACATGTGATCATAAACAAAAATAAAACCACATTAATTCACTTTCAGCATGTGAGCACAGAACGTGAATTACAGTTCTCATTCAATTGGGTCACAAGTGAACAGTTTGAGAAACCTTTTACTTAGAAGCGATTAAAGAGATTTGTCTAACAATATGTTAATGCTATGTGATAGGGGAGATTTTTATAACAAGAGTATACGATTACGAGAAATATGTGAATGTTAGAAAGCACACCGGATTCCAACCTGTCACTTGAAAATGGCGTCTTTCCTCAGACATGGGCGGGGAACCTTTTTTCGGCCATGGGCCATTTGGATATACTGTATGTGTGTGTGTGTGTGTGTGTATATATATATATAAATATGCAAAAGTAGGAAAAGGGAAAATAGAGGATGTAGTGGAGAATTATGGTTTAGGTGCAAGAAATGAAAGAGAAGAGAACCTAATAGAATGGACAAATATCAATGATATGATAATTGGAAACCCCTGATTTAAACACCATAAAAGACGACGTTACACATAGAAAAGGCGTGATAAGTAAATACTCAACCAAATTGACAACATTCTTATTAATAAAAGATTTAGAAATGCATTAATTAATGTAAAGACAATGCCTGGTGCAAATTGTAATAGTGATCATGTACCACTATGTGGACAAATAAAAGTAAGACTAGAGAGGAAAAAAGTGACTAAGAACATTAGATTTAATAAAGAGGTTTTGATGGTAGATAAAGAAATTCAAGAGCAATACAGAGGTACTGTTAAAAATAGTTACAACGCAATAGCTAAAATACAGAGTACAAACGAATAATGGGAAATGTTAAGGGACTCCATTCATTAGATAGCAAAGAAATATTACCGGAGAGAAGCCAAAAAAGCTAAGAAAAAAATGGATGATTGATGAAATCTTAAAGTTGATAAATAAAAGAAAGCAGAGTAAATATGACAAACAATAATATGTTAAGATAAATAAAGAAATAAGAGATAAGTGTGTGAAAGCAAAAGAAAGTTGGATAAACGAGCAGCGCAAGAAAATTGAATTAAATTCTATTAAAGATACAAAAACTATGCACAGACAAATCAGTAAGCTCATAGGAAGAAAAGTAAGATTAAATACAGGGTGTTTAAAATCAAAATCAGGAAAGATATTATTGGAGGAAGGTGCTATATAAGAGAATTATATGATGGAGAAAGGGAAGAATTAACAGAAGAAAATAACTTAGAATTTCCGCCTATTCTAAAAGAAGAAGTCGCTGACGCTGTCAAACGTATGAAGAAAGGAAAAACAGCTGGGCCAGATGAAATCACAAGAAAAGAATTAGAAGTACTGGGAGAATTTGGAGTAGATATATTAACCAAAATGTTGAATGATTTTTACAGCAGTGGATATTTACCGAGCGATATTCTGAAATCTGTATTTATAACTATACCAAAAAAGACCAAGAGCAATTGAGTGCGAAGATTTTCGTACAGTTAACCTAATAAACCATGTCACTAAATGTCTACTCAGAATTATCATGAGAAGAACCAGAAAGAAAATAAAAATGGAAATTGGTAAAGAACAGTATGGATTTGTTGAAGGAAATGGTACAGATAATGCAATATATACATTACGGACACTAATAGAAAGATAAATAGAGGCACAGAAAGACATATTTGTGCTTCATAGATTATACTAAAGCGTTTGATAAAGTAAAACACGATGAACAGATTAAAACGTTGGAAGATATTATTATTGATGGGAAAGATCTCATAATAATAAAGACTATTTACTGGAACCAAGTAGCAGCCATTAAAATGGGAAATAAAAAGGGCAATAATGAACAAATAAAGCTAGGAGTACGACAGGGATGTGTCTTGTCGCCGGATGTCTTCTCCGTCTATAGCGAAGAAATAATGAGAGGGATCAAAGAGAAGCCAGGAGTACTAATGGGCGGTTATAATATAAACAATATACACTATGCAGATGACACAGTATTGGTGGCGAATAATGCAAAAGAACTACAACAATTGTTGGACATTGTAGTAATAGAGTGTGCAAAGAAAGAACTCGCCTTGAGTAGCAAGAAAACATTAACAATGGTGATATCAAATAAAAAGGTGACACCAAAATGTAAAATGGAAATAGAATGGAAAATCCTTAACCAAGTGGATACTTCTAAGGGGATTTATAAAATCAGATTGAAGATGCACAACAGAGATAAAAAGCAGAATAGGGCAAGCAAAAGCTGCATTTCAGAAAATTGAAGCATATCTTATGCAATAAGTCGCTATCATTGAATGTAAGAAAGAGGGTGCTGAAGTGCTATAAAGAACCAGTTTTGCTGTATGGCAGTGAATCTTGGAATGTAAATGAACAAAGTAGGAAGAACTTGGAAGCGACAGAGATGTGGTTCCTGAGACGAACGTTGCGAATTTCTTGGACTGCCAAACTAACTAACAACGATTGCCTGAAACAGGCTAATGAAACTAGAACATTACATACAACAATAAGAAATACACACAGCTTTCTTTGGTCATGTGATGAGAAGAGAGACATTAGAGAACATCGTAACAACTGGACAGATAGAGGGGAAGAGAGGCAGAGGCAGACCAAGAGAAATGATGCTAGACCGACTGAGACGGTGGCATGGAGGAATATCATCAGCAGAGTTAATTCAGAAAACCAAGGACCGAGATCTGTGGAGAGTCATGAACGCCTACGCCAGCTGGCACGACACTGGATGATGATGATGATGATGATAATAGATAGATAAACAATTATCTACTTAAGCATGAGCCTGCTATACTTGGTCAAAGATTTAATGGACTTGCACTTAATGTGATGGCTGGAATTTCTTCTCTTTGGTGAGGTGTGTGGTGTTAGCTGGTATTGAAGATGTCACCACTAGATTTATTGATGATTGTGTATGCAGTTCCGAGATTTATTTAATTTCGAGTACCGCCTGCGGTTGTCTTGGCAGGGCCAGATCAAGTGACTTCGCGAATCTGATATAACCGGCGGGCCGAACATTCCTCATCCTTGCTTTAAGGAAAGAAACGCTGGTGTGTGAGTGATATGTGTGTGTGTGTGTGTGTGTGTGTGTGTGTGTGTGAGTGAGTGTGTGCGCGAGCGCATTTGTGTGTGTGTGTGTGTGTGTTCTTTCAGCACAGAGTGTAGCAGACAACAAACATGGCGGATGTGCTGCAAGAAGCCGCTAGTGCTGATGTGTGTTCTTTATTGTATATCCTAATAAGACAGGCCAGGGTTTTCGATGAAACGTCGCACGACTCTCGTTAATTAGCTTCTTGTTCATTACATGCTCTGTGAATGGACCAGGTCTCTCTCTGTCTCTCTCTGTCTCCCTCTCTCTCTGTCTGTCTCTCTCTCTCTGTCTGTCTGTCTGTCTCTCTCTCTCTCTCTCTCTCTCTCTCTCTCTCTCTCTCTCACATACACCCACACTCACACACATAGTACACAGATAGGCCAGCACGCCCAATAAATAAGAGCGCTGTTTCTTGAACATCCGATGCTGATACCGAGGTAGCGGGTTCAAGCCATACACCAGTCAGTTCGACTAAAATGTTGATGTCTCATCCTTGACTTGGGGACGTAAAATATACAAGTACCTCTGAAGTTGGTGTGGGTTCGCTTGATGGCGAGGGAGACGGAAATAGGGGAAAGCTAATCCACACACAAAAATCATTCCATTGCACTGGAAGTAGTAGCACATGTGTGGACTATACATGAGTTCAAACCGAGAGAAGGAAATAAAGTAGTAAACAGAACAGTATAGAAGCTTGTCCCACCCCTCTAGGTGTACAGTATATATGGTGCTGGTATCCTATAATTATGTATCAAATGTTGTTTGTGTGTGAGTATACTAACTGGCCAGGAAGACACAAGAAATAGAGGACAGACACTCCGGTGGCCATGTTTTTGTGGAGTCAGAAAACCAACCGTTAGTTTCAGTTCACATCGTCGCTGAAATATTAGTAATATTGGGCATGTGTTTAAGTTGTATGTACTCTGGTGTGCCACGTCAAGTGGAATGAACATTCCTATAATGGAAACCGTGTTATTTCACGAGGAAATGTGATGTTTAGAAGAGCACGGAACTATGCGAGTAGTGTAGTGACGTCCCAGCCCCAGCCAGTGAGAAACTTGTGAAAGAAAGAACATAAACATGGCGGCCAGTTTGCTTAGAGACGTAGACGTGACCACTGACTCTGTTGTGTGACTGCACCGTGGCATCTGTGAATGGCCGTGGCATGGATCCCAGCGACCCCCGGCGAGCCACCATGCCCTACATTGACGACGAATTTGATGAGTACTACGTGGCATTGTTCCACAGGTTCCTGGGAGGTGACGTCACCATGCCAGGTTTGTGTTTCTGTGATGTCAATCTCTATGATGATGTTGTTGTTGTTGTTGTTGTTGTTGTTGCTTTGTTGCAGTTGTTGTAGCTGTTGTTGTTGCTGCTGCTGTTGCTGCTGTTGCTGCTGCTGAAGATTTTATACACAGTAACAAGTACATTCTTACGAAGTATTCACGCACTGTAATGCCATTTCCACCATTGTTGCTTCCCTCACACACAAGCCACACCATCATTTACATCGGGGAAATGTTGTATGTCCTTGGCAGGAAGTTGCGATCAAGCCCAGGTTGATCTTCTGGGCAACTGTAAAATTCATTTGTTTGCCATTGCTGTCAGAACGAGAAGTCGGTGTTTAAGTCCTGCTGGCCCGTGTGTGGAATGAAGCCACTATCCAACCGTCAGCGCACAAGACGAATGTTGCGTATACACTGGCCTGCCAGAGTAACTAACAACAATTGTACGGAAGAGGCGAATGTTGTGTAAACACTGGTCTACAAGAGTAACAAACGATTGTACGGAAGAGAGGAATGGTGTGTATACACTGGTCAGCTAGAGTAACTAACAACAATTGTTGCGTATACACTGGTCTGCCAGAGTAACTAACAACGATTGTTGAGTATACACTGGTCTACCAGAGTAACAAACAAAGATTGTACAGAAGAGACGAATGTTGCGTACACACTGGTCTGTAAGAGTAACTAACAACGATTGTTGCGTAAACACTAGTCTGCCAGAGTAACTAAAACGACTGGTGTGTATACACTGGTCTGCCAGAGTAACTAACAACGATTGTTGCGTATACACTGGTCTGCCAGAGTACAAACAACGATTGTTCAGAAGAGACGAATGTTGCGTATACACTGGTCTGTCAGAGTAACTATAGTCTGTTTACTTTTGTCTACTCCAATATAAAATTCCATATCTCAGTAACCAACTGAGCGAAAATGATGAGATTTAGCATATAACCTTATCATTATGTCCACCCCCCCCCCCCAAAAAAAAATAAAAAAAAAAAATTGTTCTGGAGATTGTACAGCAGATTTCAAGTTTGTTTATATGCGGTATATAATTTACGGGCCAGAGATGAAGTGCATATTATTAAATGTATTACATCTTCACCCAGTAACATCAGCGTTGAATAGTAAATTTTCTCGTTCTTCACGAGATTGACCTTATGACAAGAGCCTCGCGTAGTGGAACGGGGAGTGTTCAGAGGTTTCGTCAATAATGCGGGTGCTTTCATGAAACTTGATTATTATTTTTTTTAAACCTTACCATTTATCGCTGTAATATATTAAAACGTCTGTACCAACTTCCTATGATTGACGCTTTAAAAATACAACTCCCTAATAGTTATTGTTTAAGCACCTTACTTTTTGGGGAAGAAAACAGAGCTAAACTAACCCGTAGGGCAGCCAAAGTTATTTGGCCTTAGTTTAAAATCTGGGCCTGGTAATGGTTCACGTACCTGGCCAGACCGGCTTGATTTTAAAACAAAGGGATTAGTAAGCCATTTTGGTTCAAGAGAACAAAGGAAACAGACGTCAGCCTTTCCCCTGCAGGGGAAAGGAAAGGTATGCTCAAAATATATCACTCTCTGGAGCAATTGGTATGTGAAATATACATTATAAATATGTACTCATATATTATGATAAGGTACATTTACCATTGTGTTAATATAAGAATTGTTAAGATGAAAAATCAATGATTCTTGTAACTGAGAGCCTGATTGTTTTATACTAAAGCAGCCATGCTATATAACGCTGTCATCTTCCTATTCTATACAGTTTCAAATTCCTATGTTTAAATAACTTCTATGCATTGTGAACTATATATCACTATCAATGCTTAGAAATCTATAAATACCCTATGTAGTATAGATTCACTCTTAAGGACATTTCACAAACTTTCTCTCCACGTGGAAGCATAATCTTGATAACACAGCTTATGGACTCTAGTTCCTGATGGAGAAATAGGTTTGCTAATTGCTAATCTGTAACTCGAGCTATCATGCCAAATTTTGGTACACTATTTTTGTTAACATATTAGTAACCACACAATAGGTGTGATGGACATGCAATTTTCATAAATATTGCTAGGGAAATGCCATGTTTGATGAGTATCATCTCAAGAATGAAAAAAGAAAATGATATAATTGAATGTTCTGATAGGATGTGCCTTCAATCCGCATCACCTCACTGTGGTAGGGGCATAAGCGAAGGTTTATGGTTAGAAATTGCTAGCAACATTCAGAAGACTGGCCATGCTGCATAAGTTATTTCTGATAAATAAGAACATTTCTTACAATAGCGGCAATTGGTAAATTATGTCACGGCGTTCACTAACCTCATGCTGCTGTAAGCAGTGGAAAAAAATATTCATTCTAGCTTTATGGATTGACGAATGAGGAAATCCAAAAACATTGGCTCCTGCATTATTACATATGATGATTATTATTATTCATATATGAGGAATGTACATGTTTGTTTTTCTCTGTATGGGATATATATATATATATATATATATATATATATATATATATATATATATATATATATATATATATATATATATATATATATATATATATATATTCTGCTCATGTTTATTACAATTGCTGTTGGGAATATTCATGTTAATGTTACCCCAGTGGGAGACATGATGGTGGTGATGTAAGAAACATTGTGTATGTCAGCACCACAAGAAGATAATGTGAATGATATGGTTGATGGCCTGTGGCCTAAAACTGATTACACCTAATGAAAGAAGACGAGGAATTATGAGACAAAATGCCTATGGATCAGAAATCCTTGTCAGGTTATGACAGATATAACATGAAGCTGGATGGAAAGAATGAATAACTCGTCACAAAAGTCCCAGTAACAACATAGATTAGAATAGTGAGTGAGAAGATACCTTACTCACAATAAGAGCTAAAATAGCTCAACACCAAGCGACGAGGGAAATGGACATTGGAAATACTCTCCTATCTTCTTCCCCTTTTTTGTTTGTAATTGTGTTGTAAACATGTTAACCTAAAACAGTAGATTAATGCTGGGGTTGTATTCTTTTGTCATTTCCAGTTCTAGAAAAGTAGCAGGTGGTGGATTTGGATGTATCACCAATCAGGATCCTGGATCAAAATTCGGATGAAGGTGAGTCAGGACTAAATGTCCTATACATATAGTCTGGACCAGTACACGAATGTTTACTGCTGCACCCATTAGCTGCCATAGCCAGCAAAAGACAATTTCGAAGACGACTGACAACGTTATTGATGAAGTCCTACTTCAGTAGGAATATCCAGGACGGACTTCAGTATCTAAAAATATACAAAGATAAAGACCTACAGAGTAACTAAAAGACCAACAGTGTATCGTCTGCTTTACTTCTGAGAGGTACCGCTTGAAGCATCATCAATTAGTGAAGTCAGTGAGTCTATGGGACAGTCCTAAAAGTTTAATAAAACTAACAGCAGTAAGAACCCTCCATCTGTCTGTTGGACTCCCAAGTTCAAAGAAAACTCATAGTATTCTCATTCGAAAGGAAAAGTCACACAGCGGCAAAAGTCAACATAAGGTTCAATATACTAGAACACCAAATGGGAAGAGACACTGAAACAACATAAGCAAGTACAACCAAGGTACCAACTGAATACCAACTTAATATCAACTGAATAACAACTAAGAAACCAGATTACCTCAAGGTTCAAATCTGCAACACCCTGAAAGAAGCTAGATCCACTCGAGATCTCAGAATCGAAACACCACCAGAAAGGCATACGAAAGAAGTTAGCGGAGTAAATGCCTCTATGCATGCAACAAAAAGAATGATCTGATTGTTTGCGACTCCCAGTTTGTGTGTTGGAATTAATATTCTTCAGTTCCTTGCCTGTAGAAGACCAATCCTGGACATAGTTCAAGATGAAACAAATGAATGACTCTCAACATTGTATGTCCTACACTGAAAAAAGAAATTTTGAATCAGAACTCTTTGCTGGTTCCATGTCGGCCTGATTGCCCTATCACCAAGTGTGGGATGGCCTGTCAACATGAACCGGGTGTGTGACAAAGCCTCTTGAACTAAATTGGGAAACGGATACCATAAACCGAGCTGTTGAACAGTCGTCATCTTTTTTCATCGATAAGATGATATAGGGAAGAACCTTCTGCAAGAGCTTAAGTTGAATTCCTGAAAGTATGACAGACCTAGGCACCAATTTCAATTGGAACATAGAGCCCACTTGCAACAGAGTATTCTTGAATTCAGCCCCATGGAGGTGTTATGTTCTTGTGTATAATTCTATTTTTGGATTATGGATTATAAAGATTCACCAGCCAACTTCAGTGAACATAATGTAAGGAGAACATGACTGTGAGTACATTTATTTCTGCCCCGGATAAATATGGACATTATCTGCGTCGCTCTGGAGAAGAATAACCGACAGCAACACCTAAGGAAAAAGACTATAATTAAATAATTAGTTTAATTATTAGTACCAATTATGCTTTCTATGTGGTTATTTCATGCCATGGTTTTATAAGGTCAGTAGCTTTTTTCAATGAGTGTATAACCAACTAGTGGTTGTTGTTTTGGTTGAATATTCTGATACCATCTCATTAATTTTTTTACATATGAGAACTGTAACTGGTGTGAGAAACCATTGTTTTATATGTTTGGTTTTCTGAACTTAGACCATTTGTTTGCTTTATCTGTGTAAAGTGGGTCAAAGATAGGAGACCGAATTAGTTGTTGTTGTGTTGTTTGTAATACATTGTTTTCCTTGGGACAATGGGGTAAATGTGTTTTTGATATTGAAAATAATTCCCATGCCTGTTCTGGAAATTCAGTGTGGTCATTACAATGATATATATATTACTGCAGTTTTTGATTTAATGCCTGAACTGTTTGTCCAAAAATGTTGATGTTTACGTCAATTACGTGTTGATATTTGTTTAATATTGGCTTCTATATATGTTGTAAACAATCAAAGTCCTCTAACACTATATTAAATTTATAGGGTGGTTTAGTGGGAATGGAGAAGTACGCACAGACACAGTTACAAAATGGAGTGAAGTATTTTCCTTCTTGTGTTTGTGGTAGAATTCCATGATCACCTTGCATTATAGAAGTGAAAAGAGAATCAAACCTACATCCCCAAGGGATCCCCTAGACATAAAACAAGCAAATAATTCTCATATATAAAATCCACATCCCACAATCGCTAACATCTGAATGTGTGGATATTGTTGAATGGGATTGAATGTGAAATTTTGTATACTTCAAAGCATCGCTACGAAGTTGCACACATATTTTTATCAACAAGCTGATCGCAGGAAACTGTTTCATATACTATTACAAATCCCGAGAAAAGAACAGTGCATGCATTGGGCTTGAAAAAACGGCCATTTCGTCGATTGGTGCTTGAATCTGGAATGAAACCATCACGCAATAAGCAAACGGTAAGTAGAAAGGCAATTGTAGACAGCTTTGACAAGGATGTCAAAAGGCGAGCTATTATTAAAATGCTGGATACCAAAGAGATAGTGACTGTAAGAAAACGTAGGGTTTGGCCGAGAAAGAACAATCACATAGAGCTATCGAAGACAACTTTGTGGAAAATTATAAGGACATTGGGCTTCACGTTTAGAAAGTACAATTTAGGTAGACATATCATTTGCGAGCAACCGCATTTAGGAGCTATGAGAAGCAAATACCTATGTGAAATAAGGGAAATAGGCAAATAAAATTATGACATAGAGTATTTGGATGAAGCCTGGATCAATGTGCACCCACACATGAAAAGGAATGACACTCAGTGTTGGAAAGGTAAAGCGATTAGTGCCCAGTAGTATAAGACAGCATTTGGTCATAGCCCATGCTGGTAGTTGGCATAATGGCTTACAAAATGATTTAATGCTGGACTCGTGTTCGTATCAAAGCATACAGACAATAGGGATTATCATAATAAGATGAATGAGAGATTGGCTCGAGAATACAGTGCTTCCATCCCTAGATAGACCGTCTTGTCTAATTAAGGACAATGCATCATATCACAATGTTGTTGCCCAAGAAAACAAAATACCTACAGCACTGAGCACAAAGAAAGCAATAAAGATATGGCTCCGAATGGAAAACATACTATTTCCAGAAACGTATTTCAAGCTAGAATTGTTGTCCCTTGTAAAACAGACTACAATAAGCAAGAAATATCAAATCGACCAGTTAATAGAAGAGCATCGCCATGGGTGCTTGAGACTTCAGCTGTACCATTCTCATTTTAACCCTACAGAACTTGTAAGGGTTAAAATTAAAGGACAGGTGGCAACTGACAATAATATATTCAAATTGTCTGACGTCAAGATAATAACCCAGTCCGCGCTATTAAATATTGATAAACGTTAGTGGAAATAATGTGAGGACCATATGTTGAAAGAGGAAGATGACTATTGGAGAAAGGATGTATTGAATTGTATGCAACCGAGAGCAGTCATCAACCTAATGGAGTCTTGCGACACAGATTAAGGTCTGGGCAGATCGCAGACATTAATCCACATTCAAACCTACTGGGATATTTTTGATCCAACTATTCAGAAGAAGAATTGCAGGCCCATAACATGACAGCTACGGCACAAACAATACAACTTGTCAATAGCAACAGTTTGTATTCCACAGTGATGAATTTTCAATTCCGTAAGCCCTCAACGGTGACAAACAACTGGCATTGAAAAAAAAGAGCTCTAAACGCATTGAATACCAAAAGATGAGTAATATTGCGGTGGGAACTGACAAACTGTGGAAGAAACACGTTGTCAAATGAGGGGAAAACACACGCGTCCATATAAACGTCCATTTTGTTTCTTGTAATCTTGTTCTAGTAAAGCTCACAATCTACTTCTCGTGTTTTGGTCATTCATTCATTGCCTGAAATATTCAGAGCTTTCTGAAAATTATCTGCTCTCAAATGATACCATAATAAGTGACCCCGTATTCATGATCTCCTATGATTTCACAATTTCAGAATGTTTCCATTTTTTATTGATTTTCTTTAAAAAGCAATGACAAACTATACAGTTAGTTGTATGTCCTTTAGAGGACGTCGCAATCAACCCCAGTTTTTTTTATAGCTATTTGTAATTAACATCATGAAGATTTTGTTATGAATCATCATGCACAGAGTTAGGAAGAAATACAACCCGAAATAGGGGACGAATAATGTGGGTTGGTAGAATGCAAGGGTACAGTAAATGCTGTGTATTAATGGGTCGTTATATAGAAGTAAACAAAGACCTACATCTTTGCTTCACTGACTACGCAAAGGCTTTCAATAAAGTAAGACATGTCGATATTACAGAGATGCGTGCAGATCTACAAATTGATGGAAAAGTGAATAAGCTTGTAAACAACATATTGGAAACATAAAGCTGCCACAAATATTGATAATGAAGTAGGCCAATACCAGCCTGTTAAGACAGGTGTGAGACAGGGATGTGAAATGTCTCCAGATCTTTTTTCCCAGTACAGTGAAATTATTTTCAGAAATGTGGAAGATAGGAGAGGAATCGCCATTGTGGGCATAACATCAATAACATTAGATATGAAGATGATACAGTATTGATTGCAGATAATGAACATGATCTGCAACATTTAGAAGATGCGGTTGTTGCACACAGTGAACAACTAGGGTTAGAATTAAATTGTAAGAAGACATATAATATGGTCGTCTGTATTTTCCATACATTCGCTGGTGTGTACTTTTCTCTTATTCCCTGGTCTTTACTTTCCCTATATTTCTTGGTCTTTAACTTTTCCCATACTCCCTGGTCTGTACCTTTCCCATATTCCCATATATTTTACTCTGGTCTCCCTGACCTAGAAGTTAACGTTTTTCTCCGTAATCACGTATATTCCCGTGAGTAACGTAACCAGCGCGAAAATAGGTAGCGGTTCTCGCCGCGTTGGTAACTTATCGGGTATGTGAGCCGGTCGCTCAGAAAGCAATGACAAACTACTGAGCGTAATCTTGCCTAGTACATCAACAACAGCTGAAAAATTCTGACGCAAAAAAAAAAATATTTTACTATTTTTTAGTATGGAAAGCTATTTCCCATAATACCAGGTGTGTTCCGTACCATATTCAGCGGGCTGTGTATTTCCCCATATTCCACGGGCTATATTTTCCAGTATTTCGTGATGTGGATCGGCGCCCGTGGCCTAGAGGTTAGTGAACACAATTTCACGACCTACCGGGTCCAGGGTTCGCAATCAGACACAGTCGATTTGGTAACAGGTCGCTTTGCGTTGTTTCCGATAGTATTAGCGTCGGCTGTTTGGAAAGTAGTGTGAAACTACTGAAGGTAGAATCGCCCAGTAAAATCTCAAACAGTCGAGAAAGGCTTGAGATGGTTGCAACGTCCTGTAACTGGATATACTGCTAACTATAACCTTACCATATACGGTGAGATATGTTTTACCATATTCCGTAGATTTTCCCATATTCAGCGCGATGTAACTTATGTGGACTATATTGTATCTTATTCCCGAGGTACACTATTATTATATTTTCCATAGTTTAGATCTAGTGTAACCTTTTTTCTGAGTTCCTTTTAGAGCGGCGAGGCTTCAGTTATATTCAACAGTGACCCACCGCCACAGAAGCAAAACTGTTCCTACGGCGACCATTTTCCGTGGCAATTTGTGAGAACAACTAAGTGCCCCAGGAGACCGACAGACATGCTTTGTTAAGTACATATTCATGCGTTCAGTTCCCACATCGTCTGCACAGCTAGCACGAGCCAAAACAATCAGATAAATGTTGCCATTGGCCTTGAACCGAGCTGATCGCACCACAGTGGTGCATTATCCTCATGTCACCTTTTGTGCTATCACCACTTAGATAATTACTGCTCCAATATCTCCTCTTTTTCATGTTTAGGTCTTTTATTAGTTTTATTGAGTACTTATAGAATTATTAATCGTATCACATAAATGACGGCATGGGTGTGATAAAAGAGTTATTGACATTGGTTAGAATTGTAGACCACAGGTGTACAGGCACATATAAAAGGAGTGTTCAATATTTCAGCGGCGCTGCAATCAATTTACTAATTGGTTGTCGGAATGTCGGGTAACATGACGATAGATGAGATATTATTGCTTGGTGAGAATAAATATAAAATGACTGGTCTATCCTGCAACAACTGGTAGCATGGTCTTCTTGAACCTGGTCTGCTTGGGGAGGCTGGTGTTTAGTTTTCTGTGAAAGGATTGTTCTAAGGCTAGGATTTGTTAGAGTTTATTGGAGGTGCTACTGTGATGCTACGTTAGGCTTTTACCAGGACGTCTGCAGTGAGTCAAGTTTGTTGTTGATGTTGTCTTTTTTAAAGTGGTGTGTTTGTTTTAAGAGATGGGTAGTGTCAGGAAATCAATGGAAATTTTAATAGCAACACAATGCATGAATGTGCCTGTTGTTGGTTATGAGAATATTTGTACGAGATTTGTATAACGAAAGTTTAAGGTTATGTGAGTAGACAGATTTGTCTAATGGTAGTTTAAGGTTATGTAAGTAGACAGATCTGTGTAATGATAGTATACAGTTATGTGAGTAGAAAGATTTGTCTACCGATAGTATAAGGTTATGTGAGTAGACAGATTTGTCTAATGGTAGTTTAATGTTATGTAAGTAGACAGATCTGTGTAATGATAGTATACAGTTATGTGAGTAGAAAGATTTGTCTAACGATAGTATAAGGTTATGTGAGTAGACAGATTTGTCTAATGGTAGTTTAAGGTTATGTAAGTAGACAGATCTGTGTAATGATAGTATACAGTTATGTGAGTAGAAAGATTTGTCTAACGATAGTATAAGGTTATGTGAGTAGACAGATTTGTCTAATGGTAGTTTAAGGTTATGTAAGTAGACAGATCTGTGTAATGATAGTATACAGTTATGTGAGTAGAAAGATTTGTCTAACGATAGTATAAGGTTATGTGAGTAGAAATATTTGTATAACGAAAGTTTAAGGTTATGTGAGTAGACAGATTTGTCTAATGGTAGTTTAAGGTTATGTAAGTAGACAGATCTGTGTAATGATAGTATACAGTTATATGAGTAGAAAGATTTGTCTAGCGATAGTATAAGGTTATGTGAGTAGACATATTTGTCTAATGGTAGTTTAAGGTTATGTAAGTAGGCAGATTTGTGTAAAGATAGTGTACAGTTATGTGAGTAGAAAGATTTGTCTAATGATAGTTTAAAGTTTTGTGAGTAGAAAGATTTGTCTAACGATAGCGAAGGTTATTTGAGTAGAAAAAGTTGTCTAACGACAATGCAAGGTTATGTGAGTAGACAGAATTGTCTAACGAAAGTATAAAGTTATTTAAGGAGAAAGATTTGTCTAACAATAGTATAAGGTTATGTGCGTAGAAAGGTGTGTGAAACATTTCGCATATCCTTTACAGGACATCGCTGTCAACACCAGCATTTTATCGCTGTTGTTGATTTCTTGGCAAGATTACGCTCAGTAATTTGCCATTGGTTTCTGAGCTGCCGGCTCACTTATCCCGTAAGTCACCAACACGGCGAGAATCGCTGCCAATTCTCGCGCGCTGCGAGACCCTACGTGGATAAACAGGATTACGGAGAAAGTCGTTTAACCCCTCCACCAGAGAGACCGGCAGTTTAAAGTTATGTGAGTATAAAAATAATGTCTAACGATAGTATAAGGTTATGTGAGTAGAAAGATTTGTATAACGATGGCATAAGGTTATGTGGGTAGACAGATTTGTGTAACGAAAGTATAAGATTATAACAGTAGGCAGGCATATTTATATATCTCTTCTAAAAGTTAGTTGCATATTCTGTATGGGACGTTGCAGTCACCTCCAGCATGTTTTGGCTGTAATTCCTGAGCAATTGTACGTTCAGTAATTTGCCATTGCTTTCTGAACTGCTAGAACTCACACCATTGTATGGAAACAAACGCAAAACGGTCTGCTTCCAAGTCGTCCGCGGCTGTGTTTCGAACGCGGTAAGCGGGATTATGAATTGCATTCGTAGATTGCATTCGTTATATTTATATAACCATAGTTTAATATCATGAGAGTAGGAAGATTTGTCGATAGATAGATTAAGGTCATGAGAGTAGAAAGTTGGTTATGATAGCAGAGTTAACGATATTTTAAGGTTATGAGAGCAGAGTTAACGATATTTTAAGGTTATGAGAGCTGAGTTATTTGTATAACGATAGTTTAAGGTTATGAGAACAGAAAGATTGGTTATGAGAGCAGAAAGATTTGTATAACGATAGTTTAATGTCATGAGAGTAGGAAGATGTATATAACGAATGTATCAGATGTTGCGATAGGGAGCATCTGCTGGATCTTTTCCCATTGACATGCTGGTGTGGCGAGAAATGGCCGGCCTGGGTTGGGTATTGGTGGTCAATAAAGCAGACAGGGTCAGGGCCCTTTGGAAGGATGTGTAGAGTGTGGAAGAACATATAAATCATTATAGATTAGAAAGAATGGTGCGGCAGGGAGCAACAAGAGACTGGCCGACACTCAGTACTCTGAGAATTGGCAGGACGGTCACATAATAAGAATGCGGCTGGTATCATTAGTATTGGACTCTTCTCTGGCTGTTGAAGATGAGGACGGAGCATATTTGGCAGTGTTCAAAGTGCCGTGATGTCGGCTCCTGCCTCAAGTCGGCTTCTGCCTCAAGTCGGCTTCTGCCTCAAGTCGGCTTCTGCCTCAAGTCGGCTTCTGCCTCAAGTCGGCTTCTGCCTCAAGTCAGCTTCTGCCTCAAGTCCGTTCCTGCCTCAAGTCGGTTAAGTACAAGACAGAAACTGTTCTTTGATCGTGATGAAGAGAGGCATTGGACGATGTGACGAATGGAAAACTAACAGTAGAAGAGGCAGAGGAAAACGAGTGACATGATGCTTGAAGGTCTTAGATGGGAACAGAGCAGTACCATTAGTAGAATTGATCTCATAATACCAGGGATAGGTATGGACGTCTACACCAACTGGCAAAGCACATGATGATAGTCTGTGATGTATTCTGATATCTATGGTACCCACAGTGTAACATATGGATGAATGGGAATATTCTTAAACAAATGAATCGGTACAAATATCTTGGTACGGCCATAACATCTGATGGGAGGTGACGTGAAGAGATTAGAACTAGAATCACTATGGTATAGGTAGCCTTTTTGCAAGATGGAAAACATTCTTACCCCCCCCCCCCCCCCCCAAAAAAAAAATAAATTTCAACGAGAAAAACGAGTGTATGGATGTGAAGCGTGGACAATGAGCAGACAAGCTGAAAAACATCTAATGGCACTGGAAATGTGTTTTCTGAGCAAAATGCAAAGAATACCATTAACAGAAAGAAAAACCAATGAAAAAATCGTGCAAGCGGCAAATGAAAACCGTAAACCTGTTAGATATTAGGTACGTTCATTTGAAACCCGTTCCAATGGCTTTATTACAAAAGCATGAAAGAATGATTAACAGGTGTGGTAGAATTAAACAAAGCATTCACTTTGAATGAATTATGCACCATGGGTTGGTCAAAAGAAGTGGCCGTAGCCATTTAGGCAAGCATCGCATTGCTTAGGTAGACGGCTAATGCCGTCCGCAAAAAAGGATTGTGGTTGCTCACTGAACCAAGTGTTTATAGCGTTCATTACGTCTGCACCTGTGTAAAATCGTTGCCCCGTGAGAGCTTTTTTATAGGTACGAACAAATGAAAATCACATGGTGACAAATCAGGACTATAGGCTGGATGTTGCAGAATTTCTCACTTCTTCCTTTGTTAATGCTTCCTGCACAATCTTTGCGACATGCGGACGAGCATTATCGTGCAACAACATCACACCGAGAGAAAGCATGACGGGTCTTTTATTCTTGATGGCTGTTTGCAGTTTGTCTAGTGTTTGCAAGTAGTGGGTAGAGTTGATGTTGACACCAGGTTCTTTAAAGTCGGTCAACAATAGCCCTTCATGGTAAAAAAAAAAAAAAAAAAAAAAGCACTTAGCATAAACTTACCGCGGAAACCTGTAACTGGAATTTTTTGGCTTTTGGTGATCCAGCATGCTTCCATTGCATGCTCTCTCTTTTGCTGCTCAGCTCAAAGTGGTGATACCATGATTTATCGCCTGCCACTATGCGGAAGAGAAATGCATCACCCTCCACTCTGTAACGCAGCAAGTGGTTCAAACATTATCCCATGCGTTCCTCTTTTTGGTTGTCGGTCAACATTCATAGTACCCACTGTGAACACACCTTCCGATATTGCAGTTTCTTACGAACGACCTTTTGAATTGTCCCAATTGACACATCACATTCTTTCGCTAGCGAACGTGTGCTTCGACAACGGTTCATCTGTACTACTCCATCAATTTTGGTGATGGTTTTTTTCTGATGCAACAATATGCCCTTGACCCGGCTGTCGAAGATCTGTCGCTTGCTGACGTCCTTTCCTAAACATTCGTGCCCAGTCTGTCACTGTTGTCTTCGACACACATTTGTTACCGTACGCTGCCTGCATTCTTCGATAAATGTCCACTGGTCGACATCCTTCAAATGAAGGAAACTGAATCACCGCTCTTTGAGCTTCTTTAAACGGATTTTGGATCAACCCGACCACTTTCTCAACGGTCAGAAACAGAACCTATGCATCATGGCACGATAAGCACATGCTCTTTTATTCATTAGTCAGTACTTATCACATGACTATGACATGATCATGTTCTACGTACGCAATTATGCGCGGTGCGGCACGAACTGATTTCAAATGAACGCCCCTTATAAATTAGACGTAGACAGTCACACGTTTTGTTGGCACGTTATGAAAAGAAATAAACTAGAGAACTTGGTGACAACTGACAAGATTGAGGTGAAAAGAACAAGAGGAATGTAGCGAAATAAATATATGGATGGCTTGGCCACGTGGCATGGTCGAAACAAGAACACGGAGCAGATCCACGACTTTGGTGATCGTGTGAGATGGCGAAACATGACCGACCACGTTTATCGGCATGGCACATGATGATAATGATATCTATTGTCTTTTTGTCCCACCCCACTCAGCGTATTCGTATGAATCAATACCTGCATATTTATCAATCTATCGCCACGGTGGCTCTAGGACTTTCCCCCAACATACTCAGTCTCCTCCTGTAGTATGACAGAGGTGTATACAGTCATCACCCCAGGTCCGACGGAGATGGCAGACGTCACTTCCGCCCAGAATGAAGTGTCCCTGGTGCTCTCTCACTGGGATTCCTACTACAAGATTTGTATCACAGGTAGATGGTGTGTCATTGTTGATGTGGTGGTTCTTGCATGTGCACAACAGCGTCACTAAAATCATTAGTCATCATCATCATCAGCATCATCAGCATCATCAGCATCATCATCATCATCATCATCATCATCATCATCATCATCATCATCATCATCATCATCATCATCATCATCATCATCATCATCATCATCATCGACATCATCATCATCATCATCATCATCATCATCATCATCATCATCATCATCATCATCATCATCATCATCATCATCATCATCATCATCATCATCATCATCATCATCATCATCATCATCATCATCATCATCATCTGCATTAGCATTGCTCATATTCTGTTACCCCACAATAGAGACGACCCATACTTACAACTGGAAGACGCATTGTTTGTATCTATCTGTCATCCATAAACTTCTCAATATCATTATCATCTTGGGGGGTATCATTCATGATTGGGGGGTACGGGGTGTCAGGCATTGGTAGCACCTTTGGTAAGGATGGCTCTCATGTCCTTTCAGGACCCATCCCCCACTGGTCCAAGTCTGACACCCAGCTCGTGCCTGTGGCTCCTAGTAGCTGTCAGCATGCGACAACGGCCACCCCCCGGGCAACAGCTGTGAGAGGCTGGCTAAACCAGGCATGGGTATCCGATTTGGTGTCAAACCAAGAGGTAAACTAGGGTATGCCTACCCAGCATGTGAAGACAGGATTCGGCAGACTGCGCGGAAGAAATCATTCCTGATTCAACGGGCAAGACGGCGTTTACCTGCAAAGCGTTGTGGAACGTAATGAGCACGGCAAGGCACGTAGAGCGCCCTGGTCATCCACTGCACCTGTATTCGTCTCCAATCGTCTCGACTTGTCTTGCCACTGGACTCAGATGGACTCAGGCGAGAGAGTGAGGTCGACGAATTGCGCAACTCTTCCTCACTTTAATCCAAGTCATCGCGCAAGTCATTCTTCATCCAACGTCACATATCACCTTCAAGCCCTGTGGCGATGGGCGAGCGGCACAGCGGCAGGCGTGGGTACGTTGGCAGCCGTAGTCGCAGACCTGCACACAGGCGGCTCAGGCCATATGGTCGTCTTCTACTGACCGGAGCAGCAGTGGGATTCGGCAGCCCCCTGAACGACTGAGCAGCCCTCTATAGGAACACACTGCTCACCTCCATAGCATGAGGAAGGGGCTAGAAAAGGTGCCCTAAACATTGTCTGCTTCATCACTACCTAACCAGCTAGCCGCGGTTGGTGGGTACCCTAACTGCGGTCGACATACAAAGAAAGATAAAACAAACAAAGCGAAAAGAGTAAACCATATTCCCTTAACAATTGGAACTTGGAATGTACGCACCCTACTTGACAGAGACGGCGCGTCGGGCCAGAGAGACGAACAGCACTGATTGGGAGAGAGCTGGGCAGGTACAACATCGACATTGCAGCCTTGAGCGAGACGCGACTTGCAGAAGAAGGCCAAATCTGTGAAATTGGCGCCGGCTACACATTTTTCTGGAGTGGAAGGAAAAGCGAGGAAAGACGCCAATCCGGTGTGGGATTTGCCATTAAGTCGGCCCTGGTCGGCAAATTAGCTGGATTTCCAAAGGCTATAAACGACAGGCTCATGACCATGAAGTTGCCTCTGCTGAATGGAAGGAAGCACGCAACCATTGTGAGTGTCTACGCACCAACTATGACCAACGAAGATGATGTCAAGAACAAGTTCTATGAGGACCTGCACAATGTATTAACATCTGTTCCCAAAGGAGACAAACTTATACTCCTTGGGGATTTCAATGCCAGAGTAGGCACGGACACCACCTCTTGGAGTGGCATTATTGGCAAGCATGGAGTCGGAAATTGTAACAGCAATGGACTCCGCCTCCTTCAGACATGTGCCGAACATGATCTCCTGATTACGAACACAATTTTCCGTCTCCCCATGAGAAATAGGACATCGTGGATGCACCCTCGCTCGAAACACTGGCACCTCATTGACTATGTCATCGTCAGGAGGAGTGACAGACAAGACGTTCGAGTGACAAAATCCATGTGTGGTGCCGAATGTTGGACAGACCATCGTCTCATTGTCTCGAAAATGAACATCCACCTCAGGCCACCACGGCGTCCTCAAGGGGCGAAAATGCAAACAAAGCTAAATGTCATCCGCCTAAACAGCAAGAAAATGCAGCAGTCGTTTGAAAATATGCTGGAAGACCGCCTCAAGCCCAATGCTGAAGCTAAACAGGATACAGAAACAGAATGGAGAGCCCTAAAGGACACAATTTACAACACTGCTATGGAAATCCTGGGTCCAGCCCCCCGAAAGCATAAAGACTGGTTTGATGAAAATTCCGAAGACATCAACCAATTGCTGGCCGAGAAACATCTTCTCCTCAAGGCACATTTGAATGACCCAAAGTCAACATCAAAAAAAGATGCTTTCAAGAACATTCAGAGAGTAGTGCAGCAGAAACTTCGGCACATGCGGGACTCCTGGCTGAGCAGCAAAGCTGATGAAATTCAGGGCTTTGCTGACAGACATGATATGAAAAACTTCTACGACTCACTGAAAGCGGTCTATGGTCCTTCCTCACCAGGCATAGTTCCCCTCCTCAGTGCAGATGGGGGAACATTGGTCACCGATAAGAAAAAAATACTCCAACGCTGGGCAGAGCATTTCAGCAAAATCTTAAATGCAACTTCCTTCTTCGATGATGAAACCATCAACTGCCTTCCTCAAGTTCCCACCAACGAGACACTTGATGACCTGCCAACCATAGTGGAAATAAACAAAGCCATCCAGCAACTCTCCAGCTGCAAGGCACCTGGTCCTGACTCCATCCCAGCAGAGATATACAAGGCAGGTGGGCCGGTCCTAACCGAGCAGCTTCACCAAGTCTTCACAAACATATGGATGAACGAGACCATGCCACAAGATTTTAAGGACGCGTCAATAGTCCACCTTTACAAACGTAAAGGAAACCGCCAATCCTGTGACACCCACCAAGGCATCTCCTTGCTTTCAATTGCAGGGAAGATACTCGCCAGAATTCTTCTCAATCGCCTCACAGCCCATCTCGATCAAGGTCTTCTTCCTGAGAGTCAATGTGGCTTCAGAAAAGAACGTGGAACTGTTGACATGATTTTCGCTGCAAGGCAACTGCAAGAGAAATGTCAGGAACAGAACTGCGAAATGTTCTCCACTTTCATTGACCTTACCAAGGCTTTTGATACAGTCAGCAGAGAAGGACTGTGGAAGATTATGGGAAAATATGGCTGTCCACGAAAGTTTGTCCAAATAGTGCGGGTATTTCATGACGGCATGCAGGCAAGAGTACAGGAAAATGGTGAACTGTCTGAACCCTTTCCTGTCACCAATGGAGTGAAGCAAGGATGTGTCCTGGCACCAACACTGTTCAGCCTCATGTTTTCAGCCATGTTGATGAATGCCTTCGAGAACGACGACATTGGAATAGACATCAACTAACATCAACATCAACATCAAGAATGGATGGAAAGTTATTCAATCTCAGAAGGCTGAAAGCTAAAACCAAAATTAACAGCGGCACCGTCAGAGAGCTCCTGTTTGCTGATGATTGCGCTCTATACGCCAACTCAGAGGCGGACATGCAACATAATGTTTCAGCTTTCTCACATGCCTGTGCCAACTTTGGGCTCAATATCAACTTGGAGAAGACTGTAGTTATGTACCAGCCAGCTCCAGCGAATAATCACATTGTGCCGAATATCAAAGTGAATGATCATAGACTAAGTGTTGTGGACAAATTCACCTATCTTGGCAGCACCGTGTCACAAGCTGCCACAATCGATGACGAAGTGAATGCAAGAATCTTCAAGGCCAGTGCAGCCTTTGGCAGACTTTACAAGAATGTATGGGACAGAACTGGAATAAGCCTGCAAACAAAGATAAAAGTCTACAAAGCAGTTGTATTATCCACACTGCTATATGCTTGTGAAACCTGGACTGTTTATCAGCGACACGCTAGGAAATTAAACCACTTCCACACAGTCTGCCTAAGGAAGTTACTGAAGATTAAATGGCAAGACAAGATTCCAGACACTGAAGTCCTAGAAAGAGCATCCATGCCCAGTATCCATACTCTACTGATGAAGAATCAGATTCGCTGGGCTGGTCACTTGACTCGCATGCCAGATCACAGGCTCCCTAAACGAATTTTTTACAGCGAACTGCGTTGTGGTAAACGCTCCCAAGGTGGCCAGAGGAAACGTTTTAAAGACACTCTGAAAATTTCACTGAATGCTTTTGGAATTCATCATGACACCTGGGAGGCTGCAGCCAGAGATCGAAATTCGTGGCGTGCATCATTGCGCAAAGGTGCAGTCATATGTGAGGCAACCAGGACTGCAAGAGCTGTGAAGAAAAGGCAGGACAGAAAAATCACTGCAGGAAATCCTCCTCCAGAGACGTCAAGCATTCTTTGCTCACATTGTCAAAGAACATTTCGAGCCAAAATAGGCCTTATCAGCCATCTTAGAACCCACGGCTCCACACCTTCAACCCCACTGGATGAAATAAATGGTCATCATCATTCTTGATGGACAAACAACATAACATCATTATCATCCCTACCACCACCACCACCATCACCACCACCACCACCACCACCACCACCACCACCACCACCACCACCACCACCACCACCACCACCACCACCACCACCACCACCACCACCACCACCACCATCCATCGGCATCTCCACAGTTGAGGTTGGTGGTAATAAATCTCCGTCACTGTTTGTCCTCGGCCTTCGTTGTAAAGGCAAACGGCTTAAAGGAAATAAAATACTCGAGTTCATTGCACCGGGTTTTATCCCACATGACTCTGTCTCTTTTAGCAGGGCAGTCTGCCGAAAGCTTCATTTTACATTCTGCTGGGTTGCATGTGGGCTTTGTTTTGATGTTTACAACCACCACCCACTGGCAAGTGCTCCTATAGCTAGCCAGTACAATACAGATTGCCGAGTTTTAAAGGAAATATTTTTGCGGTTTTGTTCGGCAACTATTTTTTTGTGTCTCCGATTTAAGGAGGTTTAGAGTACTCATAATGTTAAATTACCCGATTATTTCAAGATCGCGTTTAAAAAGGGACCGATTACTTTATATAGTTTCTCCCTCCTCGGTTTACGTGTGTATGTCTCGTGTTTCTGAAATTCGTTTCCTACACAGAGATACAGGGTGACTTTTTCAGACGTAATTAGACCGCAAATCACGTGTTACGTAGATGTCTTTGTTTGTTCTAGTATGTGTTATTAGATATAGCTTCCATTTTCACGTAAATTGTGTCATTTTCGACTGTTAAAGTCGGGAGGGTCATCCCAAACTAAAATGATGAAGATTGCATGCTCTGATGTGATATTTCAATAGCCGGAAATAGCCGTTTCCTTGTCAGCGATGACTATTTAATATTGTTATGGAATATTTACAGCGATTTGCATGCCAATGAATGCATATTTGCATTCAACATCAATTTTAGTATTTATATGTAAATTTTCATCACTCTACATGGTCGAAATCATTGATAATTTTTCATCTTTCCAATGGGACTTTTCTTTTGTCAAAATGCACCTACACTGGCGGCCTCGCTTTGACAAGACTGTGCGTGCAATCCGCGTGCGGTCTGACGTCATCATAGCATGACGTGGATATCTATATATCTCTGTGTGTGTGTGTGTGTGTATATATATATATATATATATATATATATATATATATATATATATATATATATATATATATATATATATATAAACTGGCAGAGTTATTTGTCCTTGAGTTAGACGGGCCGATGTGTTAATCTCCCTTGGCATGAGTGTAACCAACAGTTGTGTGAGTGTGTAGGTAGGGTCACAAAAAGTGAAAAGGTCAAAATCTTGTTTCTATATGTTCCTATTAAATGTTAAACTGACACACAAGCATTACTATCTCGGCTTAAAATTGACCTGCAAACTTAAATAAGGTACCGTTTGGTTTGTTTTTTCAAGTGGTATCCAACTATGCAGTTATATAATTAAAATGCAATTGAGAAAATGTTACTAAAGTGGCTACCTATAGCTTAAGGACTCTCGTATTAATAGGAACCTTGGCGAGGATGTTGAAACCCGAGATGTCACCGCTGTATAAAAGGAAACGCACAAAGACAGGATGGTTTGTTTCGGAAACACATAAACAATATAACGGCCTGAAGTATTAACTATGATAGCTGCGCCCATTAAGGACATGAAAAATATGTAATAACATTTTCTGAGAACACATCTCTGTTGAGTATGTGTTTGGGTGGCATCGGAAATCAAATTTTAAATATAATAAGCGTTCATTGTAAACATAATAAAGGTTGAAACAATTTGAATGAAGAATAACATGCCATTAGTAGTCATTGTTTACGGCATTACTGGCCTATGCTCCATTTAGTAATAACAGGCAGAAAAGGGAGAATGTGTCGACGTAGGAAGTCAGTAATTGTAGAGATAA
This sequence comes from Cepaea hortensis, assembly GCA_963921405.1. NCBI lineage: Eukaryota > Metazoa > Mollusca > Gastropoda > Stylommatophora > Helicidae > Cepaea > Cepaea hortensis. The sequence continues at coordinate 460,380,631 of OY992876.1, read as the reverse complement.
CTTTGAGAGACAATTGATGCCAAATAAATATAATGATGCACCAGAGATGTTAACCACGGGTCGACAACATAGCACTCAAGTGATGTTGAAAAGTCACTCAACGTGCCAACCTGAGTTGTTGCACAGTTACACAGCGTGCCAGCCCAAGCCATCACACAATCACTCAGCGTACCAACCCAAGTCCTCAAACAATCACTCAGCGTACCAACCCAAGTCCTCACACAATCACTCAGCGTACCAACCCAAGTCCTCACACAATCACTCAGCGTACCAACCCAAGCCCTCACACAATCACTCAGCATGCAAACCCAAGCCCTCACACAATCACTCAGCGTACCAACCCAAGTCCTCACACAATCACTCAGCATGCCAGCCTAAGATCACCATACTTGTGTACAGAACAAACATTGAACACATTAATTTGATCTTGATCTTGTATTAACATGTTTCAGAAACATTAAATAACTTATACAGTCTTTGTAGATTATTCAATGCTGTAATATAAACAGACACAAATACAGGTATTATGTTTACGCAAAATTTACGTTCTTATATTTTGAAGCTTTATTTTGTGCATATTTATTAAGACTGAAAGTCCAACAGTTTGATGAACACAACAATTTAACTGCACCGTGTTACTTAATAACAACACCAATATTTATGTTAACGTGGCATTGGCATAACTCTGGCACGAAACCAAGTTGATGGTGATGAAATGGCGTCAGCATCAATTTATTATTTATCCTGATTCACGAGGAATCCTCATCGATACAGGCATGTGTTATAAAGTAATACAGAGTACACACAGTACAACACTCTTGCTCACCTAACATCTGCTGTAGGGCTTTCACAAATGTTTTCCCCGTATAACAATCCATAACTCAGTAACCAACTGAGGGAAAATGATGAGATTTAGCATATAACCTTATCATTGTGTACACCCAACAAAAACATTTGTGTTCTGGAGATTGTACAGAAGATCTCAATGTTTGTTTATATACGGTATATAATTTACGGGACAGAGATGAAGTGTACAAGGAGCTTCTCATAAGTCTTTAGCCTGACCATGAAGGAGTAGGCAGAGAAGATTGAAATTTGGCACATGTATAGCACATTTAATTTTTAATGGACATATGAATTATGAATTTCCCTCCTCAACTGGCTTTCCCAAAATGGTGCATGGCACAACACACCCTATTGACCAGATCTGCACATCCAACGGTTTGTCAGAACAATGGAGAAATCAGACGCCAGGACTGTGATAAAATTATTGATGTTTCAGGGAAAAACACCTACAGAAATACACAAGGAGATGAGTCAGTGTTTGAGGAAGTCTGTCCTTCGTATGCTTCTGTAAAAAAATTGGTGTTTGCAGTTTAAGTGTGGCCGTTCCCAAGTTGCTGATCTGACAAGATTCTGCAAAAGTGAAGAAAATCATAGACCAGGATAGGAAAATGACACTTGCAGAGATATCGGGTTCAGCAAAACTGAGTAAGAGTACAGTTTGTAGAATTTACACAACATACTGAACATGAGAAAAGTGTGTGCCCGCTGGGTCCGGTGCCTGCTGACATGTGAACAGAAACAAACACGGGTTGATTGCTGTGGCCAGTTGCTCAACATGTGCCGGTGGAAAAACATGTTAACGACCATGGTGACGGTAGATGAGACTTGGATTCACAATTATGACCCAGAATCCAAAATTGCCAGCATGCAGTGGGAAATCCCGGGCTCGCAAACACATGTCAAGCTAAGAACACAAAAATCTGCAAGAAAAGTGATGTTGACTGTTTTTTTTGGGACGTCAAAGGTGTCATATTGAAAGATTACATGCTTCATGGCAACACGGTTAATAGGCAGTACTATGCAGATCTCCTTATCAAACTAAGAAAGGCTTTGACCAGAAAACGAGGGATAGCGCGTACGCAAATTCCGCCTTTGCTTCAAGACAACGTTCCCTCCCATAAAGTACGGCTTGTGCTACAAACTGCCAACGATTTGAATATTTAAATTCTTCCACACCCACCATATTCTCCAGGTTTGGATCCATCAATCGTTTTTCTTTTCCCAAATACTAAAAAACAGCTGAAAGGAAATCGTTTTGACAGTGACGAAGATGTCATACTGGCTTGTGATAACTGGTTTAGTTCAAAAAATAGGTTGTTTTATTCTGAAGGTCTTATCACGGTCACACAGAGATGGCAGAAAAGCATAAATTCAGGTGGTGGCTACATTGAGAAGGAATAAGCACTTTGCCAAATTTCAGTTTTTTCCGTCTACTCCTTCATGGTCAGGCTAAAGACTTATGAGAAGCCCCTAGTATATTATGAAATGTATTACATCTTCACATGGAAACATCAGTGTGCATTAATGAATATTCTCCGTGGTGCATATGAATTTCTGTATGAGAAGCACGTCACATGGTGGAACGGATATGCCCTGCATCGTTGCCCGAATTGACGTGCATTACTGTAAAACAAATATGTTAACGTGAATTCAGTACATTGTCGCCAAAACATCAAAGACATTTCGCCGCTTTCCATGATTTCAGTTGCCTTTGGACCTATCAATGACCCTTGGGTGTGGGTAAATATAAGATGGCTGAACAAATTTCATAACGATGCAACAGATACTTAAAACACAAACATTGAACGTGAAGGAGAACAACCATTTGTGAACGCACTATAGGAGAAGAACCTACTAAAACTACTGTCTGCGAGAACAGGATACACCAGTTACCGAGACTCAAACAGGGGCCATGAGTACAACATATTGAAAATGTCTACCTTAATTTACACTGCTAATATATAAGTACGGGATCATTTCTCTTGTCTTGGGGCGCATTGAGTACTTTGTGCTAGCCCCATATTTGCATAAATCAATCGGCGCTCTATTGGCGATATGGTCAATATTATACCGGCCTTTACTGCCAAGAACAGTTTCGCACACTAATTTTAGCCCAGGTCGGCCGATTGTGATAGTGTACAACATGCACAATAATCAAAGCAAAATTCACAATGTCTAAGTAATTTTGGAAGCAAATTCACATAATGCAAGTAATACAGGAAGCAAATTCATAATATCCAAGTACTGCAGAAAGCAAATTCACAAAATGCAAGTACTACAGAAAGCAAATTCATAATATCCAAGAAATGCAGGAAGTAAATTTACAATATCTAACTACTGCAAGAGACTAATTCACAATATCTAAGTATTGCATGAAGTACATTCTCAATATCTATGTACTAAAAAATTTTTTGCATATCCTGTACAGGACAACGCTGTCAACATCAGCATCTTTCAACTGATTATTGATTTCTTGGCAAGATTACGCTTAGTAGTTTGCCATCTGAGCGACTGCTCACATACCCCGTAAGTTACCGACGCGGTTAGAACCGCTACCGTTTCTCGCCGTCGTCACGTTACTCACGAGAGTATATGGGATTACGGAGAAAGTCGCTAACACCTAGGCCAGGGAGACCGGCTATCTATGTACTACAATAGGAAAATTCACAATATCTAAGCACTACAGGAGGATAATTCACAATGTCCAAGTACTGCGCAAAGTAAATTCACAAAATTCAAGTACTTCTGAAAGCAAATTCACAAAAGCTAATTAGGGCAGGAAGTAAATTCACAATAACTAATTACTGCAGTTGGATAATTCACAATATCTACGTACTACAAGAGGATAATTCGTAATATATATGTACTAAAGACAAATTCACAACGTAAAATGTTTATTTACATCAGGTTGAGATAGTGGACACTGCTTGGTCACATTATGATAAGACAGTGGACATTGTTTGGTCACATTATGATAAGGTAGTGGACATTGTTTGGTCACATTATGATAAGGCAGTGGACATTGTTTGGTCACAATATGATAAAATAGTGGACATTGTTTGGTCACATTATGATTGATAAGATAGTGGAGATTGTTTGGTCACATTATGATAAGGTAGTGGACATTGTTTGGTCACATTATGATAAGGTAATGGACATTGTTTGGTCACATTATGATAAGATAGTAGATATTGTTTGGTCACATTATGATAAGGTAGTGGACATTGTTTGGTCACATTATGATAAGGTAGTGGACATTGTTTGGTCACATTATGATAAGACAGTAGATATTGTTTGGTCACATTATGATAAGGTAGTGGACATTGTTTGGTCACATTATGATAAGATAGTGGACATTGTTTGGTCACATTATGATAAGGTAATGGACATTGTTTGGTCACATTATGAAAAGAGAGTAGATATTGTTTGGTCACATTATGATAAGGTAGTGGACATTGTTTGGTCACATTATGATAAGGTAGTGGACATTGTTTGGTCACATTATGATAAGGCAGTGGACATTGATTGGTCACAATATGATAAAATAGTGGACATTGTTTGGTCACATTATGATTGATAAGATAGTGGACATTGTTTGGTCACATTATGATAAGATAGTGGAGATTGTTTGGTCACATTATGATAAGGTAGTGGACATTGTTTGGTCACATTATGATAAGGTAATGGAAATTGTTTGGTCACATTATGATAAGACAGTAGATATTGTTTGGTCACATTATGATAAGATAGTGGACATTGTTTGGTCACAATATGATAAAATAGTGGACATTGTTTGGTCACATTATGATTGATAAGATAGTGGACATTGTTTGGTCACATTATGATCAGATAGTGGACATTGATTGGTAACATCGTGATAAGATAGTGGACATTGTTTGGTTACATTATGATAAGATAGTGGTCATTGTTTGGTTACATTATAATAAGATAATGTACATTGTTTGGTCACACTATGATAAGGTAATATACATTGCTTGGTCACATTATGATAAGACAGTGGACATTGTTTGGTCACATTATGATAAGATAGTGGATATTGTTTGGTCACATTATGATAAGATAGTAGAAATTGATTGGTTACATTATGAAAAGATAATGTACATTGTTTGGTCACACCATGATCAGGTAATGTACATTATTTGGTCACATTATGATAAGATACTGTACAATGTTGTTACGTAATAAGGATCATATCTAGAGAGCGTTGTGGTGACCTAGAAGATTGAAGTCTTATACTCCATAGAAAGTGGACCCCTCATTGGGCATGACGCATTGCATGTCGGTGTTCTCACTGTTGGGGTACCTGTGGCACTGGAGCTTCTGCGGCCAGGGCAGACCGTGGTACAGTCGTCTGTAATGTGGCTCACAGGCCTGTCGGATCTGAGGACAGAACAGGTGGACATGGTTCAAGTCACACGCACACACAAAGACACACACACATACACATACAAGTCGCATAGCAGGGACATGCTGCCTGTATGTTGAGCGTCTGGACTCATCACATGTGGTAGGTCTGAGTGCATGGAGGACAGGTGATCAGTCTCTTCCTCCCGTGGCGAATGATACCTTGCCGTCTTGACAGACGATAGTTTGTTACATTGTGCTTCAAAAAGGCATGATAACTACAACCCATGGCTGTAGCGAATGTGACTGAGAAGGCCAATTCGCGCTGTAAATGATCGACCACAGTGGATGCATGTGAACACATGGTAATTCCCACCATCATGCACCATTTTACGCCTTGCACGCTCGGTGTATGACTTATTTGCCATCATTTTCTCCTTTGTCTTTATTCCATTTCTGATATTTGCCCTCCATGCAACACGTTCAGCGGCGACTTGCTCCCACTGTGCATTATCAATGCCTGTATCAATCATGTCCCGCTTACACACGTCTTTGTATCGTAGTAGAGGCCGACACTACTACTACTACTACTACTACTACTACTACTACTACTACTACTACTACTACTACTACTACTACTACTACTACTACTACTACTACTACTACTGCTACTACTACTACTACTGCTACTGCTGCTGCTGCTACTATTACTATTACTACTACTACAACAACTACGACTGCTGCTGCTGCTGCTACTACTACTACTACTACTACTACTACTACTACTACTACTACTACTACTACTACTGCTACTACTACTACTACTACTATTACTACTACTACTGCTGCTGCTGCTGCTGCTGCTACTACTACTACTACTACTACTACTACTACTACTACTACTACTACTACTACTACTACTACTACTACTACTACTACTACTACTACTGCTGCTGCTGCTGCTGCTACTACTACTGCTGCTGCTGCTGCTGCTACTATTACTACTACTATTACTATTACTACTACTACAACAAGTACGACTGCTGCAGCTACTACTACTACTACCACCACCACTACTGCTGCTGCTACTACTACTACTACTACTACTACTACTACTACTACTACTACTACTACTACTACTACTACTACTACTACTACTACTACTACTACTACTACTACTACTACTAACGCTGCTAATAATTCCTGAAATGAGAAATCATTTGCTCTCATATTTCTTCTTCTCATTCCTTGTTTTCACGGGTCAGTTATCATTATTTATTAATATAATAGTGTATAATACAAAACAGCCGTGTAAGAGTATCACTCACCTCATCGCACATTTCTCTGCACGGGAACGCAAAATGAGCTTCGTTTCTGACACAGAAAGGGGAGTACACGCCACATATGAGGAACTTGAGATTCAGATGGCAGTTGGTGGCTATCAGGGCGTTGAACTGCTGAATCTCTGTGTTTAGTTCCTGCAAGGAAACAGTGAGAAAGTTGGTTTCAAATCTCTAATCCTATCTTCTAATTCTTCGTCGCTCCAGCGATATTTTTAAAATTTTGAACGTAAATGCGTTGTGTAAGTTTACAGCAGAGCTGCGATATTTAAACCTTTCTGCCGACACATCCGACTTCTGCTGGCTTTTTGTTGACCGGGTTAGCCTTCCCGGGTGCCATTCTATAAATATCTCTCTTAAAGCTGTGCCTCCTGTTGTCACCAAATGCCTCATGCAGAGGGTGCTCCTAGTCCGCTGCGACCATTAGGTACATTTGTGCTTGTAGCACCGTGTTTCTATCATATATGGACAGCGAAGCAAGTATATGTTGCATACGTGTGACGGCCATGTCCCTTTTATAGCGCAAGATATCTCTCACTGTCTCATTTTACACGCGGTCCAGCTTTTCCAGCTGGCCGTTTCATAGCCACTCAAAATTATACTCAATCACTAAAATAATTAATTGTTGTTAGAGAGTGAATAGTTATACAATTCCTCAGCTGCTTTCACATTCTAAACTAAACTAAACTACACTAAACATTCAGTGTATTGAAACAATTCCTGACGTTTGAAACCATCTATCCCACGTGGTCCTTGGAAGACATACTTCTGTCAAATGTTATTCCGGGTTATAAACATGTGTACCCTCTCTCGATCTGACGTCCATTTACTGTTATGTCCAGGACCCCATCCCTAGCAATTCTGTTATTTAACGAGCACCATAGCACATATCACAGAGTTCTCCACCCAGTGTGGGTGTTCGTAGGCGCATTTCGTGTCATGGATTCGGTTCACACATTTGCAAGCTGGCAGACTCTGTGGTTATGACATAGTGGCACTATGTAATATGTGATACACATTGATATACGAGGGGATTTCAAATGAAAGCCTTAAATATATTTTTTTGGGTGAATATATTCTGAAAAAGTAAAGAACAAATGTATCATTTTTCGATGTAGTCACCACTTCGTTCAATGCAAATACTCTAGCGGGGATAAAGTGCTTGGATTACTGTAGAAAAAAATTCTCTTGTTCTCGTGTGTAAACACTGATGCACCACCTACCGTACATCTTCATCAGACCGGAAAGTTTTGAAACTTCTTACTCCACTCACCCACTTGTTGGACGTGTTGCATGTACTTACATAAACACTGCACTGCCCAAATACAATGTCATGCAGGTATATACATCAACACTGTACTGTCCAAACACACTGTCACGCAGGTACTTACATCAACACTGCACTGACCAAACATGTTGGGCAAGGCGCCCCAAGCAAACGTCAAGTTAGTACAAATGGGAAGCACAGAGTTCTCCACACAGTGCGTATGTTCGTAGGCGCATTTCGTGTCACGGATTGGTTTCACACAGTTGCGAGCTGGCAAACCCTGTGGTTATGAAATAGTGACACTATGTAATATTTACTATACATTGATATAATTTTAATGTTATAATTATTTGTATACAAGGGGTTAGTCATAAGTCTTTCCCTGACTGTAAAGGAGGAACAGGAGGGAGTCAAAACTAAGTACATTCAAAGCTCCTCATTTAGCACTGAACGTATGAAGTACGCATTTGTTTCTTGAAAAGATTCTTCCAGTATTGTGCACGAAAAATATCCAAATAACCACTACTGCTCCTCCAACGATTATTTTCAGAATAGAGAAGTCAAGGGCTAGGGTCGTATTACAATTCCTAATATTACTGCTCAAAATACGAGCACTTACAGAAATACACAGGGCGATGAAACCAGTGTTTCACAATCGGTAAAACAAAAAGACTGGCGTAGACCTTTATGTGTGGCCTCTTAAGTCTTGCCGATCTGCCAAGATCTGGAAGACCATGCTCAGAGTGTAACGACAGAATTGCAGCAAGACTGAAGAAAATCACTGACCAGGATAGAACAATGACAATCGCTGCCGTAAAACTGAGTGAAAGAACGGAGAATAGAATTGTACACAACACACAGAACATGAGAAAAGTGTGACCCCGCTGTGTTCCGGACCTACTGGCACGCGAATAAACAAACGAGGATAAATTGCTGTCGACATTTACTCAAAAAGTACATTTCAGAAAACATTTTGATGATCACGATGACAGGGGTGCATCTTGTGTTTACCATAATAACCCCCATTAAGAAACTTCCAGCATGCAATGGAAAACACCGAACTCTCCAACGTATGCCTAGCAGAGAGCACAGAGATCTGCAAGAAAAGGGATGTTGGCTGTTGTGTAGGAGGTTGAAAGATGATCTGCATCCTGGCGGTACGGTTAGCGGACAGTATTGTTCAGATCTCTTTGTCAAATAAATAAAAATGCCGTGACGAGAAAAAGAGGGGATAGCAGACACTCAAAATCTTCTTCTTCTTCTTCTTCTTCTTCTTCTTCTTCTTCTTCTTCTTCTTCTTCTTCTTCTTCTTCTTCTTCTTCTTCTTCTTCTTCTTCTCTTCCTCCTCCTCCTCCATCCTCCTCGTTCTTGTTGTTGTTGTTGTTGTTGTTGTTGTTGTTGTTGTTGTTGTTGTTCTTCTTCTTCTTCTTCTTCTTCTTCTTCTTCTTCTTCTTCTTCTTCTTCTTCTTCTTCTTCTGGTTTTCTTCTTCTTCTTCTTCTTCTTCTTCTTCTTCTTCTTCTTCTTCTTCTTCTTCTTCTTCTTCTTCTTCTTCTTCTTCTTCTTCTTCTTCTTCTATTACTTCTTCTTTGTTTCTTTTTAATCCCCTTCTCTCCCCCATCCCCTCTTTCCCCGTGAGTGTTCTAAGTAGTCAGACTACCGTAGACAGCTAAGAGAAGGCTTGTGACATAATTTCACACCCTTATGACTTATCTGCACAAAACACGGGCAATGTTACACGGGCATATAGTTGAACCAGTGTTTACTGTGTGCCTGCCGTCTTGACAGACGATAGTTTGTTACATTGTGCTCACTTCAGAAAAGACATAATAACTACAACCCATGGTGGTGACAAGCGATGGAGTTGTACCTCTCTATAAATTAAAGCCTGGACTGAATTGTAGAGATCATGTGTTGCCCAAGCAGCATGATCCCTCTCTAGGCTTACCTAGTTTACTCAAGAGGAAATGTAACACCAATACACCCGGAACAAGATAAGCTGCAAAAGCTTCTGGATCAGCAAAGCAATGCTCTAACTGTCCGCCTGTCGGTCTTCGATCCTAGACCAGCTGCTGACAAAGGCTTAGGGCTTGGTCTGCCCTGCCATAACATTTAGTCTTTAGGTTGCAATTCCTCGCACTGGGATACGGCTTGTACCCTCCCAATTGCGCTCCTCGGCCCGACGCCGTTGGCACAATGTGGGGTGTCGGGTTTGGTAAGCGCCGCATAACATTCGGCGCCAACAGAAAGCAGGTAGTACCGTCTACTGTTGTACGGTAACTCAGTCATATCTGACTAAGACCAGATGGCTAAGCAGTGTTTACAGATCCTGTGTAATAATATCCATCTGTCCAGCCATTTTTCTTCTTCTTTTGTAATGTCGTGTGTCCCTTTGTCTGTCAGCCCACTTCGTTTGTTTAAAATTGTTTAAAAAAAGTATCATCTTGCTGCCTGGACACATTTGTATAACCAGTACACTGATTCATGTTCTCCTGTACTTTAAAAAAAAAAATCTAGCTGTATTTATTCACCACAAGCGACCCAACTTGTACCAGGGATAGAAGCGATGAAATGCAAACACTATCTCGTACACCCATAATTTGTTTTTGGCTTGTATTTTATGAGTGGTTGCGGTCTCAGTTCTCTTCGCAGCGTGATGAATTTAATATGCTAGTGCGCCCTTCACCCGCGTAGGTCAAGGACACAGAAATCTTCCATTGTCAACGCCCAATCCTTAGTTAACAATCCCGTATAAAAATATCTGCCTGTCTAGACGGTGTTTCAATTTTAATGTCTGTCTGCCTTTTAATGTTCTTTTATTTAACAGTTTTTAAATGTCTATATTGCTGTCTAGATTCATATTTGTAATTTTAAAATATATATTTGACATTTTTGCCATATTTTAAATTTGAAATACCTTGGCGAAACCGGTTTTTGTTTAGCAGATGGATTCTGACAACAGCTCCTTGATATAATTACAACCCATCCCCACCCACCTCCCCCAGTCCAGTTTTCACCCAGTTCAACAACAGCGACCTCAGTGGGGGGTCGGTCGTTCGGTTACAGCGACCCGATCGTGCTCGTCGGGTGAAAGACACTGCAAGATCGGCGCAAACCGTCTTATCTTCTTGATGGGATACTTATTGCCACATGGTCTTAGCATTCAGCATCCTCTAATTTTCTTTTTCTGTCACCCCGCAATTCTCCCAGTTTTCTCTGACATCCTGGGTTTATACTCTAGTTTTCTTCATCCCGATCTCTTCGTTGGCTGCTCGGAATCGCTCACAATGCATGCTGTCATCTTCGGTGTCTCGCGTTATATCATGAAGGGTAAAAGTGTGGTGTTGTCGCGCACTATATATATATATATATATATATATATATATATATATATATATATATATATATATATATATATATATATATATATATATATGTTTGTGTGTGTGTGCATTTGAAGGCTCTGTGGCGAAGAAGTTGCGGTCGCAGTTCGTAATCACACATACCGCGTTCTAATCACAGCTGCGAGCGGTTTGGAAGCAGGCCGCCTTGCGTTGGTTTTAATGCAATGGTATGAGTTCCGGTCGTTCAGAAAGCAATGGCAAACTACTGAACGCAAACTTGCCAAGAAATCATAAACGATCAAACAATGCTCGGGTTGACTGCAGTGTCATACCCGCTCATTGACAACTCCTCTCCCCTTCTTTCTCAATTCCTCCCCACTGGGTCGCGTAGATGCCTCTCTTGTTCTCTGATCTGAGAGTATCCGCCACACCCACTATGCCACCGCTCATCTTTCCACTGTATGCTATACATTGTGGCTTTCACTTATTTTTGTTGTTAAAATTAAATATTTGGAGCCTCTGAATTAAATACCACATATTTAATGTCCCTCTGCTTGTTGTTGTTTGTTTCTTCCCTGTGGTTTCATAATAGTACTATGCATTAACATAGTTACTTTAATGTTATCTCTGTCTTTGTTTTGTGTTGTTATGGCTTGTTCTTTGTTACGTTTCGCTGATAAAGACTTGTAGTCGCAACGTCCTGTTTATTGTACTTGTAATTTTATAAAGTTAGCCTGCACTTGGTATTTTCCCAGTTGTTGACACCACCCAGTCTGGTGTTGTTCCATGCGTTGATATATCGGGTGGCTTCTTGCGGGCCATCTAGTCTTACAGTGTGGAACAGTTGCAGTTGACCTGTATTGTCCTAGACGTGTGAAAACGAAAGCCCAGGTCGGAATGTGTGTTTAATGTTGGCCTCTTATCTGATCGCTTCTAGTAGTGGTTCTAACGACAGCAGTTGTAGACATTAAGGGATCGTTCTTACCTGACAGATGTAGTGAGCCTAATTCATCATCATCAAGCGCCATAGTTGTTATACAAATTCCGTATTCACTAGGTATGGATAGCAAGGGGAAACTATCACATTATTTATCCCAATTAACCCACGATAGCCCCTGGGCATGAACACGCGTGAGGCAGGGGAACTGGCGAAGGATCAAGAGTCATACTGCTGGACTGTGGTAAGAGTGACGTCATGCACAGGACCGGCAGGGTTATGATGACTGTAGTCCATTGTCTAATGTACTGGCTTATGTTTAATTGTGGTTTGTATAGGTACCAGTGGGACATTTTGTCACAACCTTCTGTTTGTTGTGACTGGTCGTCCGACCGCTGGGGGGAGGGGGGAAGAGAGAGAGAGAGAGAGAGAGAGAGAGAGAGAGAGAGAGAGAGAGAGAGAGAAGCGAGAGACAGAGACAGACAGGGAGAGAGAGAGACACAGAGAGAGCGAGATAGAGCGAGAGAGAAAGAAAGACATAGAGAAAGGCAACGGACCGAGAGAGAGAGAGAGAGAGAGAGAGAGAGAGAGAGAGAGAGAGACGGACAGAGAAGCGAGAGAGAGAGAGAGACGGACAGAGAAGCGAGAGAGAGAGAGAGAGAAAGAGAGAGAGAACGAGAGAGAAAGTGAGAGACAGAGACAGATAGAGAGAGCGAGACAGAGCGAGAGAAAAAGGCGAGAGACAGAGAGAGAGAGAAACAGACAGAGAGAGAAAGAGAGACAGACAGAGAGAGAGACAGACAGACAGACAGAGACAGACAGACAGACAGACATAGACAGAGAGAGAGAGAGAGAGAGAGAGAGAGAGAGAGAGAGAGAGAAAGAGAGAATGGCTAACAACATGCTTCTGATCTAGTTCCCGCAGTTGGGCTATGCGGTCCGATCTTTGAGGATCCTCGCCACGCCGGTGCTGCGGAATGCGTGCTTGTGTGCTGATATAAGTGTGTTTGTGTCTGTGAGTGCGCAGTGTTGACGGTCTGTGTTACGGCGGTTCAGAATCATAGAACTCGACGAGGAAGGCTGCAGGAAGGGGAAGGTCTTGATGTTCAGAATAACAGGGCTTAAGGTTGTATCAGTGACTTGCGCATTATTGTACTGGAACTGGAGCAAATATCAAACGATTTTGTCCTGAATGGGATCGTCTTCAAGTTGGGTGAAGTTGAAGTTCTGAGGATGTTCAATTCAATTATACCATTATCCTTACACCCCGTTTAACCTCAGTAGAGAAGTTATATTAGAGTTCCATCTGACATTTGGACTAAAATGTTGACTTGGGGACAAGTAGCTCTGAAGTCGGAGTGGGTTCGTCTGATGGCGAGGGACACTGTTAATAGGGAAAGCTAATTCACACGCACCTGTATCGGTAGAGTGGATGGCCAGAAAGGAAGGTGTCTTATGGAGATCACCGTCACTGAGGCAAAATAATTACGGACGCAATTTGTTATCCCGCATACCGTGTTGGAAACACCCCTGCGGACGATTTGGAAGCAAACTGCCTTGTGCTAGTTTTATACAGGCATGAGTGCCGGTCGTTCAGAAAGCAATGGTAAACTAATGAACGTAAACTTGCCAGGAAATCACAAACAGCCAAAACATGCTGGGGCTGACTGCAACGTTCTGTAAAGGACTTTAAAAAACTAACTTTAATGAACTGTACAAGACGGAAGTGCCACTATAAACATCTCGCGGGGATATCAACAAATAAATACTGACCTTACATTCAAACTTGTCTGTCCAGTTGAATCCCATCAGCTCCTTCAGCGTCACGGCACATTTCTTCTTGGCGTGCATGCAGGTCTTCTTGCACGGGCCCTGGGGAGGGTGTTTGCCGTGGCACTTGGGCAGGTAGGTGGAGCATGCCAGCAGGCGCACATTGTTGGAGCAGGAGTGATCCATGTAAGGCCATAGACGCTCCAGGTGTTTGTACACCTCCAGCTGTGGACAGCGTATGAGCATATTCCAAGTATTGATTGGCACTCATTGAAGTAGGAGAAAGAAGTAGAAATTAGAGGACACTAGACAACACAGACATTGAAAGTTATAGTTGTAAAACCGGGATTTGAACTTGTCACTTTCAGATGACATCGGAGCCTTGCTGTAGGAACAAAATTTATTTCGACACCCTTAGAGAAGTTATCATTAGCCAGGTCTATCATACACTTGAACACACAACTATGGAAAGTGGACCAAATCCGCACTTAACCATTGAAAACGCACCATAGGTCTCGGAATGTTATGAAACAGAGCCACATGAAGATTTCAAATTTGGCCTGTTAAGGCTGTCACTCGGAAACAAAGGAAGCAAAAAAAAAAAAAAAAAGCATTATATGGTTCTCTTCGTGGAGCGGCGACAACCTGCCCACATTAAGCAGTCTGCGTGGGTAGTTATTCATATGATTCATGAACGGTCTTCGATCTAGCGAACCGCAAGCTGATTGCGTTTACTTTAATAGTTGAGTTGTGTAATTAATTCCAGGGCTGCACCAAACAACGGTTTGAAATAGTGTTTGTGGCATCAACATCAGTCTTCAGACTGAATGATCTAATGATACTAATAGGAAGGACGTGATCAAACGACATCACACCAGTCTTCGGTCTGATTGATTTGATGATGAGAATAGGAATGACATAATCAAACGACATCACACCAGTCTTCGGTCTGATTGATTTAATGATGAGAATAGGAATGACACGATCAAACGACATCAATGCCAGTCTTCGGACTGAACGATCTCATGAATGAACGATTCCGACATGCAAACATTGGAGCAGGGGCCACGACTGTGATGTCTAGTCCATTCGTAGCCGATCTGGTGTTTTTGTTTTCGTGACGGTGTGTCTCCAGGATCAATGCAGCCATATTACGTGGGTACTCTGCACATTTTGAGGGCTAAGGCAGTGTGATATTTGCAATGTACCACCCAACTACAACTTTAGAACAGTCGAGAATCAGCATATTCCCAGACAACTATATTGTTTTAGTCCAGCAGCGCTGAGTATTTTCTGTAACTGTGGAGACAGAAAGAACAACAGACTACGCCTAAATGGAATGTTTGTCTTACCGCCTGTGAACGAGAATTACCTAACTAATTAAGCTGGAATTTGAGAATAGCACGAACTTCAAATGGTTTATAAGCCAGAAACATCATGATATATTATTATAATAGACAATCACTATTTACATTGAAAAGCCGGGATGGTTAGAGTACACAATTATCGATGTGGTAGAGCATATTTTAATTCGGTTTAACTTAGATACAGAATTCTGATTTGTGGAAGTTGATAAATGAGAGCCTGTGTACAAGGTGCGATTTCAGTTGGATTAACTACAGGGAAATTCTGGACTCCTGGATCGCTGGAGACAGGGTGAGTGAACACTTATAGTGACACCCATTGTATTAATTGAGATGGTATGAAGGATTCAAACCCTTCAGTTCAGTACTTCTTTCTATATGTTGGAATATGGTTTAGTGATTAAGTCTCACTAAATGAAATACTCTGAAGATATATATTGGCTATCTCCCTTTGCTGTACGATATCTAGTGGCGATACCCCTTTGCTTAGTCTACATTTAACTAGATACCATCCTCGTTAAGAAGTAATTTCAGACTTTAGTGTCTTCTTTGCTTGTTCTACAATTAATAGATCTACCAAGATATTTTATTTCACTATTATTTATAATCTCCTTTAATATATTACAATGTGCATGTTCTTCTATAATTATGCTAATTATGTGTAAAATTAGCATGTTGTGAGTTTATGAGGCCATATACCTTGGAAGAGGATTATTACCAGGACTTTGTGACAATATAATTCTTATTTGGAGCCGCCCAGTAAACCCAGCAAGTAGGTCTTTGAATATAAGAATGATTGAAATACTCAGGGCATGAATAGGATGGGACATGTCTTATCAGACATGAGATGTTGGCTACATATATCCTATATTACGCAAGGGTGCAGTCACGTGTGAGGCGACCGGGACTGCAAGAACTGTGAAGAAAAGGCAGGACAGAAAAACCACTGCAGGAAATCCTCCTCCAGAAACGTCAAGCATTCTTTGTCCACATTGTAAAAGAACATTTCGCGCCAAAATAGGCATTATCAGCCATCTTAGAACTCATGGCTCCATACTTTCAACCCCACTGGATGAAATGAATGGTCATCATAATTCTTGATGGACAAACACCAACAACATCCTATATCCAGATGTATATATTCATAACATCAAATCATGGGACCCACAACACGCAACAGACCAGGATCTGGCTAACCGACATCTAACAAGTAATACAGTCCCCAACTTTCTTATGAGGGCGGGTACTGGATGAAATGAATGGTCATCATAATTCTTGATGGACAAACACCAACAACATCCTATATCCAGATGTATATATTCATAACATCAAATCATGGGACCCACAACACGCAACAGACCAGGATCTGGCTAACCGATATCTAACAAGTAATACAGTCCCCAACTTTCTTATGAGGGCGGGTACATGTTTAATGTCTTGTTTGTCGATTAGGTGGTGGTTTATAGTGTACCTAAATGGGGTACATCAGTATCATGAATTTTGAAATCATCAGTGAATGCGGAGAAACTTCACCTTCCTAATACATTGAAGCGTGAGGACCATTCATCCACCATTGACCACTCTGAGATCAACTGTACCACCCAGAATATAAGCTGAGTATAAAACAAGTAACCTAAATTCACCAGTCGCCAACAATGTTCATCAGCAAATAGATTAATTAAAGAAATGAAGACAATCAACTATATTCGTTTAAGTCAGAGACATTTCTCGGCAGTGGATTCCTTTAGACAATTGACATTATTTACATTTTGTGTCTAAGAATCAATAGTGTTATTTATTATGTTTATGTTGGGACACCCATTGGTCATATCACCCCTATCATCAAATATACTGTTTTAAATTTTTATAAGAGTGATTTATTTGGCATAGTTATGTGTTTGTAATTGTGTTAAGTAACAACGGGATAGTGCTACATCACTTAGCAGATCAAGAGAGCTGTGTGGCAGGGATACTACTCGTCTTCAATCTTAAAAGAGTGAGCATTCTCCTCTCTGAAGGCAGTGACTTTCCTGTGCTCTCTTGGCTGTCTACTAGAAAACCTTACCTGATACCTTAGTGGAATCCTATCAGATGTTTCGGGAGTCTTGCACGCCATTTCTGGTTTTCATTTAATAGTCGGAAATAACGATTTTGGAGATATCTCACGCCATTTCTGGTTTTCATTTAGTAGTCGGCAATAACGATTTTGGGGATATCTATCTCACATTTCAACTTAACATACCACAGGCAGTTGGAATAATACAAATATTACCGATCGAGTATTATTTAGTCAAGAAAATTTGACCCCACCTGCCTCTTCTCCAATATGCCACGAAGGCATTTTACATATTGAGATTGTCGCGGAGATCCTGGAGATGTTGATCTGAAACGAAAACCTCCGAAGAAGCTGATTGGGGCACTAATGGATCTTGAATCCTGTTTAGCAGAATCCAGTACATGGAAATTGTGACTTACCTGTGTCGTATGGTTGAACTGGTTCGGCAGCTTTGTGTGTGTATATGGTACAAGCCCTCTACACATGGGGAGATAAATCTCTTCACATCCAAAGCGAGAGTCGCCGCCCCTTTTCAGGTCCTTCATTTTGGGCCCTTTTCGAACTGAAATGAAGGGGAAGTTGTAACACTTGAACTTCAAAGATACGGTTGCCAAATTATGTTGGTGTAGTAGTTTGTTCTGCTGGTGTAGTCGTTTTTGTTCATGTTCGAAACAAAATAAGACCACTTCGCAAATTGTTTGGATTTGTGTAAACGTTTGATAGATTGATTAACTGATCTAAGAATCGACATCATAATTGACACATAATTGACACATAATTGACATGGACAAACCCATATATGATGCGTCGTCGCTTGCAGCAGATGTCGTATTGTGTCGATTAATCAGAGCAATAATAGCGCGCTGGTTGTTAACATTTGGTATTCTCCCTTTTTGCCAGACCCACACTTAACTGCAAATTCAGTTGTCCTTAAAGATGTTCTTCAATTGTCATTGCATCTTCAAATAACTTTCATAGGTTTGCAGGTAATCCCTTGGGGTCCGAAGATCCTCTAGGGTTGTACAATTAGACTGGGTCTCTTTGACAGCCTGCCCACGGCAGCGATATCTGATGCAACTGGCTTGTGAAAATAAAGTCTGGGTGTATGCGTCACAAGCCAACTGCATATACATCATTTCAGGTAATTGCACTTCGTTTTCAGATCCCCCTTCCTCACGGCCATTCACGACCACTTGTTGAATGTGTAAATAACCGACGTATGTCGTTCACGTTTCTAATACCAATAGAAAGTCTACATACCCCCGCCCTCCCCTCTTTCCTCCACGTCTATGTTGTACATATATTTTCACTTTGTTGCTGTCTTTTCCTTTATGAACCAGCTGATTTACGTTTTTCTTGCAGCCATGAACCCAGTAGATGTGTGGAATGTTTCTTGTCTGTTTGCTTTCCAGATGTGCACGATTTGGGTTGTGTATTGAGAGAGTGTAAATGGGCACTGTTGTTTGGCGTGACTGTTGCTATTTACTTCAATAATTCAGTATAAATATTAAGTATTTATGAAGGTCAGCACGACCAAATGGATACGGACACTCATTCTTAAACTCCCGGTGTGCTGATGTCCAGGTAGCAGATTCAATCCCTACACCAGCCAGTAGGACTTAAGTGTTGACTTCTCGTCCTTGACTCGGAGACTAAGTTACATGTATCTCTGAAGTCGGTGTGGATTCGCCTGATGGCAAGGGACACTGCTAATAGGTAAAGCTAATCCACACGCAAAAAACAAAAAACAAACAAAAACAAACAAGTCCAGTGGACTAGGAGTAGTAGCACGTGTATGGACTACGCTTGAGTTCAAAGCGAGCGAACGCCCAAAATGAGTAGTTATAAAACAGTGAGGTAATATACATATACACGCCTGTGTAACGACAGACATATATGCTTACATACACACTTGCCTACACACATACCCACAGACGGATAGGCACATGATGTAAGACCAGTATATCGATGTTTAACTCTGAGATTAGACAGACAGACAGATATAAGTTCATACAATGCATTTAGTCAGACATATAATACAGAGAAAGATATGCAGCCAGACAGGGAAGAAAACCAAATATACAGACATACCTAACAGACAGACAGAGAAAGACAGACATACACGTATGACAAACGAGACAGCTTGTCAAAACAGACAGACGATACGGTTAGATAGATAGAATAGGCAGGAAGAGAGACGAATAGACAAACAAGACAAACAGACAGGTATACACATGAAACACAGGCAAGACAAACAACTGTACGGTGATGGATTTATTACATCAATGAACTGGTTAGTTATTAGCTGTAAGGTGATGGATTTATTACATCAATGAACTGGTTAGTTAGTAGCTGTGAGGTGATGGATTTATTACATCAATGAACTGGTTAGTTATTAGCTGTAAGGTGATGGATTTATTACATCAATGAACTGGTTAGTTAGTAGCTGTGAGGTGATGGATTTATTACATCAATGAACTGGTTAGTTATTAGCTGTAAGGTGATGGATTTATTACATCAATGAACTGGTTAGTTAGTAGCTGTGAGGTGATGGATTTATTACATCAATGAACTGGTTAGTTAGTAGCTGTGAGGTGATGGATTTATTACATCAATGAACCGGCCAATTAGTAGCTGTGAGGTGATGGATTTATTACGTCAATAAATGAGTCAACATTCTTCTATAGAACCATATCTCTGCATTCTTCTATAAACTCACATCTCAGAATTCTTCTATAGAACCACATCTCAGAATTCTTCTATAGAACCACATCTCAGAATTCTTCTATAGAACCACATCTCAGAATTCTTCTATAGAATCACATCTCAGAACTCTTCCTTAAAACCACACCTCTGCAGTCAAAGTAATTTTTCACAAAATCTCTTACACGTTTTATAACATATTTTTCACTTTTTATTTTGTAGGGACACGATACTTTCACTTCCCAGAGAGGTAAAATACTTTGTTGACAAACACGTTTACCTAAATTATTATTACTTTTCTACTGAAAGTTAATCTAAAAGTTAATCACCGAACATGAACAACAAAACGAAGTTCAGCCAGAACTCATTGCCAGACTTTACTTGGACAACCAAATTCTTAAATAAACACAGACGACTAACCATTGTTCTTTTTAAGTCGTTTCACAGGTTGTGCTGCCACAGTTTTGGGTGTCTTCACTGTCTCGCAATCCGTCGGTGCTAACAAGGCCACGAGGATGGCTAGAGCAGTCAGTGCTGTAAGACCGAACCACCAAGACATTCTAAGCTTCACAAGGTGACTGAAGACTGATGAGATTCCTCTGTCATACAAGCATTGATTGCGTGCTCAGCTCAGGTAGTTCACAAACTGGGGCAAAATGGGTAAATAATGTAATATTATTAGAGGTAGGGATATTAAACCGGTGGTCATTCTATTATTATTAGTAATAATCACAACATCCATCTGGCCCGTAGCACTATGCGGCTCTGAAACATTAACTAAATCAAAAACGATGAAAAAACAAAACAAAACATGAAAGCTTGGTGTTGTCGCTGGATGCAGCGGCAGTAAAAGAGCAAATGAGCACATTCTTTACGAAAGATAAACTATTAAATAAAAAAAAGTTATAACAAGTGAGCTGTATTGGCTTGATCACACAATGAGACATCGGAGTCCACTAGTGGATATACCGCAGGGCAAGATTCAGGGGACAAGGAAAAGAGGATGCAAAAGAACCAATTATATCATACAAGCATGCAAGGTAACGTGGGGTCCGACGTACACTGGGCTGAAAACAATTGCCGAGAAACAAGCGGCATCGCGATTATATTTTGTCAGAAAACTCAAACGTAGTCTTTGCAATAATCACTATAGCCAGTGGCATCCCTAAATCTCTGCCTGACATTCTCAGTGAACTGATAATAACATTATTCATCTATAATTGTCGTACTCCTGCAGGTCCCAGTTCCCCAGCAGACTCGCCAGGATATAACTCACTCCAGTCTCACTCCAGTCTCACTCCAGTCTCACTCCAGTCTCACTCCAGTCTGCAGATGCCTATCTGCCTTCCAGATTCCGCCAAGTTATTTTGCTGTAATTAAATCCAGGTGGTTATATTGGCTTAAACAGCTTCCACTGGAACACCATCCGGACCAGCAGGTTTCCCATCTCTCAGGATACCGTTTCTAAGTTCTTCTTTAGAGCTGTAGTTTCTCACAGTTGATATCCAAGCCCACCTCTGCTGACTGGCTGGAGACCTGGTGGGTGGTACTGGTGACTGGGAGTAGGGGGTCCTTTGGGACTGGCTCACTCATGAGTTATTCGAAAGTAGTCAGCCCATCTATTCATTCCATCTTTAATTGATTCAGTGCCAAATAAAAGGGACCAAACATGGTACACAATCAAATAACAAGTATTGTCATGTAAATGGGAATATTCTTCAACACGTGAATCGGTACAATTATCTCGGAACAGTACTAACATCTGATGGGAGATGCCTTGAAGAGATTAGAACAAGAATAACCATGGCGAAAGTAGCCTTTAGCCAGATGAAAAACATACTGGCCAATACAAAGATGTCAATTGAAAAGAGAACAAGAGTGTTGAGGTGCTACATAGTGCCTGTACTTTTGTATGGATGTGAAGCTTGGATAATGAGCAATCAAGCTGAAAAACATCTGGTGGCTGTGGAAATGTGGTTTCTGAGGAGAATGCAAAGAATACCATGGACAGACAGAAAAACCAGAAAAACTACAAGAAACAACTGAAAATCGTAAACTGATTAGAAAAATTAGACGTAGACAGTCAATATTTTTTGGACATGTTATGAGAAGAAATAAATTGGAGAACTTGGTGACAACTGGCAAGATCGAGGGGAAGAGAACAAAGGGAAGACAGAGAAGTAAATATCTGGATGGCTTGACCACGCGGCATGGTCGAAACAAGAACACTGAGCACCGAGCTGTTCCACGACTCTGGTGATCGAGTGAAATGGCGAATCATATCCGCCCACGCTTACCGGAATGGCACATGATGGATGGATGAATTATCATGTAAGTTTCCGTTCAGTGAGCAGTAAAATTCTGGAAGATACCACGACACAAAACAAATAACACGATGATCTTAATATGGCGATATATCCTTCTTCTGTCCAAAGGGATGTCACATATGGCGATACATTATCCTTCTGCACTGGATCAGTTACTGTTCGTGAGAACGTTGCCACCACAAATTTTAATCAGTCCACTCCATTGGTTGGTTACACTTTTCCCACCATTTCCCCCTGGTGCTCTGAGGTCTCTCCCCCCTCACTGCTGCCATCCCTGCCTCTCACCCAGGCCATCCAAGTATCACCATGTTATTCACACTCTTCAACTTCCTGATACATTATCGTCTATTTTCCGTGATCTCTGTAACTCTGGCTTTGCTGTTGTCCAAATATGGCTTCCCACGTTTCATTCCCTTTATTCGTCCTTCGGCCTCGGACGCTATTCATGCCTCGTTTCCTTTTCCCAGAGATCTCCGTATATGCATGGCCCCAAATGCCTTTAACCCGCCGCCAGCAGCCCTCCCGACCCACCTCGTCCAACTGGTCCATCTTCATCTGTGCAACACTGGACCACACCGCCCACACGTACTCACAAGCTCCCTGTATGCTCCATTTCATTTTGTTTGGCAGATCCCTAAAACGCTAATCTGATAATATATCACTTCTCCCAACATTTGCGCCGCCCCTCCTTGTCCACACATAATTCTATCAATTCTGGAGATTTCGCTCGGTAAAAACCCAGAGCATCTGGTTGACATTCAAGACTCCGAGGAAAGACCAAACGGACACATAATTAGACTGGTACTGTACAATCAGTATTGGGACTCTACGCTGGTTGTTGAAGATGGAGCGAGTGTGGGAATGACCCAAGTGATGTGATATCGGTTTTTGACTCAACACTCAACAACTCGTTAGGTAGAGAGGTGAGTCACCGATCCAAGCTTCTTACGACTTGTTCCGCATTGCGTCATTCGTCTTCTAGGAAAAGAACCTATTTCATCTTGGCTGGATGAGCTTTTCTATTTTATTTTTTGTCTTTCCTTAGAATTGTTCATAGTTTGAATTTTGCAGATAAAGTATTCTACGGGGTGGTGTAGTCAGTCCCATGCCACCCCTCCTTAATTGTCTCTTAAGGCATGTATGGTAGACTACAATATACCCCGAACCCCAGCCATTAGCCTCCCTGGTAACACAAGGCCCAGGTTCAGACGATTTCAGCCCAAAGCAGTTTCAGATTAATCCAAAATGCGGTGAGAAATAGTCGGAATGTTAAAATTGCCCCTAAATGCGGTCAGAAATAGTCGGAATGTTGAAACTGCCACTAAATGAAGTCAGAAATAGTCCGAATATTCAAGCTGTCCTTAAATGCGGTCAGAAATAGCCGGAAAATTCAAATTGTAACGAAATGCAACAGAAATTGTCGGATATTCAAGCTGTCTCTAAACGCGACATAAATAGTCGGATTGTTAAAACTGTCCCTTAATGCGACAGAAATAGTCGGAATGTTCAAACTGTCTCTAAATACTGCCAGAAATAGTCGGAATGTTCAAACTGTCCCTAAATCAGTGTTCATAAAAAAAGAAGCAAAAGATCCTCTCCCACGAATTCTGACATATTGGGTTTTGATGCAAGCCCTATATTTTTATAAACCAATGGGCTGTCATGTGGTGACACATGCCGCCTTGTCGCCTTTACTTCCAATAACATTTTCAGGTACCTATTATATTCTTTGTCGACCTAGGGGCCTGGGTAAACGTGCACATAATTCCGGCCTGGAGGTGGATTTCAACACACAACCACCGGGCCGAAAGGCAAGTGTGCTATCAACTGCGCCACCGCCGCTGCCAGTTCATGTTTACCTTGCCCGTTATCTCCAGTGAAATCAAAATGCCGTTTCGTTCTCACGACGCCCAATTCTTCACCTTGCGAAAAGCGCGCGGACACACGCGCACACAACAGAAAACAGACGTTTCAACCAGTTAGCAAAGTCTTGACAAGAAATATTTCACAGATTGTACAAATAAATGTAAACACAGGGTATCCACAAAGGTCATCGTCGTGGTAAAATGTTCAAGGGTTTCCGTTACCATCGTGCATATTGTGGATATAATATCTTCACCAAACATTATAATAATCATGAGCCTTGCATTTATTGGTCTCCCCATCTCGCGATCACAAGATCAGGCCTGTGTTTTTATTTCAATTATGCTATGTGAATACGCCCGCCAGGCATTGCTTGCTCTGTCTTCTAAAAGCTCTTTTCCCGTCAAGTTTGTAGTTGTCATTATGTTGTTAAGTGTATTTATCTTCATAACATGCACAAATAATCTTGAACGTCTAACAAAAACGGTATGCCGTTTATCCGTAGATATTACTTGAAGGGCTTCAGGCATCGGTGAGAATGAAGCCCAATCGACTACTACTTGGAGCTTACAATCAAAAGTTCTCAAGCTACACAGCAAGACCAACATCAGGAATCTGAAAGATACATTCTTCCAAATTATTGGCACATCCTTAAGCAAGCTAATCGGTACAAATCGGGATGTCCGTAGGCCCTTGCCTTGCGCTCCAGAAGTTGTAGGTTCGATTCCGGCCAACGTCGTTCGGTTGACAAGTACAGCTTTTTCGGAGACTGCTGGGAGTTATCACTGGAGACACGGAGTTCGTGCCTTGTGCAACGTTTCAGTAGACCGTCCTGCGGAAGGATATCGACCCATGTGGAATAATAATCGGTGCAATGAAGTTGATCCCCCTATCTCTTCAAACCCTTTATTTGTTATCGGTACAGGTATCTCGGAACATTCATACATAACAACTGGTGGAGGATGCCTCCTGGAGATTAGAACAAGAATCTCTATGGAGAAATGTAGCATTTAGCAATATGGAAAACATACAGGCCAATACAAATCTGTCAATGTCAGTGAAAAAATGGTGTTGAAGCATTATATAGACACTATACTGCTGTATGCATGCGAAATATGGACAATAAACAGACAAGAAGATAAACATATAGTGGCAGTGGCAATGTGGTTTCTGGGGAATATGCAAAGAATACCATGGATAGACAGAAAGAAAGAATGAGAATGTTCAAGTAATATATGAAAACCGTAAATTGATTAGAGAAATTAGAAGCAGATAATTAAAAATTTTTGGGCACGATCGTAGGAGAAACAAACTAGAAAAGTCAGTAATAATTGACGTAATTGATTGGAAAAGAG
The DNA here is from genome assembly GCA_963921405.1 of Cepaea hortensis. NCBI lineage: Eukaryota > Metazoa > Mollusca > Gastropoda > Stylommatophora > Helicidae > Cepaea > Cepaea hortensis. The sequence continues at coordinate 460,355,096 of OY992876.1, read as the reverse complement.
CAAGGGGAAGGCAGATAGATGAATACCCGGATGGGTTGACCATATAGAGAAGATCGCAGTCCTGATCCACGATTCTGGTGATCGCCTATTATAACCACACATGCTTATCGAAATGGCACACGATGATGATTATGGTGGTGGATGGATTGTGTCACGGGGATACTTATGGTTACCACAAAATCGAGGAACTTGTGATCCACGGCCCACCAGGCCTACAGGCGAAATCACTAGCTACTTAGCTTCCTCATCTCCTACACATTTACGGTGTGACTGACTGCGTTATTAGTGTTAGGCAGTGCTTCTCAACATTTTTTGGCCCATGCACCCCTTCACTATATTATGTTCAGAACGTTTCTCTCTCTCTCTCTCTCTCCCCCCCCCCTTTTCGTATTTACTCAATATACCCCCCCCCCCCACCCCCGGGTCCCTACACAGTATACGTAAAACTGAAAGCTAAATTTAATAACACATACTAGAACAAATCTAGACGTCTACATAAAACGTGAGTTGCGGGTCTGCTTACGTTATAAATCGAATTTCAGAAGGGCTAGAAGTACAAAACCGTAAAGTATGGTGGGAAAAACAATATCAAGTAATCGGTTCTTGTATTAACGCGATCTTGAGATCTTGAAATAATCTTAATCTCTCTCTCTCTCTCTCTCTCTCTCTCTCTCTCTCTCTCTCTCTCTCTCTCTCCCCCCCCCCCCCCCCCCTTATGGAAACCCTAAAATTCCCCTCTACTGGGGAGAGGGAAATTCAAAAGCGGCTGAGAACCACTGTGTTAGGCATACACATTGAAATTGTTTAAGCACTTAAATATTCATTGTTACAGTGTGAATCATTCTTCTTCTTCTGTCTCCCCCCCCCTCCTCCTCCTCCTCCTCCTCCTCTTCTTCTTGTAGCGATGTGACTTTCTTAGCGGGACAAATGGACATTAAGTGGAATGCATGTCGTAATGTTGTCGTGAAAACAAGTGTATAATACCGTGTCACAATGTTTTTTTCCAGATTGGTCTGTGATGTCATGTTATTCAGTCTGATGGCTAGTATTTCATGCTAGGATATAAAGTTTGAAGACAGATATGTCATGTTAGATATAAAGTCTGAAGACAAACACGCATGTCATGTTAGAATATACAGTCTGAAGAAAGGTATGTCATGTCATGTAAGTTATTCAATATGTGGACTGACACGTCGTGTTATGTTTGGCTATTCAGTCTAAAAAAAAAACTATTTAATCATGTGTGTTGGTGTATTCAGTCCGAAGACGAGTCTGTCAATCTAGATTATTTAATCAGAAGTCTATTATGCAATGTCAGAAGATTTAATCCCAAGTTTAAATTGTAATGCCAAATTCTTCTCCTTATAATCTATGTCGTGAGGAGCTGGCGATCAAGTCTGTCCACAGCCTTCACGTCACGACATGTTATTTAACCCTAAATCTAATGTGTCACGTAATGTTATATTAATCCGAAGTCTACCATGTCTTGTGAGGGTAATGTTAATTAACCCGAAGTCTTGTGATGGTAATGATAATTAACCCGAAGTCTACCATGTCTTGTGAGGGTAATGTTAATTAACCCGAAGTCTTGTGATGGTAATGTTAATTAACCCGAAGTCTACCATGTCTTGTGAGGGTAATGTTAATTAACCCGAAGTCTTGTGATGGTAATGTTAATTAACCTGAAGTCTACCATGTCTTGTGATGGTAATGTTAATTAACCCGAAGTCTTGTGATGGTAATGTTAATTAACCCGAAGTCTACCATGTCTTGTGATGGTAATGTTAATTAACCCGAAGTCTTGTGATGGTAATGTTAATTAACCCTAAGTCTACCATGTCTTGTGAGGGTAATGTTAATTAACCCGAAGTCTTGTGATGGTAATGTTAATTAACCCGAAGTCTACCATGTCTTGTGAGGGTAATGTTAATTAACCCAAAGTCTTGTGATGGTAATGTTAATTAACCCGAAGTCTACCATGTCTTGTGAGGGTAATGTTAATTAACCCGAAGTCTTGTGATGGTAATGTTAATTAACCCGAAGTCTACCATGTCTTGTGAAGGTAATGTTAATTAACCCGAAGTCTACCATGTCTTGTGAGGGTAATGTTAATTAACCCGAAGTCTACCATGTGTTGTGAGGGTAATGTTAATTAACCCGAAGTCTACCATGTCTTGTGAGGGTAATGTTAATTAACCCGAAGTCTACCATGTCTTGTGAGGGTAATGTTAATTAACCTGAAGTCTACCATGTCTTGTGAGGGTAATGTTAATTAACCTGAAGTCTACCATGTCTTGTGAGGGTAATGTTAATTAACCCGAAGTCTAGTATGTAAGCCGGCTCCGTGGCGAAGGCATTACGGTTGCAGTTCGTAATCCCACATAGCCACGTTTGAAACATCGCTGCGGGTGATTTGGTAGCAGACTGTCTTGCGATATTTTTGTTTTTGTTTTTAAATGTATGGGTGCCGGTCGTTCAGAAAGCAATGTCAAACTACTGAACGTAAACGTGTCAAGAGATCACAACAGCAACAAAATGCTGGTATGGACTGCGACGTCATGTAAAGGATATGCTACTAACTAGTACGTAATCTCGGGTTACTTAGTCCGAAAATACTCTGTACCACAAGCTCCTGTGAAAGTTTAAAATCCTACACGGAACTCGTGGACACCCTGTAGAGCGATGATTGCTGGTATCCTGTCTGAATAAAAACATCAGCCTGCGGCCTGTGATGTCGGAAACCGGAGTTGGAAAACGCTGATGATTGCAATTTTATGTTTCATTTCATACAAGAGGGAGTGTCGGCGTGCAGGCTGCAGAACAGCATGTTTGCCATAGCTTAGCAGATAATGATACACACAATACGGTTAACTGAGAAGTGTTTAATGATGGGCGAGACAGACAAATACAGATAACGGAGACAAAATGGTTCACAGACATTCCCGGAATACCAATAAGAAGATCATACACAACGGAGGCAGAGAAAGTGATCGGTCTCTCTCACAAGCGGTGGATTGGCGAATAGCTGAAGCTGTGTATACCATTAAATATGAAGTTCAAGCCAATCCTCTCTCCAGGTGTCCCTCATTCATCTGACGATAAGAGGTAAATATCCAGATGTCTTCCTGGTGATGAGAGGTAAATTATGCTTGAAACAAGAAGGAGAAGCGGAGGAACATTTGTGTAAACACACTGTAAACACATCAAAACACTTGAACTACTGCGCACCTTTCTTGTACACGGAAGTCGCTCGCCCGTCGCTACTATTTCCTGGAGGCAACACGATTCTGCTCCATCTTTGTATTGTGTGTTTTATTTACAATAACACTCTATCCCATTAATCTCGTTTGTGCTGTTCTTGAAACAGAGGTCATTAGGACTGAAACGTCAGACTTGCGGGTTTAATTTAACTTACTAATTATACATTTATGTAATCTTATGTTATTCTGATGTTTTGTTTGTTTGTTTACTATTCCTATTTATCTTCCCACTTGATTTCTTTTAACTTGGCACAATAAAGGAGACACGATTTTGCAGGTCGTTCTTCTCTTAAAATGGCAACAACAGCATTGAAGTCTGTGTTTCATCAGTGGAAATTCATATCTTGTTGTCGGCAGTTTAGTCAGTTGCATGTTCTTTACAGGACCTGGAAGTCAAAGCATTTTTCGACTGCGATTCTTGGCAAGCTTACGTTCACTAGTTCGCCATTGCTTTTTGAACGCCATTGCTTTCCGAACGACACTCATACCATTGTATGAAATAATGCAAGACGCCTTCTTCCAAATCGCTTGTATGTGGGATTACTATTGAGTTGGTAACCCCTTCGACAGCAACAGAAGCAGAACCAAAAACGGTTCATTCGTCTCTGCTAACACATGCCCAGTGCTTCAATTCGATGTTCTAATTGATTAGTCATTGCCTACGTTTCTTCGTCATATTGCGGCATTAAATATACATAATATTCCACTATACTCATTACCGCATTGTTTATCTCTCAAACTATTCATATCTGTGTTATGTTGTTGAATGTATGTTTACTCATTCCTATTCTCTTTAATAAAAGTGCTGGCGGTCTCAGTTGTGACGTGGATAGACCGTCTGCTTTGTGCTAAAAAAGTCACGGTTTATTCGCAGATCCCCGGAGTCGTGGCAGCAGCTACGGAGCAGGGTTGCCACTTTTTTTTGACCAAAAATATCTAATAACGGCTCAAACAACATCCATAAATATCTAGATTTCGTTGGAAAGTATCTAGGAAAAATATCCAGATTGAGAAAGTAAGAAATTACATATGTATTGATGTGACTGCCGGTCTCCCTGGCGTAGAAATTTACGTCAACCATTACCGATGCATTATCGGTTCCAATTGCAGCCTAATTCTTCAAGTTTAAATGAATACTGACAAAAAGTTTCTTCAGTGTCTGAACTATACTTTCTGCATCACACTCTTCCAAGTGAACTAGTCCAAGTAATGTAGAAACTACTTTGTCTGTGCTGTTGCTATAATATATAACACGTGTACCAAGCACTTTCAGAACCGAAATGTCATTCGATTCGTCTAATAATAAACTATATTTATTTGTAGAAATATCACTGATCAAATCTTCTTCAAAGTGAGAAAACAAAGTACTTCTGATCATGTTTGTACACTTGCTGCGGTGCATTTTCACGTCCATTAGCACTTTACTGTCAGAAATAGTGTTTTTAATCAAATCAATCAAATGGTCACAATTCACGATTGCACAATGACAACTTAAAAACATTGCGATAGATCTTTCAACTTTTGATGATTCATTACTCTGTGTAGTTCTGAAAACAGATGGCAACGGTGGCATATCCCTAAATGGCACTGCATTTTTATGTTTTGTAGTCTCTGCATGTTTCTTCAAGTCTTGTATTTTCAATTTCATTTCGCACTTGCAGTACTTACAACGAGCCTTAGTCGCATCTCCATGAACTGACATCACCCAATCTTTAATTATGTCATCCTGCAGCCACTCTTTCCGAAATGTTTGTTCATATTGCTTTACTTTTGGCATGTTGAAAGATTTGTTCAAAGTGGAAGACACATATAAAGGTGAGCAATTACAAAAACCAATCACATGAAAAAGAATCGCAAAGTCGGAATCACAGCAATAATTCGCAACACGATGAGTTTACAGTTCAAATAGTTAGTTAGTTAGTTAGTTAGTTAGTTAGTTAGTTAGTCTTTCCTCTTGAGCCTAAGTCGGCGCATAGGGCAGAAGTCATGGCTCTCCATGTCCGGCGGTTCGCTGCTACCTGTTGTAGATCCTGGATGTTCACTTGGCCATTGAATTAGCCTTCTCTGATGATAGTTCTACGCAGGGTCTCTCTTGGTCTTTCCCGTTTTCTTTTCCCTACTGGTGACCATAAGAGGGCTTGGTTGGGGAGCCTTGTCTTGTCTATTCTGAGTACATGGCCGATGCAGTTCAAACTGCGTTTTCTTATAAAATTGGATACAATTTCTTGCTTAGTCTCTTGTCTTATTTGCGTATTGGTTCTGAAATCTGTGCAAATAATGTTATTATAATTTATGCGCCCTTTTACTCATTACCGGGGGGTTGCCAGATTGTTGAGCGTTGACCCAAGTCAGTTCAAAGTTTAAATAATGGCAGTTACCATAATTTACGCGCGTCCAGACCAAACATAAAATAAGTAAATGACACCGAAAGAAAAGTAAAATCTAGAAAGTATTCAAAATATCCGACTCCAAATGAAAAGTATCTAGAATTGCATCCAGTATCCAAACGTCAGAAAACGGTATCCAGATGCCGGCAAAAACCTCTAGATCTGGATATAAAATATCTAGAATGGCAACGGAGTTTGTGCGCTGTGCGAAAGTTTTTGGCAGGTCATCAGCTGCTCTGTGGGGATAGACCGAGCTATACGGGATAAAACGCTTTGCAACGAAGTTTTCCCCTTTAACAAGATTATGTTTCTATTCTAGCATCATCTGTCATTACATGTCCACGATAGGAGAAACACTTGACTTGTTCTAGTTTCTCCCTGTTTGCTCTAATACTCATTGTGAGCCACTCTTGTCCATAACTAGTAACCACGGGTTCAGTTACTGGAATATCAGTGTGTGGCTTCTGGGCAGATACACTTAGCGATGTCGATTACAAAATGCACGATAACGAACGCCTCGAAGGTGAATACGCACGACAGGAGAAAAACACCGGCAGTCATGACGGGGACGGGTCCGCGCCCTGAGAGTGTCATGAAGGTTAAGGGCCGAACCATTCGGCGAGAGGGGGGGATACTTCAGATAATCAGAAGCCACCTGTCAAGCTTGTTCCGCGAAGGAGTTTTTTTTACCACTGTATGTAATCCACACTCGTCATCAGGCCTGTTGATTTCCTCCACTGTAACTCCTGCTCACTGTATGCCAGTGGTACAGTCTGCCATCTGCATGTCTGCTGTTTATTATTGTTTCGTGAATGTCAGTCCACGCAGTTCGCCACCTCTCTTAAAACTTAGCTCTGCGGCGCGTAGGTTGAAGAGGCGTGGTGGGAACACACACCTCGGCCTTGCCACCTACTCCAGCCCTGTTTTTACACCTTTGTCTGGTGAGTGGTTATTTTCGTATCTCATCATCATCATGTGCCATGCCGAATAGTGTAGCCTCATCGTTCGCCATCTGACATCATTGCAAAAGTATTGGACTAGGTCTGTGTTCTTGTCGTGACTATGCCGTGTCGCCAAGCTATCCTGGTGTTTAAGCCTTCCCCTTGCTCTTTTCATAACAATTTTTCCAGTTGTCACTAGTTTCCGTGGAATTATCAGCAGTCGTAGAATTGGTCCAATTGGCTGCTTATGAAATTCTATGCATTCTTCAAAGGAACCAAGTCTCAGTAATGTATGATTTCTATGCAGTCGTTGAACGCTGTTTGAACGTTATTTACTCTCACATATGCCCAGCCATCATAGACATGTGAAATGTGAATTCCAGCATCAACATCAATGCACTGGTGACATTTCCACAAGTGCTCCGCCCACTTCCGCAGTGGCTAACATAGAGTCCCTACTGCTAGACGCTTACGTTTTTAGCATGAAGATAATTGGTAGTAGGACAACAGTGATAGTCATCACCAAACAAGCATGACACATCAATGCTGTCTATGGAGAGAAAGACCATTGAAAAAGTACAAAAGTTATTTATATCTATACCAAACAATTCTAGATTATCCAAGATGTCAAAGTGAAATAAGATCAAGGATGGCGGTACCAAACAGGCGTTTTTGAGAGAAGCAAACATTCCTAACATCAAGTAACATCTATATTCCATCCATCATGTGCCATGCCGGTAAGCGTGGGCGGTTATGTTCTGCCATCTCACTCGATCACCAGAGTCGTGGATCAGCTCCGTGTTTCTGTCTCGACTATGCCACAAGGCCAAGCCATCCAGGTACTTGCTTCTAGGTCTTCCCCTTGGTCTGTTCCCCTCGATCTTACCAGTTGTCACCAAGTTCTCCAGATCATTTCTTCTCATAACATGCCCAAAAAATTGTGACTGTCTACGTCTAATATCTCTAATCAGTTTACGATCTTCATTTGTTTCTTGAAGAACTTGTTCATTGGTCTTTCTGGCTGTCCATGGTATTCTTTGCATTTTCCTCAGAAACCACATTTCTACAGCCATCAGATGTTTTTCAGCCTGACATCTATATTGAGCTACATAAATTAACAATCGCTACACATATATCGCCCATAGCACCATATGGCTATGAAACATGGACTTTAAACAAAATAACTAAAAGGGGCATGCAAGCTTTTGGGATGTAGTTTTGTTGCAGGATACAAGAGATGACATGAACAAATTCTTAAAGACATTGGAGAAAACAGAAAACTATTGAACAGCGAGGAGTGACGAGGGGATCTGGCCGACGATCGACGCTCAGAGGAAAAGGGAGACGGACATAAAATGAGATTGCTACTGGTACTATTAGTGTTGGAACTCTTCGCTGGCTGCTGAGGATGGGGACGGAGCGCTTACGGGAATGCCTCGAATGTTGTGATGTCGGTTCCTAAGTCAATCAATCAATCAATCAAAACTATTGTATTTTGGCTTCGTCGTAATAGAGGAGGGGAGGAAGGTATACTACTAAAAAAAACTGGATGGAAAGATTCAAGACAATGAGAAAAGAAAAAGTATTACTGAAAACTACACAAGCATTCAAGGACGGTAGGGCACGTACGTGTGCTGAGGTAGAGAGAGTTGCTGAGAACAGGAGACACTGGCGAGACATGATCAAATGACTTCAAAGCCAGTCTTCGGACTGATTCATCAAATGAATGAATGAACCTTACAGTAGCCTCGGCACCGCATGACAGCATCCATTTTTGCTTCTATGAACATGAATCGATTGCTTCAAATATCCTCATCCGACGAAATACTATCTCTGCTCGATATTTCTAGCGGACGCGATGGTGTAGTGGCTAGAGTGTTACACTGACAATAACCTGAGCGCGGCCGGACCAGGGTTCGATGCCTGCACACGCCGTTTGCTACGCGAGGTTAATCTGGCCACTTACTTCTCTGTGCACTCCGGCCTACAGAAATGTGATGGTTCTAGCACTGCACATACCCACAGCAGAGTGCGTGCGTGTGTGCGTATATGTGTGTGTATGTGTGCGTGCGTGTGTGTGTGTGTGTGTGTGTGTGTGTGTGTGTGTGTGACTTATCTCCCTGTTACTCGGTGTTGCCTTTCCCATCTAATGTTATCATCGGTCTCAGATTGACTAATCTATTGATTAATCTCTCTCTCATTCTATTATATTTTCTTTATAATTATTTCATTTCTATTATATATATCAATTGTTGCAACTTATTTTCACTACTCTGTACTAACCTCTGCGGTGTTAGCGTCATACAATTTTGCAAGAATATTCACCGATTTCTCGTTAGCGTCACATTATAATGTCCGACTATTTACCACTATGTTGTTAGCGTCAGCTTATAATGTCTGAATATGTACCACTGTGTTGTTAGCGTCAGATTATGAAGTCCCAATATTTACCAATTTGTTGTTGGCGTCAGATTATAATGTCCCAGTATCTACCTCTATCTTGTTAGTGTCAGATTATAATGTCCGAATATTTACCACTGCGTTGTTAATGTCAGAGTATTATGTCCGAATATTTATTACTGTGTTGTTAGCGTTAGATTTTTAAAGTTAGTTGCATATCCTTTACAGGACGTCGCAGTCAATACCATCATTTCCTTGTTGTTGTGATCTCTTGGCAAGTTTAGGCACAGTAGTTTGACATTGCTTCATTAGATTATAAACTGTCTGTCATTTACTGCCAATACAGTACCTGGCGTGTAAGGCAGGAAGGGGTGGGGTGGGGGTGGGGGGGGGGGAAACTTGAGCCTGAGGAATTAAGACCGAATTAAGACCGTCTGGCTAGTGCAGGCGCCGCGAACTGTGCAGGTTAGAGTTTTCTTTTTGCCCCTGACAGAAAAATACTCCACACCTTACCGAGGATTCGAACCCGGGTCTCCCGAAGGAGAATCTGGCATTCTAGCCACTTCTCACTATAGATTATAATGTCCGAATATTTACCACTGTGTTGGTAGAGTCAGATTATAATGTCCAAATATAAGAATGAAGGTTTGTTTTCTTTCAAATATTAATCATACCACACCGACTTAAATGTAGCTGCCTGACTTCCTACGTCTGTTTCTGTATTGATGTGGTGGTTTCGTAACAGAAATATAGATACTGCACGTATTCTAGCATTCACGGCGCTTCTCATTTTGTAAACGTCGCCAAGGCAACGGCAAATGTCGGTTTACTTCTCACAGTTTGCAACTCTGTGGCGAAGTGGTTACGCCGACTGCCTCACGCTCCTAAGATTGTGGGTTCGAGTCCGGCCTATGTTGTTCTGTTTAGGAGTGCAATTTTCTCAGAGACTCCCGAGGGTCGTCGGTGGAGCTATGGAGTTCGTGCTCTGTGCGACTATTTCTGCAGGCCGCTCTGCTGAAAGAGACAAAGCCATATGGTAGAAAACCCGATGCAATGAGGTCGACCCGCTGACCTGTTAAACCTTTGTTTCATATTTAACAACTGCCGAGGGTTTCTAACGACAACATCTTGCACACTGGACCTATTACACAATATCTCTTGTTGGAGAAGGTTGGGGATTGATGCGCTACCGTACGCAGCAAACATACACGTCTGTGGGGTGATGCACATGCTGCCCGTGTGTTACATGCTGCCCGTGTCTTGCCGGGGGTCATAAGGCAAGCCAAGAATAGCATCACTCTAACCTTTCATGCATATCGTAAGAGGCGACAGAGGAAGGTTGACATGGAACTGGCTACTTCATCCCGGAGAAAGTGTTAGCTGTAAAATCCAACCAGTCATGACCAAGTCTACAATAGGCTGGACATGATGTCACAGACAGGACTGGGTGCAAGGGATTGGCGTACCTAGGTCAGTGTGCCCCATAGTTCCCCAAACCAGAAGGTCATGCTTTCGAGTCAGGTCGAAGCACTATAGTGTGTTTTTTTTTGGTTGCCTCAATATAAAATTCAATATCTCAGTAACGGGCTGAGATAAAATGATGAGATTTAGTATATAACGTTATCATTATGCCCACCCAACAAAACAATTTTTGTTCTGGAGATTTTACAGCAGATTTTAAAGTTAGCTTATATACGGTATATTAATTATGACTTAAAGATTACGACCATGATTTTAACAGTTTTACAGCTTCCCCAAGATTCGACCCAAATTATTCAAAATTTTCACGTGACTTTCGTTTTCAAACAAACAGCGCGAAGATTCAGAGGCGTCTCCAAATGTGGGTTCTTTCATGAAACGTGATTATATAAATAAACTAGCTGACAAGGCCCGGTTTCTGGTGGAAATCAATCAATCAATCAATCAATCAATCAATCTATCTGTCTGTCTGTCTGTCTGTCTGTCTGTCTGTCTGAATGTCTGTCTGAATGTCTGTCTGAATGTCTGTCTGTCTGAATGTCTGCCGGTCGGCTGACCCATCCACCTACCCACCGACCCACCGACCTACCGATATCTATCTATCTATCTATCTATCTATCTATCTATCTATCTATCTATCTATCTATCTATCTATCTATCTATCTATCTATCTATCTATCTATCTATCTATCTATCTATCTATCTATTCTATCTATCTATCTATCTATCTATCTGCCTGCCTGCCAGCCCGACCACCCACCCACCGACAGACCGACCGACCTACCGATATCTATCTATCTATCTATCTATCTATCTATCTATCTATCTATCTATCTATCTATCTATCTGTCTGTCTGTCTGTCTGTCTGTCTGTCTGTCTGTCTGTCTGCCTGTCTGCCTGCCGGCCCACCCACCCACCCACCGACCGATCGACCGACGTACCGATATCTATCTATCTATCTATCTATCTATCTATCTATCTATCTATCTAATCTATCTAATCTATATGTCTGTCTGTCTGCCTGCCTGCCGGCGCACCCACCCACATACCGACCGACCGACCGACCGACAGATATCTATCTATCTATCTATCTATCTATCTATCTATCTATCTATCTATCTATCTATCTAATATATCTATCTATCTATCTGTCTGTCTGTCTGTCTGCCTGTCTGCCTGCCTGCCTGCCGGCCCACCCACCCACCGACCAACCGACCGACGTACCGATATCTATCTCTATCTATCTATCTATCTATCTATCTATCTATCTATCTATCTATCTAATCTATCTAATCTATCTAATCTATCTGTCTGTCTGTCTGCCTGCCTGCCTGCCGGCCCACCCACCCACATACCGACCGACCGACCGACAGATATCTATCTATCTATCTATCTATCTATCTATCTGTCTATCTGTCTATCTATCTATCTATCTATCTATCTATCTATCTATCTATCTATCTATCTATCTATCTAATCTATCTAATCTATCTAATCTATATGTCTATATGTCTATCTGTCTGCCTGCCTGCCGGCGCACCCACCCACATACCGACCGACCGACCGACCGACAGATATCTATCTATCTATCTATCTATCTATCTATCTATCTATCTATCTATCTATCTATCTATCTATCTATCTATCTATCTATCTATCTGTCTGTCTGTCTGTCTGTCTGTCTGCCTGCCTGCCGGCCCACCCACCCACCGACCAACCGACCGACGTACCGATATCTATCTATCTATCTATCTATCTATCTATCTATCTATCTATCTATCTATCTATCTATCTATCTAATCTATCTAATCTATCTGTCTGTCTGTCTGCCTGCCTGCCTGCCGGCCCACCCACCCACATACCGACCGACCGACCGACAGATATCTATCTATCTATCTATCTATCTGTCTATCTGTCTATCTATCTATCTATCTATCTATCTATCTATCTATCTATCTATCTATCTATCTATCTATCTAATCTATCTAATCTATATGTCTATCTGTCTGCCTGCCTGCCGGCGCACCCACCCACATACCGACCGACCGACCGACAGATATCTATCTATCTATCTATCTATCTATCTATCTATCTATCTATCTATCTAATATATCTATCTATCTATCTGTCTGTCTGTCTATCTGTCTGTCTGTCTGTCTGTCTGCCTGCCTGCCGGCCCACCCACCCACCGACCAACCGACCGACGTACCGATATCTATCTATCTATCTATCTATCTATCTATCTATCTATCTATCTATCTATCTATCTATCTATCTATCTATCAATCTATCTATATATCTATCTGTCTGTCTGTCTGTCTGTCTGTATGTCTGTCTGTATGTCTGTCTGTCTCTCTGCCTGCCTGCCGGCCCACCCACCCACATACCGACCGACCGACCGACAGATATCTATCTATCTATCTATCCATCTATCTATCTATCTATCTATCTATCTATCTATCTATCTATCTATCTATTTATCTATCTATCTAATCTATCTGTCTGTCTGTCTGCCTGACTGCCTGCCTGCCGGCCCACCCACCCACCAACCGACCGACCGACCGACCTACCGATATCTATCTATCTATCTATCTATCTATCTATCTATCTATCTATCTATCTATCTATCTATCTATCTATCTATCTATCTATCTATCTATCTATCTAATCTAATCTAATCTATCTGTCTGTCCTATCTATCTAATCTATCTGTCTGTCCTATCTATCTAATCTATCTGTCTGTCTGTCTGCCTGCCTGCCGGCCCACCCACCCATTAACCGACCGACCTACCGATATCTATCTATCTATCTATCTATATATCTATCTATCTATCTATCTATCTATCTATCTATCTATCTATCTATTTATCTATCTATCTGCCTGCCTGCCGGCCCGACCACCCACCCACCGACAGACCGACCGACCTACCGATATCAATCTATCTAATCTATCTGTCTGTCCTATCTATCTAATCTATCTGTCTGTCTGCCTGCCTGCCCACCCACCCACTAACCGACCGACCTACCGATATCGATCTATCTATCTATCTATCTACCTATCTATCTATCTATCTATCTATCTATCTATCTATCTATCTATCTATCTATCTATCTATCTATCTATCTATCTATCTATCTATCTATCTATCTATCTATCCATCTATCTATCTATCTATCTATCTATCTATCTATCTATCTATCTAATCTATCTGTCTGTCTGCCTGCCTGCCTGCCTGCCTGCCGACCCACCCACCCACCCACCGACCGACCGACCCACCGACCGACCGATCCACCCACTCAGCCAGCCAGCCAGCCAGCCATCCATCCACCCACCTATCTTTCTGCCTACCTACCTACCTTTCTGTCTGTCTGTCCGGGCCGCATCATTCATTTTATTCGGAGACTGCCGAGGGTCGTCGCTGGAGCTACGGAGTTCGTGCTTTGTGCGACGCTTTCCGCGCTGCGGAAAGAAACTGAGCCATATGGGATAAAAACCCTGTGCAATGCAGCCGATTCTGTCGACTGTAAGCTACTTCTTTGATTGCACCCACTCCCATACGAATCCAGATACGCCTTTGTTTGTCATCTGAATTTGCAGGTCCTCATTACCGTAAACATAACATTTTTAACAAGAAATCACTAGTTGTTAAGCAAAACATCAAAGGAATGATGCCGCTTTTAATGATTTAAGTTGTTTTGGGACCTATCAAAGACATATTCCTTGGGTGGGGGTAAATATAAGACGGCTGGAAAAATTTCATAACGATGCAACAGATAGTTTTCAAAATAATTGATCTTGAATGACGGCATAAATTTCCGGACAGACTATAGTAACAAATGCGCAGTTGACTAGGAGAGTGCAGGAGGTCAACCAAGTCTATTACGTTTGATCGGTAGAAATGAATAAAGTAGTATTGAAAAAAAAAAAAAAAAACAGCGGAAGGTGAGTCCTGAACATCCCCCTATCAATCTTGTCAGAAAAATGACAGGTTCCAGAAGCGCATTTCGAATATTAAACATTCTAGAAGTAGTAGCGTGTTGCATAAAAACATTCCACCGAAGGGTATTTGAGATACGAGGGGAGGAAGGATAATAAGAATAAAGAAAATATGGATAAAAAATGGATGAAGAAAAGAATAAATGCATCCATACTTCAAGGGCTGAATATTTAAGACGTTTGGCTATTAAAGACGATAAAACAAAGAAAATTGAAATATTTTGGTCACTTGAAAGGTCACGAAAGTTTGGAGAGAACAGTAATGAAGGGATATATGAATGGGAAGAGAGGAAGAAGAAGGCCAAAGAGAAGATGGGTGCAGGATGTGGCGGATGATCTTCAGATGGGTGTATCCGACGCGGGACATCATGCTTATGACCGAGACGTTTTCCAGACGGTTGTTTTGGGAGCGAGGTTCTGCAAAGGACATGCTACTGAATGAATGAATGAATGAATGAATGAATGAATTGGGAGGAAGGCGTGGTGAGTATTTTTGGTAGTTTTTGGTTGATCTGGGTTGTTTTTGTTGACCAGAGAAAACTACGGGATTTAGGTAAAAGGTAAGCTTGTTTGGCTGAAACTCTAACCGTGAGGATAGGCGCGAATACCATCTGCAAAACATATCCAATTATTAGTTGTTATGAGATAACGGAACTGTCGCTCATCTTTGAATATGTCACAGATGTTATGTTGGCTGTAATTGTTGTATTGGATCAATGGTGTACTATCATATTTACTATCACATTAATACAGATTGAAACAATAGAACTTGTGGCTTCCACTCATGGTTAGCTGTGGCCAACCACAGGTCATACATAGAAGTTCATTTACTTGCATCCTCACATTGTGGTTATCCGCGTATTATTGTCCAGGAACAATATTTTCCCATCGACTGTGCAAAAATGAGTTGTTTCAGAGCCTATGCTCAATTAGAAAATGGAAGGCAGAAAGGTAAGAAAAAGAGCAATACTTATAGCAAACATTGTTGGTGTAGATTCTAAAATTGTAATAACATTATTAGCATTATACGTACCGTTCAGGCTTCTGCTTGTATTTCACACAAACCAACAATTATCTAGGAAATATCTACAGATCTTCTACAGGACTGACGAGTATCGTCAGAGCTTCAGCAGAACTGACGCGTACAAAGTCATCTGGATTCAACGCTAAGACTCGATGAGCCGGCCGACGTCAAGTGCTGCTTGGAGCTTCTCCTGACGAATTGTTTCCTTCACATGAACTTTCGCCCTGTAATTTCTCAAAACTTGTTTACGCGTCTGCGCCGAGCCCGATGTCAGCCAGCGCGTAGTGACTGTTTGTGTTTGTATTAGTGGTTCTCAAAATTATGCAACATGGTACACTATTGTCGCGGAACATTATAAAATCCCCGTGGCCACCAAAATGAGAAGAAAGAGCTATTCATGGGCATCTACTTAGTTCACATGTCTTAAATGAGTGTCAATAATTAGATGTAAACTTCACCTTATGACACTTTTATGTGGGACACGAACATTCAGTAGTTGCATGTCCCTTGCAGAACTTCGCTCCCACAACAACCGTTTCGAAAAATGCTCGGTCATAAGCAAGATTCCCCGCGTACGATACACCCATCTGGAGATCATCTGCCACACCCTGCACCCATCTTCTCTTTTACCTTCCTCTTCCTCTCTTCCCAAGCATATACCCCTCCATGATTGTTCTCTCCAAACTTTCATGACGTTTCAAGTGATCAACATATTTCAATTGTCTTTGTTTTATTGTCTGTCGAATGACAGGAGCCATGCACATTCAGCACCATGGCTTGCTCTCCTGGGTCCAGGCTCTGCAGCATCAGAAGCAAAACCTCCAGAGAGCAATCTTCAATGATCTGTAGAGCAAAATGAGAGACATATGCAATTACTCATTCCAGTGTGAGTGCCCAGTTTACTGTTTGCTGAGATGTGAATATGTTGCACTTTCTACTCATTCATTTATTCATTCTTTCAGAAGTAATTCTTCTGCACAACTTCGCTCCCATAACAACCTTCCGGAAAACTGCTCGGTCAAAATCAATATGTTCCGCGTCTGATACACCCATCTGGAGATTAATTGCCACATTCTGCACCCATCTTCTCTTTGGCCTTCCTCTTCCTCTCTTCCCGAGCATATACCCCTCCATGATTGTTCTCTCCAAACTTTCACGACGTTCCAAGTGACCAAAATATTTCAATTTTCTTTGCTTTATCGTCCTTAGCAGCCAACCTTCTACAATATTCAACTTTTGTCGTATGGATGCATTTGTTCTTTTCTGTATCCAAGATATTCTTAGAACTCGTCTGCAACATTTATATTCAAGGGCATTTATGCACTGTTCAGCTTGTTCAGTAAGTGCCCAGGTCTCACAGGCGTATGTTGCAATGAGAACAATGCATTCTCTTCAAAATCTAATTTTTTTAGGTCTATCTGCCCCACTCCACAAATTATTCAATTGTTGTTGTTGTTGAAGAGCAATAGATATTCGTCTTTTAATTTCTTACGAAGATGGCAGATGTCAAATTTCAACAGTTATTTTCGTTCTGTTGCTGTTTGGAATAGTCTGTGGTTTAGGGGTTAGTGCACGCAGTTTCACAGTTCCCAGACACACCGAGTCTAGGGTTTGAAATCAGCCACAGACGATTTGGCAGCAGATGGCTTTGTGTTGATTTCGATGAGAGCCGGCTGTTCAGAAAGCAATGACAGATTACTGAACATAACTATTTCGTGGTAAATCACAAACATCCAATAAATGCTCAGGTTGATTGCAACGTCCCGTGAAAGGACATGCATCTAGCTCTGTTTTCTTGTTTACAATAGCTGCGGAAGTGGACTATATTATCATATGTCAGTTCTAATTTGGCGTCGGAGGCTGGAAACTGACCGTTTCTAAGCCCAGCACGTTTGTTTAACAGCGAAGGAAGTGTTGAAGTGTTGAATGTCGATCAGTTGGTGATAGATATCTTGGAATTTTCTGCTTGTAAAACGTGCCTCTGTGGGGCTCCTTCATTAGTAGCTGCTCAATGATCTCCGTGCTATCAGAGATTGTCAACAAGGTCTGATCACACAGATTATACACCCCAAACTCTAGAGTAATACACATGTAACAGATATCGTGCGCCCTTTTAGAATGATCAGAACCTGTGTTTTTCTCTGTTTTTATTGCTCTATGTAACTGGGGAAAAAAAGATAAAAATCTTCAGACTCCGGACAGGACACGACATACTGAAGTATAACATTATTAGTAAACTAAAGACAGGAGATACTCATGAATGTGACTTTGGAACTGACAAAGTGACAGCTAAACATTTGATGCAGAAGTTTCCAACATGTGAAGGACAGAGTATTGTAGCCTAGACCAGCTCCATTTGAGGACAAACTATGGAGATCACAACAAACTGAAATGGACTGCTGCTTTCTCTGGATCTGTTCAAAGTGACGTCTGACGGTGAACGAAGAACGGGAAGAAGATTAAAAGAAAATAATACTAGCTTTTGCTGTTGTTGTTATAGTTGTTGTTATTGTAGCATAAGCATATTTCAATTAATTAGTTATGGCACAGTGTTAAAAATGGTTTGAGACCCACTGTGTTTAACAGAAATGCCTGGACTCTGCATACTTGCGGTTATAGAAATATAGAGAAGAAAAGGCGCAGATATGTATCTAGCTTCCGGGCGGTCTGTCTGTCTGTCTGTATGTCTGTCTGTCTTCGATTGCAACAGCATTACCATTCACTCTTGATATT
The DNA here is from genome assembly GCA_963921405.1 of Cepaea hortensis. NCBI lineage: Eukaryota > Metazoa > Mollusca > Gastropoda > Stylommatophora > Helicidae > Cepaea > Cepaea hortensis. The sequence continues at coordinate 460,336,874 of OY992876.1, read as the reverse complement.
GTTTTCGCACTCTGTGCTTCGGTTCGCGAGTGCATTCCCCTCCTCCCCCCGGTCACTCTTGGGGGTCATCAACGGCGCTTATGAGTTCGTGCTCTGTGCGACTGTTTCGGTGGGCGGTTAGCTGCTCTGCAGAAAGAAACTGAGCTAGAGGGGAAAACCCGGTGCAATAAATCCTATCCTCTCGCCATTTAATCTCTCCCTCCCCCTTTTTTAACCACTTACTCTTTGCCATTCCTAACTATCATACGCTGACTCCTGTGTTTCGTGCTTATCCGAGAAGGAAAGGTATGTGATCCGTCCTCAAGAGATCTGGTGTTATTTGACATAATTAGAAGCAATGTAAAAATGCCCTAACGTGCATGAGCCAGGTTAAAAACAATCCCCTGGGGTGGACACGGAAATCTCCCAACCGCATCTCACCAGTGTTGCTATAGAGAAGAGCTTTCGAGGTTTCTCAAAATGTTCGGTGCGAGCCCGTATCATGTTGGTTTAGGGGGAGGGGGGGAGGGGGGGGGGACTCATTATTACCATGTAGCAGGTCCTTTGCAGAACTTGGTGTTGTAGACGTCCCGCCGAAAAAGATTCTGGATGATTTGCCAGTTCCCTGCTTGGTTGGTGTATTGCCGTGCCCAAGGTGTTTTCAGTTCCAGGTGTCCTCATTTCTCCTGCCGCTTGCATTGCCGTGCTCAAGATGTCTTCAATTACCGGTGTCCCAATTTCCCCTGCATCGTGTATTGCCGTGCTCAAATTGTCTTCAATTTCCGGTGTCCCCATTTCCCCTGCATCGTGCATTGCCGTGCTCAAGGTGTCTTCAATTCCCGGTTTCCCCTGTTGCTGCTGCTGCTTGTTTCGTTGTATTTTCTTCAAATTCAATGCTCAGTGAACGGACATTTACATTAAAATACTTGTTCATTTGAGGGTATACCATGTTTGATCCAAACGTAATTTTTGTATGGCACTGAATTAGTGAAGTAAACCTAGCTAGGAGATTCTTCTTCTTCTTCGTTCATCCGGAGTTTTTTTTCGGATGTGATTGCGTTGTGCCTGTTTACAGCAGAGCTGCGTTCTTGCGCCGTTAGGCCGACACATCCGACTTCTGCGGGCATTTGTTGACCGGGTTAACCTTCCCGGGGTAGCTAGGAGATTAAGTATAACAATGGTAACTAAGTCTTCTTTATTTAAAACAACTACCGTCGGGACTAGACGGAGTTAAGACAGTGGCTTGCACTAACATTAAAGCCACAGAAAAGAAGTTCCGTTTCCTGTGACGTAGATTAATTGCCACAGAACAAACGCGTCTTTTATCTTGACACAGTCGGCCCTGCACACCATCTTTGTCAGCACCGAATTCCGCGACCTTTGGGTCGGGGAACACACATGTTACGTCTGCTCCTAGATACCATTCTTCATATATATTTTTTAATGGGAGGCGACTGCAGAAATTATGTTCTGCACTTGAAGTGGGAGATAACTGCAGTCAATGATCTATAGCAGGGGTCACCAAACTACGGCCCGCGACGTCATTTCATCAGGCCCGCCAACAGTACTCGAACTTGCTTGATATAACGTATGAAATACGAGACGTTGTGATAAAATTTAAATGTATATATTATGTTTAGAATAATAGGAGATCTTCACACATGCGGAGACTTCCTGGCTGCTCTAGGCTGTTTATTTAGGCTGCTCTATTTATATATTTTGCAAACTTTATTATGAGATATATTCTATTACCAAATGAAGCCGCCTGCCGCGGCTCTACAAGAGTATGGAGTAGCATATCCCATGATACCCTGGTAAAAAAAAGGCATAGGATGCTGGGATGTTGTGTTGGCATGCCTATAACAGCCCAGTCACGCCATGTTCCCGCCTCTTTGGCCTTGAGAACAACTGAGGCCGAAGAGATGCTGATGTCTAATTTTCAGCAGAGGGTTTGAACTCATCCCTCTGAGCCACTACCAAGCAGATGGGCGAACGTGCCCCAAGCATGGCAGAGCATGGCCAGTGTTTTTCCAGACCGCAGTTGAGAGGGCAGACAGGCCCTGTGAAGATCCAGAAGATCCACGAGGATCTTGATTGTGGATTGACGACTGTCTGCTATGGGGTGAGTTTTGAATGAACCTTCATAGTTTAAATAGGAATATAGGAATAGAATAGCTATGTCTGTGCCCGAGAACAATAATGGAGGGGTATATGCCTGGGAAGAGAGGAAGAGGAAGGCCAAAGAGAAGATGGGTGCAGGATGTGGCGGATGTTCTCCAGATGGGTGTATCTGAAGCGGGACATCTTACTTATGGTCGAGAGGTTTTCCGGAAGGTTGTTATGAGAGAGAGAGGTTCTGCAAAGGACATGCTACTGAATGAATGACCTTTGTTCCATCTTGTTATCTGATAATTGCTGGTGTTGTGTATCAGACTACAGTTACAGTGTTGGATGACTACCCATGCTGTGATGGAAGATCACTGGTACTGTGAAGGATGATCACGTGTATGCTTATTCATGGGGATGCTTATTTTGTCATTGCTCTAATCATGAATTTTATTTATTAGGGCATTGGCATTATTAATCAGATGTTGTTGTATCTTTTCAATTACATTATTCTCATTCCCTGTACACGGACCTGAATTTCTTCTGATATTTCTAAAACTTTTCTTTTCTTGTTAGCCGTAGAGATAGGATGAGATTCTCTATGTCATCTTATTCCTCTCTTCTTCTACGGCCCATGAGCAGTCGGCGTTGTGCTATTATCTCTATCATCTTTGTGCGGTTACACAAAGGTACCTATAAGCTGTATATGCACCTTTGATGAGCCGTAGCTTCACTGGTGACTCCTAGCCCTCTGCTTTTCTGTGTTTCAATAGGATTTTAATTATGTTTCTAATTTAATGTCTCTTTTTTTCATTTTCAGATCCCGTGTACTTCACCCTTAATTATGGCTACTAGGAAAAGAAAAGTGGACGCCGAGTGTCGATTTTTCAATGAAGAATGGGGAGTAAAGTACTTCTTTGTGGAAACAAAGGATCAGAAAACCAATTGCGTAACATGCAGCGAAAGTGTTGCCGTTTTTAAAGAGTATAATCTTCGGCGTCACACTACGAAAAAAATCATCTATCAACATATTAAAGTTGTCTGGAAAGTTACGCTCTGGGAAATATGAGTCCATTAAACGTGGTTTTAAAAACACAAAGAAATCTCTTCACGAGAAAATTTGCTGAAAATGAATCTGGCACTCGTACAAGTTAAAAAACGAATAAAATTTGGTGGAACTGTGGTAAAGCTGTGAAAGTGTAAACAATATAAAATGACACAAAGTAGTGCAGCTTTACATAACAGAGTTAAGACACATACAGAACGTTGCGGCGATTAGCCTTCATCAGCAAACAAACACATTCACAAACACAACATATAGTCAAGGAGACCTCCTGTGACTACATCAGAAGGTGACGACAGGACGAGAAGAACAAAAGCATGGAAAAATGGTAGCAATTAGGAAAATGAGAATTAAAAAACTGTTAATTGAAAAGAATGTTAGTTGGAGAAAATGTTTAATTGAAAAAAATGTTAATAGAGAAAACGTGCATACTCACCTCACCGTTCGGTTCTGCAAGTGACTAAGACAATCTCCGATGTATTCCGATGCCCGGCGCTGGGTGTTACGGTTCAGTGAGCAATGCGCGTTCACACATATCAGTCCACCCAGACTTGTAGACTCGCCCCTGTAATGACACAATGTGGTTTTGGGTACTACCACCTTCAATCTGGCGCGCCCCATACTTCACTAGCACATCCACTGTAATTGCTCAGATGCCCTTGCCAGACCATTGGCCGTCCTCCTACCCCGCCCCCTTCCTTCTATGTGCTCACTGAACCGTAACACCCAGCGCCGGGGTGATGAGTCTACTGACCTCTCGAGTACGTCACAACTTCTCGTGTTCATTCGTGGTGTCAATTTCGACTTTCAGATAACGGAAGAGTTGGCGTCCGTTTGCAGCATGCATGGAACAACAACTCGGAAAGACATTTTCGTGGAAGTGCAAACAATGTTGCAAGACTATAACTTTCAGTGGAATCAGCTTCGAGGTGTTACAGTTGATGGAGGAAAAAAACATGGCTGGAGTGAGGAAGGGTCCGGTGGTGCAGATCAGGGCTCAGTTGGAAGATTTACAAATTCTTTGATCATACACTGCATCATACACCAGCAAGTACTCTGTGGGAAGACTTAGATATTAATTGTGTATTAAAACCAGTCGTTTCTGCTGTGAATATCTTTCGGGAAAATGCACTCAATCACCGTCAGTTCCAGGCTTTTCTTGAAGAAATTGATTCTGAATTATGTGACTTGCCTTATAACATGTCAGTCAGGTGGCTCAGCTGCGATAAAGTCCTGCTTCGTTTTTACAAGCTCCGAAACGAAATAAATGTTTTCCTCACTGAAAAAGATAGAGCTGATTCACAGCTGTCACATCCTACCTGGCTGTCAAAGTTGTCATGTTTGGTCGATATGAATGAACTGAACTTGAAACTTCATGGAAAGGTTTACCTCGTCTATGATCTCTACAAAACCATCAAATGATTTAGGAGAAAGCTGTCATTGTTGAAAGCACAACTGGAAGGAGAAAACCTTCCTCATTTTCACTGCTTCAAAGAGTTTGGAGAGATTTTCAGCTCTTGACAGAATTGAGAGTGACATTCTTCTGTTCCAGAATCCGTTTGATTGTAACCTTGATGATGTGCCAGTTGAACTACAGTTGGACTCGCTCATTGATTTGCAAGCAAATGACGTGTTGAAAGAGAAGCACAGAGAAGGAAAACTTGTTGAATTGTACCGCTGCTTACCTGATATTGAGTTTCCGAAACTTAAGAAATTTGCCGCTGGTATGGCATCAGTGTTTGGAACAACTTATGTCTGTGAGCAAACATTTTCAAAAATGAAGTCTGTGAAGTCACCACATCGAACGAGATTGACTGATGAACATTTGAAAGCAATTCTCTTGATTGGATGCAGCAATTCCAAACCAAACATTGATGGTATTTTGAAAGCCACTCGTCGGTTTCACAAATCTCCCTAACCTCTTTTGCTGCTTAGTTTGTGAGATTCGGATATGTGCACATTAGGTCTGATGTAACTATCTTTTTGCCTTCTTTGTTAACTTTGTTTAGTAAATAAATATATTGGTTGTCTTTGTTTTTTGTGTGCATTGCACACCCTTCCCATGATTAACTTAGTTTTTCGTCTTTTTTTCAAGAGCTTTCGTTCTAGCTTGCAATTAGTGTTAAAGTTGGTTGCATATCTTTTACAGGACGTTTGCAGTCAACACCAGAATTGTTTGCTGTTGTTGATGTCTTGGCAAGTGTACGTTCAGTAGTTTACCATTGCTTTCTGAGCGACAGGCACCCATAACATAGCGTAAAAACCAGCGCAACTTTGTCTGCTGCCAAATCGCACGCAGTTGTGTTTCGAACGCGGGTATACGGGATTACGAACCGGCGCAAGTATAGTACAGAATGACTATCCGGCCCGCGCTCGTCATTTTCTCAGCTAATCCGGCCCGCCGTGAAAAAAGTTTGGTGACCCCTGATCTATAGCATAGCTTGTAGATATGCGTGACTCTCAGGACGAACCAGCGAACGAACGAACCAACTTTATTTTCAAAGCGTCACAAATTGGGCACTCAAGCCCATCTTACATTCGACTCTTCCAGTCGGTCATTTTTCCTATGTTACATTCTAATAATAAAACCATTGTCAAACGAATGCTTTTAACATAAACAATGCATATTACCATGTTATGAGACAGGCAGACAGACACACACATACTCAGGTACTCACACTCACACGTGTCATTTACAAAAACTCCTACCAACTCATTAACACACAAATACACATTCCCTCGCATACGTATATACTAACTCACAATCACAAACACACTAAAACAATCACTCAATCATACTCTCTCTCTCTCTCTCTCTCTCTCTCTCTCTCTCTCTCTCTCAGCTCTCTCACGCCCATATATGTTAAGTCTTATACAGAACCACACAAACATACACACTCCTTCACATTACCACTCAAACTAATATACAAAACACCCACACATTCACACACACAACACACACACACGCACACACACACAAACACACACACACACACACACACACACACACACACACACACTGACAACAGTCATGAAAATCCATACAAAAATGGAAACATATGTTGTGTCGCGTAATGTTGACTATTTCGATAGACAAGGATCAGAAATAGCAACCAATACACTTTCAGGATTCAGAAAGACTAATCACTGTTGAAGAAGAGGCCTAAATGGCTCGAACTAGGAAGTACGATTCGGAACTGTCCCAGGAATGACCAGGTCTTCATACAGTGTTCAGGCACAGATAGGTCAAGCGAACAACCATACTAGGAATAATTCTAGACAGTAGGCTTACTGAATCTGGCGACGAATGCCTGCAAAATTTAAAGGGCCCCCTTTAACTGATCCATTCTCACAACATGGAGGAAGAGTACAAATATAAAGTTACAACTTGCATTCCTTCTCGCTCTCTCAGTATCCTAATATTAAATTAGAGTATAACAGCAACAGACTAAGTATGTTTCTGGTATCACATATAACTATTAATTTAATGAAAACTGTGGCATGTAAAAGTCTGTTGCCCTAGTGTGTAGGCAATCAAATCCTAGACTAAGTTGGCAGGCTAAAGGTGTCAGTCGAGGAGGTTGGCCACTCAGCTCAAGACCTGGGTCCGGCTTGTCAACTCGGGTGACGTTCCAGTTCAGGTTGCGGATTCACTCTCCGGCAATAGACATGGTGCTCACGACCGGTAAGTATGCGTTGCTGCAAGTTGCTGGCTCATGGTACCACCAAAGAAGGTGCAGAACTGGAAGTTAATCAGAAAAACAGAACCGGTGAATGCTTGTCCTACGTCCAGGATACTCTCATTGCACACCTCGCTCTCAGTCTCATATTCAGACACGACTAGCATCACAAGACTATCACCTCTGTCACAGACACATCACTAGCGCTATGACAACACAATGACAAATGGCTAACGTGGACAACTACTATTTTCCTTAGCCACATATTATCAATCTCATCAGACTCAGATGCCCGTGTATTCCAGTCTACAGACACGGACACATCAATGTATATTTCTGAGTCTGATCACACTCTACAACATTCTTACTATGATGCATTCACATATATTACAAATCACATCTATTACATTTAACACAATGAAGTGTACACAATGAGTATGAATCCCACAGATTACATTTAACTATGAAGCACGAACATTGATTATAAATCACACAGATTATATTTACTCGACAATGTATCACCATAGCTTATGAATCACAGATTACATTCACATGACGAGGTATGAACATAGATTATGAATGACAGATTCCCTTCATTCGAAGTACACCACAGATTATGAATCATACAGAGTACATTCAATCGACGACGGAACACCATAGATTATGAAGCACACAAATTACATTCACTTGACGAATTACGAACATACATTATGAATCACTCAGATTCTATCTCAGCACATGAAGCAGTATTGTAAATTATAATTCTGATTCACTCCCGAAACACACAAATTAAATTCTACAGGAGGTTGAAGTATTAACATAGGTGTAGAGGGTAGGCAGTGAAGGACTGCGTTGAAGCAAGGATACTGATGTGAATGAAAGGCCTGTCCCACGCTGTCATGAGATGACCTCTGACAAGCGTGGTCTCCAGTAGACTATGTGAAAGAATTATTATTTCACAATTAGCTATCAGTATTTCCTGTCACCGTTTATTCATCCGAATTACCCCTCTCATTCTATAATTATATTCTTCACTGGCGATATATTATTCTAGTATATATTATATTAGTCCCTAGTTAAACATCAAGCTTCATTGTCTGACCACTCTTCCATAGTCCAGTTCCCGCCTGTTAGATTTCGCCATTTTGTGTCGCCGTTCCCTTCATTGTTCATTCCTCTATTTTGGTCTTAGTATAATCAGCGTCTCCATTAATTATATATCTATTCTGGCTGTAGTTTACGATCCCTGTTCTCTAACATTAGTTATCGCGTAGTTCACCCTGAATCTACACTACAAATGCCGGTAAATATATATACATGCAAATTCGTACTATTTAATTAAATCAACGTACCTTCCAAAATGTGGCGATTAAACCTCTCCACGGGGGAACAGTGCCACTAGCAGTGTAAATATTACTTTTTGGTATCAATTTGGCTCGAAATTGGCTATTCCCAAATATCGGCTAACTAGAGCCTGGATTATTTTGTTGCAATATGTCTTTTTACAGCTAGTATCGGCGCCTGTGTCCTCAACGCTTCGAGTCAGTCGACCAAATGGACGATCTGCCGGCTGACGACAACTGGCCAGGCAGATTCTCGTGTTGCCACCCGGGTCGCAGACTAAAACTGAATGTGTTATTCAGCCAAACTTGCGCTGGGGCAGAAGGCATGCATAACTAATAGTTCTATAATATACTGTATAATATATATTTTAAAAACACTAGAATATTCACTAGGTTTACAGGAGATTAAATATATTAAATTCTCGCCAATAATACAGGCATATTTATAGATATCTACAAACATGGGAAAATAGGGAAAAGATCGTTTTCCTAGATATATTTATAATGAAAAATATGATCTGCACTGTAATTTAAGCAAAAATAAAGTGGGAGACTGTCTTTTAGGTCACAGATGCTCCCCGTTGAAAGAAAAGTTTGAGAAAACAAACTTTTCTCCCAGCAGGATTCCCCTTTAGTTTTGTTAGCATTCACTCTAATATTTTTGGGTCATCTGGACTAGTCTCACCCTCTTAAGTAGAACCCTGTCTACTCAACCATGTTTCTTCATTCTTAAGACTTCTTCTAAGAGCCCTTCTCCCCTGGTGTTGGTTCCAGAGAGATCTACACTGTGGATGCTGTCTTCTAAAGCCATCCGCCCCTAAATTATTCTTTCTAGGAATATAATCTATTCTAGAAGCATAAGGGTTCTCGGTTCGCGTACGAACAGGATAATGCTTTTGTGGAGCTGAGTCCTTAGTGTTAACATTCATATCGACCTGGACAATATTAGTCTTACCAGGCTTATCTGTACGCGTTGGTGCATGAGAGACTGGAATTCGTCTACTCTTCTCTGACTCAGACGTCTACGCGTCAGGGTTGAGGAAGACATCATTCCTGGTCTCCTGAGGTTTTAGGGGATACTCCACTAACGAGTCATCTCCACCTTTGACCTCAGTTACCACCGAGAATGCAATCAGATGCACCGGTGACTCTTCTACTCCAACCTGCTTCTTTAGCAAGTGGATATGAAACACTGTGGGTTTACCCCTAAAATAAAATTTAATAAATGTCCCATTTCTAATATAGGTGCACGATACTCTTTGGGTATGACCAGCTGTTCATGGAAGTTCCCCATAGTTCTTGCCCTATGGAATAGCAACTCGTCTTGTATATAGAAATCACCAACTCTGGGTGGATTCCTAGATTTTGGCAGGTTGCCAAAGCAAGATTGTAAGGTTGGACATGCTGCTTGGGCAGCCCTAATTTCCCCCAATAGTGGGTTGATAGATAAGTCAGGGTCACTCAAAACGGTTCCCTTATTATGGGTCTGCATTGCCATTATTATAGGTGATGAGGGTTCCCCTAAATATACATGTTTACATCCGAGGATAAATGGATATACGGGATCTTCAATCACGGCAGCTGGAATAGTTCCAGTGACATACTTAGATGTCACATGCACCTTAGCTATCTGAGCATAAATGGTTTGGGAGCCCCTAGTAGCACCCTTTACTGCAACTCTTTGCTTAGTCAACTGGGATGGTTTCACTAAGTCTCTACTTATGATTGCCTCACAGATCAATCCCGTGTCATAAAGACATTGCACTGGGCTGCCATTTACCAGAATAGTCTCGACTGTGGGTGGTTTACCGTTAGTTCCAGAATCTAAGTTCTGTCGGGTACTTGCCCCCGTCGTCATACACGCAACATACTGGGTAGGGGGTTTATTCCTGCAAGAACTAGTGTGGTGATCATTAGTTTTACAGTTTTTACAATAAGGCTCTCCCCATCCACTATTCTGTGCTGGTGTGTTTTGAGCTATAGGTTTCTGAAATCCCGGGTTTTGGCGTTGACCGCCAGGGTGCCCCCTAGTGTCATTACCTAAGGAGTTATTTTGTTGATAACTCCGATTTTGTTCAGGAAGATTCTGTTGAGCATTAGTATGAGTGGTTTTAGTGGTACCCCCCTCACCATGGGCAGTTAAGTACCTTTCAGCTAAAGAAATAATTTCCTGAAGCCTATTCCCACCATTTTCAGCAATAAAAGTTTGAAGTGGTTTTTGGAGTGTATCTTTAAGCTGTTCTGTAAGAACCATTTCCTCAAGACCATCATAAGTAGCATCGAAATCGCTCAGTTCGACCCACTTAGAAAAATAAGTGTGTAATCGCGAGGCAAACTGAGCGAACGATTCTCCCTGTGATCGCTTGGCCGAACGGAACTTCAGCCTGATGTCAATTCAAATCTTTTAAGCAAAGCGGATTTTAGAGTAAGAAAATCCCTCTCGAGACCTGGAGGAAGTTTAGCAAACACGTCATAAGCCGCGCCTCTTAACCCTTGGGAGAGCTTAAGATTGTATTTTTCGCTGGGAAGATTATAGGCTTCACACATTAAAACAAATTGGTCAAGATAATTATCCATCTGATCTTTCTTTGGGTCGAAGGGGAGCAGTGAAAAACTCATTGATCCATTGGAGATGTGTGGTCCGGCAGAAATGTCACTTGTGTGGGTTGGAGAACTAGCACTACTGAATCTTGAAGCATCCGGGTGTTGTAATTCCAGTCTTCTTAATTCTATCTCATGCTGTCTCGCCTGTTCTGCTAGTTTCAATTCCTTGTCCTTCTCCAGTTCTGCCTGTTTAATCTGTTTCTCGGATTCTATTTCCGCCATCCGGATTCTTTCTTCCCTTTGTTCTTGCCTCCATTCGTTTTCCGCCTCTCTAATATATTTCCTCAATTCTGCACCTTCATATCCTAACAAGGCCCCTTTCTCTTTAAACTCCTGAGTTGTGGGTTGATTTTCGACAGACATGATGTGTAAGCGCTTGATAGATCTTAGTTGAAGTACCTGATGTATACTTATTTATCAATAAGATATTTGTCCTGAAAATTTGTAATCAATATATTACAGAAAAACTATGTAAGTTAACGCAATGCAACGATACAACACAAAACTCACCCGTCTGACACCTGGTTTATCTTAACTGTTAGTCCTAACTTATAGGTACCAATGTTTCTGTGCTTGTATAAGTGGTTAATATACTGATTATAATTTATTACTATACTAGTCTATTGCAATGCCACACTTTTACTAACAGAATACTCTATTGAGAAGAAACTGAAAGTTGAACTTGTAATACGAGGTTGGATACTCGGCTGGAATCAGTAATAAATGATAATTCTATCCCGGACGAGCCCCCAATTGTCGCGTAATGTTGACTATTTCGATAGACAAGGATCAGAAATAGCAACAAATAGACTTTCAGGATTCCGAAAGACTAATCACTGTTGAAGAAGAGGCCTAAATGGCTCGAACTAGGAAGTACGATTCGGAACTGTCCCAGGAATGACCAGGTCTTCAGACAGTGTTCAGGCACAGATAGGTCAAGCGAACAACCATACTAGGAATAATTCTAGACAGTAGGCTTACTGAATCTGGCGACGAATGCCTGCAAAATTTAAAGAGCCCCCTTTAACTGATCCATTCTCACAACATGGAGGAAGAGTACAAATATAAAGTTACAACTTGCATTCCTTCTCGCTCTCTCAGTATCCTAATATTAAATTAGAGTATAACAGCAACAGACTAAGTATGTTTCTGGTATCACATATAACTATTAATTTAATGAAAACTGTGGCATGTAAAAGTCTGTTGCCCTAGTGTGTAGGCAATCAAATCCTAGACTAAGTTGGCAGGCTAAAGGTGTCAGTCGAGGAGGTTGGCCACTCAGCTCAAGACTTGGGTCCGGCTTGTCAACTCGGGTGACGTTCCAGTTCAGGTTGCGGATTCACTCTCCGGCAATAGACATGGTGCTCACGACCGGCAAGTATGCGTTGCTGCAAGTTGCTGGCTCATGGTACCACCAAAGAAGGTGCAGAACTGGAAGTTAATCAGAAAAACAGAACCGGTGAATGCTTGTCCTACGTCCAGAATACTCTCATTGCACACCTCGCTCTCAGTCTCATATTCAGACACGACTAGCATCACAAGACTATCACCTCTGTCACAGACACATCACTAGCGCTATGACAACACAATGACAAATGGCTAACGTGGACAACTACTATTTCCCTTAGCCACATATTATCAATCTCATCAGACTCAGATGCCCGTGTATTCCAGTCTACAGACACGGACACATCAATGTATATTTCTGAGTCTGATCACACTCTACAACATTCTTACTATGATTCATTCACATATATTACAAATCACACCTATTACATTTAACACAATGAAGTGTACACAATGAGTATGAATCCCACAGATTACATTTAACTATGAAGCACGAACATTGATTATAAATCACACAGATTATATTTACTCGACAATGTATCACCATAGCTTATGAATCACAGATTACATTCACATGACGAGGTATGAACATAGATTATGAATGACAGATTCCCTTCATTCGAAGTACACCACAGATTATGAATCATACAGAGTACATTCAATCGACGACGGAACACCATAGATTATGAAGCACACAAATTACATTCACTTGACGAATTACGAACATACATTATGAATCACTCAGATTCTATCTCAGCACATGAAGCAGTATTGTAAATTATAATTCTGATTCACTCCCGAAACACACAAATTAAATTCTACAGGAGGTTGAAGTATTAACATAGGTGTAGAGGGTAGGCAGTGAAGGACTGCGTTGAAGCAAGGATACTGATGTGAATGAAAGGCCTGTCCCACGCTGTCATGAGATGACCTCTGACAAGCGTGGTCTCCAGTAGACTATGTGAAAGAATTATTATTTCACAATTAACTATCAGTATTTCCTGTCACCGTTTATTCATCCGAATTACCCCTCTCATTCTATAATTATATTCTTCACTGGCGATATATTATTCTAGTATATATTATATTAATCCCTAGTTAAACATCAAGCTTCATTGTCTGACCATTCTTCCATAGTCCAGTTCCCGCCTGTTAGATTTCGCCATTTTGTGTCGCCGTTCCCTTCATTGTTCATTCCTCTATTTTGGTCTTAGTATAATCAGCGTCTCCATTAATTATATATTTATTCTGGCTGTAGTTTACGATCCCTGTTCTCTAACATTAGTTATCGCGTAGTTCACCCTGAATCTACACTACAAATGCCGGTAAATATATACATGTAAATTCGTACTAATTAATTAAATCAACGTACCTTCCAAAATGTGGCGATTAAACCTCTCCACGGGGGAACAGTGCCACTAGCAGTGTAAATATTACTTTTTGGTATCAATTTGGCTCGAAATTGGCTATTCCCAGATATCGGCTAACTAGAGCCTGGATTATTTTGTTGCAATATGTCTTTTTACAGCTAGTATCGGCGCCTGTGTCCTCACCGCTTCGAGTCAGTCAACCAAATGGACGATCTGCCGTCTGACGACAACTGGCCAGGCAGATTCTCGTGTTGCCACCCGGGTCGCAGGCTAAAACTGAATATGTTATTCAGCCAAACTTGCGCTGGGGCAGAAGGCATGCATAACTAATAGTTCTTTAATATACTGTATAATATATATTTTAAAAACACTAGAATATTCACTAGGTTTACAGGAGATTAAATATATTAAATTCTCGCCAATAATACAGGCATATTTATAGATATCTACAAACATGGGAAAATAGGGAAAAGATCGTTTTCCTAGATATATTTATAATGAAAAATATGATCTGCACTGTAATTTAAGCAAAAATAAAGTGGGAGACTGTCTATTACGTCACATGTTGTACGTACATATACACTGTATATCGTAAAGTATATTACTGCAGTGCAATAAGATAATATAACGTAAAACTAATATAAACAGGATGATGTCAACAGTGCAAAAGTTTTCATTGTGAACATGTTGAAATCAAGAGGCAGTAAAAATAATAATATGAAAGATGGAAAACACACAGGTTCTAAATTGCTGTTATATGTGGGGAGCAGAGTTGGGGGTGTAGGGATTGAACCCGCTACCTCAGCTCCAGCACTCGGGAAGTAAGAGCTTATCCATTCGTCCATGCTGACCTCCTTCTTTCAAGATATCTTCAATGCTCTGTCTATTCGTCCACGATGTTCTCACCACTCATTTAAGTTTTGAATATTCAAAGAGAGAATACAATCTACACGAGACATGAGGAATCCCTCATCGGCCCTTTTAAAAGTGATTACTGATATTTTCAGACGGCCCGGTCAGTGTTCAGGAGGGAGATGCAGCAATAGTGACGAAGAATGCCTCCGAGGATTCCACCCAGAGCCCTCGCTCTGTCACATCCATGGCCGCGCCCGCACACAATGGCCATAGCCCTACCAAGGAAGATCGAGCCAGGACCGGGAAAATCAAAGAAGAGATCAAGGTACGCATGCTCATTTCACTTTGATTTATATAGGTTATAGGTTATGAGCAGGTGGTGGGTTGAGCTTCAGAGCAGCCGATATAGGTTTTGGTTATGGTCTCAATTTCGGGAGGGTAGGAAGATGAACTTTTTATAGTGACAACGGCTGAGGTTACCGATTTATATGGTCACTGCCAAGAAGGAAAGCGTTGATAGACTACCTTATTTACAAGTTAAAGCATTGACAGACTGCCTTCTTTACAAGTTAAAGCATTGACATACTGCCTTCTTCACAAGTTAAAGCATTGACAGACTACCTTCTTTACAAGTTAAAGCATTGACAGACTGCCTTCTTTACAAGTTAAAGCATTGACAGACTGCCTTCTTTACAAGTTAAAGCATTGACAGACTACCTTCTTTACAAGTTAAAGCATTGACAGACTACATTCTTTACAAGTTAAAGCATTGACAGACTGCCTTCTTTACAAGTTAAAGCATTGACAGACTGCCTTCTTCACAAGTTAATGCATTGACAGACTACCTTCTTTACAAGTTAAAGCATTGACAGACTGCCTTCTTTACAAGTTAAAGCATTGACAGACTGCCTTCTTTACAAGTTAAAGCATTGACAGACTGCCTTCTTTACAAGTTAAAGCATTGACAGACTGCCTTCTTTACAAGTTAAAGCATTGACATACTGCCTTCTTCACAAGTTAAAGCATTGACACACTGCCTTCTTTACAAGTTAAAGCATTGACAGACTACCTTCTTTACAAGTTAAAGCATTGACAGACTACATTCTTTACAAGTTAAAGCATTGACAGACTACCTTCTTTATAAGTTAAAGCATTGACAGACTGCCTTCTTTATAAGTTAAAGCAGTGACAGACTGCCTTCTTTACAAGTTAAAGCATTGACAGACTGCCTTCTTTACAAGTTAAAGTATTGACAGACTACCTTCTTCACAAGTTAAAGCATTGACAGACTACATTCTTTACAAGTTAAAGCATTGACAGACTACCTTCTTTACAAGTTAAAGCATTGACATACTGCCTTCTTCACAAGTTAAAGCATTGACACACTGCTTTCTTTACAAGTTAAAGCATTGACAGACTACCTTCTTTACAAGTTAAAGCATTGACAGACTACCTTCTTTACAAGTTAAAGCATTGACAGACTACCTTCTTTATAAGTTAAAGCAGTGACAGACTGCCTTCTTCACAAGTTAAAGCATTGACAGACTACCTTCTTTACAAGTTAAAGCATTGACAGACTGCCTTTTTTACAAGTTAAAGCATTGACAGACTGTCTTCTTTACAAGTTAAAGCATTGACAGACTGCCTTCTTTACAAGTTAAAGCATTGACTGACTGCCTTCTTCACAAGTTAAAGCATTGACAGACTACCTGCTTTACATGTGCCAGAGAAATAATGATTCGTAAATTCACAGAAAATCATACATGAATTATAGAAATCAGACGCTGACATTCACGATCGTTTGGGCACGTAACGGAGAGAAGTAAACTTGAAAACTGAGTGACAGTTTGAACTTGGGGGAAACTTATAGGGGAAAGAAATGAAACAAAACAGACCTGGATGACGCGCATCTGGCATAATCGGGAGAGATACCTGATCCACAACTCTGGTGATCGTATCAGATGATGATCAATGGCTGGCTACTCTTATTGCTATGGTACATGATGATGATAATATAAATTCTGGGAAATATCAAGCAGACACTGTAATATCGCTATAAGTAACACATATCTATGCATTATTGTGTATTTGTCCGCCCTCCTCTTCATCCATCCAATCATATGCGTATCTGCCTGTCATCCACTTACTCAGCCGTCAACCCACTTTGCCCACCAGACCTCCCACAAAGACACTACATCCACAGATCATTCCGTCTGCTTTGTAAGTATCATTACTGGACTGGTGGGCTGTCTTTGAGTGTCCGGCTCTTACATATATCAGGAACTGCTTGCTACATCTGGCCTAAGTGAAAGGAACACTTTATGTGGAGCAACCAGCAGCTGATGAACTCTTGCATGTGTGACAGCATCACATTAAGCCCAGGAATCATAGCCCCCTGGCACTCTGGTGCCGCTGGATTGATAACGTGAACAACGCCAATATTTATCCACATAAACTACCTACCTACTTATCTATAGGTCTGTCTGCCTGCCTATCTATAGTCTTGTCTACTTGCTTGTTGCCTACCTATCTACAACCTACCAACCCACCTACCGATCTACCTCTCCGTCCGGCCGTCTGTCTGTCTATCTATCTTTCTCTCCTTTTCTGCCTGTCTGTCATTTGTCTCATTATTACTGTGAGTTTCCCCGCCTGTTTATCTTTCCCTTGTAAAGGGCTGTTTTAACCCCAGTCACTGTTCAGGTATCAGTATATGTACGCACACTTAATGTGCATTATTCTGTATAACTCAAAAATAAAGAACGACATGGAGTCCAGGAAACAGAACCTCACACTTCCCCAGCTCAAGGAGATCATTAGCAGCGGCGTAACTAAACTCAGACAGCTGGAGGAGTATCACCATGGTGACGGCTTGAGGTACCAGAAAACAATCAGTGACATTTACTGGGAGTACTGCAGCCAGAGGTCTGTCATCGGAGACTATCTGGCCGACCTTGGGTACGCAGGTGAGTGCTTCACACCTGTATTCTCTTCGCTTTCTGTTCACTGTCACACTGAAGCCATCTGATTAGACTACATTCTCACTCTTGCCTGTCAGGTCTTAGTCTGATATGACTGAGCTACAGTATAACAGTAGACGGTACTGCTTACTTTCTGTTAGCGTTGGATGTTGGGCACCGCTCACCAAACCCAAGACCTCACATTGTACCAACGGCTTCGGACGGACGAGAGCAATTAGGAGGGTACACGCCTTATCCTGGTGCGAGGAAATGCAACCTAAGATGAAATGTCATGGCAGGGCAGACTAGCCCTAAGCCTTGGTCGGCAACCTGTCTAGGCTGGAAGCTCAGACAGGCGGCAGTTGGAGCATTGCAGCTTGTCTTGTTCCAGGCAAATTGGTGCTACCTTTCCTCTGGAGTAAACTGGGTAAGCCGATAGAGGAATCATGCTGTATGTTCAACTAAACTAGGTAAGCCGATAGAGGAATCATGCTGTATGTTCAACTAAACTGGGTAAGCCGATAGAGGGATCATGCTGTATGTTCAACTAAACTGGGTAAGCCGATAGAGGAATCATGCTGTATGTTCAACTAAACTGGGTAAGCCGATAGAGGGATCATGCTGTATGTTCAACTAAACTGGGTAAGCCGATAGAGGAATCATGCTGTATGTTCAACTAAACTGGGTAAGCCGATAGAGGAATCATGCTGTATGTTCAACTAAACTGGGTAAGCCGATAGAGGGATCATGCTGTATGTTCAACTAAACTGGGTAAGCCGATAGAGGGATCATGCTGTATGTTCAACTAAACTGGGTAAGCCGATAGAGGAATCATGCTGTATGTTCAACTAAACTGGGTAAGCCGATAGAGGGATCATGCTGTATGTTCAACTAAACTGGGTAAGCCGATAGAGGGATCATGCTGTATGTTCAACTAAACTGGGTAAGCCGATAGAGGGATCATGCTGTATGTTCAACTAAACTGGGTAAGCCGATAGAGGAATCATGCTGTATGTTCAACTAAACTGGGTAAGCCGATAGAGGGATCATGCTGTATGTTCAACTAAACTGGGTAAGCCGATAGAGGGATCATGCTGTATGTTCAACTAGTGGCCTCTGGAGTAAACTGGGTAAGCCGATAGAGGAATCATGCTGTATGTTCAACTAGTGGCCTCTGGAGTAAACTGGGTAAGCCGATAGAGGAATCATGCTGTATGTTCAACTAGTGGCCTCTGGAGTAAACTGGGTAAGCCGATAGAGGAATCATGCTGTATGTTCAACTAGTGGCCTCTGGAGTAAACTGGGTAAGCCGATAGAGGAATCATGCTGTATGTTCAACTAAACTGGGTAAGCCGATAGAGGGATCATGCTGTATGTTCAACTAAACTGGGTAAGCCGATAGAGGGATCATGCTGTATGTTCAACTAAACTGGGTAAGCCGATAGAGGGATCATGCTGTATGTTCAACTAAACTGGGTAAGCCGATAGAGGGATCATGCTGTATGTTCAACTAAACTGGGTAAGCCGATAGAGGGATCATGCTGTATGTTCAACTAAACTGGGTAAGCCGATAGAGGGATCATGTTGTATGTTCAACTAAACTGGGTAAGCCGATAGAGGGATCATGCTGTATGTTCAACTAAACTGGGTAAGCCGATAGAGGGATCATGCTGTATGTTCAACTAAACTGGGTAAGCCGATAGAGGGATCATGCTGTATGTTCAACTAAACTGGGTAAGCACATAGAGGGATCATGCTGTATGTTCAACTAAACTGGGTAAGCCGATAGAGGGATCATGCTGTATGTTCAACTAAACTGGGTAAGCCGATAGAGGGATCATGCTGTATGTTCAACTAAACTGGGTAAGCCGATAGAGGAATCATGTTGTATGTTCAACTAAACTGGGTAAGCCGATAGAGGGATCATGTTGTATGTTCAACTAAACTGGGTAAGCCGATAGAGGGATCATGTTGTATGTTCAACTAAACTGGGTAAGCCGATAGAGGGATCATGTTGTATGTTCAACTAAACTGGGTAAGCCGATAGAGGAATCATGTTGTATGTTCAACTAAACTGGGTAAGCCGATAGAGGGATCATGTTGTATGTTCAACTAAACTGGGTAAGCCGATAGAGGGATCATGTTGTATGTTCAACTAAACTGGGTAAGCCGATAGAGGGATCATGTTGTATGTTCAACTAAACTGGGTAAGCCGATAGAGGGATCATGTTGTATGTTCAACTAAACTGGGTAAGCCGATAGAGGAATCATGTTGTATGTTCAACTAAACTGGGTAAGCCGATAGAGGAATCATGTTGTATGTTCAACTAAACTGGGTAAGCCGATAGAGGAATCATGTTGTATGTTCAACTAAACTGGGTAAGCCGATAGAGGGATCATGTTGTATGTTCAACTAAACTGGGTAAGCCGATAGAGGGATCATGCTGTATGTTCAACTAAACTGGGTAAGCCGATAGAGGGATCATGCTGTATGTTCAACTAAACTGGGTAAGCCGATAGAGGGATCATGCTGTATGTTCAACTAAACTGGGTAAGCCGATAGAGGAATCATGTTGTATGTTCAACTAAACTGGGTAAGCCGATAGAGGGATCATGCTGTATGTTCAACTAAACTGGGTAAGCCGATAGAGGGATCATGTTGTATGTTCAACTAAACTGGGTAAGCCGATAGAGGGATCATGTTGTATGTTCAACTAAACTGGGTAAGCCGATAGAGGGATCATGCTGTATGTTCAACTAAACTGGGTAAGCCGATAGAGGGATCATGCTGTATGTTCAACTAAACTGGGTAAGCCGATAGAGGGATCATGTTGTATGTTCAACTAAACTGGGTAAGCCGATAGAGGGATCATGCTGTATGTTCAACTAAACTGGGTAAGCCGATAGAGGGATCATGCTGTATGTTCAACTAAACTGGGTAAGCCGATAGAGGGATCATGCTGTATGTTCAACTAAACTGGGTAAGCCGATAGAGGGATCATGTTGTATGTTCAACTAGTGGCCTCTGCTATTCAGTCCAGGCTATGTTCTATGGAGAGGTATAATTCCATCCCTTGTCTGACCGCCAAAGGTTGTAGTGACTTTGCCTTATTTGAAGCACATGGTCACAAACTATCGTCTGTAAAGACGGCAAGGTGCCAGTGATCCTATCCATCTGCACCCAAGCCGTCCTCCCGTTTTAATATTAGATATGTTACTGGTGAAAGTAAAAAATATAAATCGTTTGCACTCGGCCGCCTGCTGGCTGCTCCCAAGGAGCACTCATGAACGCCGTTTATCTGAAATTGTATTTGTGGAAACATAATTTACTAGGCATCTGTAGACGATAATCTGCAAGTAAGTGCTTTCGTTCTTTCTTATCAGCGACCAAACTGTTTGGTGAACCTCGCCATAGGGGTCCTCTGTTTACCGTCGCAATAGGGGTCGTCTGTGTACCGTCGCAAATTTGAGAGCATAACAGGCTGCTTTCGAACTCTGTCCCCCGTAGTCGAAGTTGGCAAATTCGGTGGGATAAGAGCTAGAGGAAGACGAATAAATAAACAATGACTTTAATGATTTAACCATATGGCATAAGAGAGGGAAAAAACCAGAATTAATAAACCTCTGGTGATCGTCTGACACGACGAACCATGACAGTCCACAACTATCGGCATGGCATACGATCATGATGATGAAAAAGAAGCAGCAAACTTGAGCTGTGGTACAGGATTAAGACTTTTGACTTACCTGGCTCTGTGTAGAAAACTTTAACGTCTTCTGTTCCATTCCGTTGTTACACTTAGCGATCCGATCCTAGTTATTTCCTGAACCCTTCTTACATCAGAGATTCGTGAAGCATCACAAGCCCTGTCTTCTGTACTTGATAATGTGGAGGTCAGCGGTGCGTTGATGCCGAGATAGCGGGTTCAACCCCATCACCGGTCATTTGGACTGAAATGTTAACTTCTCGTATTTGACTTGAGGAGGAAAATTACAAGAACCTCAGATGTCGGAGTCGGTTCGCTTGATGGCGAGGGACACTGGTAATAGGGAAAGCTGATCCACAGGCAAAAATCAATCCAGTGCACTAGAAGTAGTAACGCGTATATGGACTACGCTTGAGTTCAAGTCGAGAGAGCGCACAAATAAAAAAGAAAAACAAACACCAACAACATTTCTCCTGTCAGACAGTTTTCACAACTCTGTGGTGAACCAGACAGCTGCCTGGGCCATCTGCGAATCTCTAGATTGGTTAAATAATTTAAGTAACCAACGCACTGTTAGATTTTATATATATATATATATATATATATATATATATATATATATATATATATATATATATATATATATGTGTGTGTGTGTGTGTGTGTGCGTGCGTGTGCGCGCGCGCGTGCGTGCGTGCGTGTGTGTGTGTACGTGCGTGCGTGCTTGTTTTTTTCTCTCTAAAAATATTAAATCAAGAATCAACATAATTGTTTTCGAGGCGTTCCCTCATGTGCTCCCTTTCCTTTTTCTGGTAACCAACGAAGAGTTTTCATGCTTCTCTCTCTCTCTCTCTCTCTCTCTCTCTCTCTCTCTCTCTCTCTCTCTCTCTCTCTCTCTCTCTCTCTCTCTCTCTCATGCGTGCATATATGAACACATGCAGACACAAGCATTCACACACACAAAACAAAGCTGATTATTTCATTCCGGATCTAATATCGGTTATTTGTGCTCACCAGAGCTGACTGTGAACATACTGAAGCAGATGAATGGGCTAGGCATGTTCAAGAGCGATGACATATGGTTCCCCACATACTACACATACAAGACCTGCTGGAACTACAGCGACGCTAGCCAGAAGTTGGCAACGGTATGTATGGCAGTTTTATGTTTACATACATTGTGAGCTGGATCGTCAAGGCTGAGCCACATAAATATAAGCTAATATAAAGTTAGTTGCATATCCTTTACAGGAATTAATAGGCAACGCCAGCATTTTTTGTCTGTTTGCCATTCCTGGGCAAGTTTACGATCAATAATTTGCCATTGCTTTCTGAACGACCGGCACTCATGCCATTATATGGGAACCAACGTGAGGCGGTCTGCTTCCAAATCGCCCGCAGCTGTGTTTTGAACGCAACATGCGGGATTACGACTTACATCGTAACCCCTTTACCGCAGATCCATGTAGACATCTGTTAGCAAAGCTGTTCACTCGATCTTCTCTCCCGTGGTGCCTTACATCTTCCAAAGAAGCATTGGTCCACAACCAACTAATGCCAAGTCTTTTGTAGATCTGTAGATGGGCTTTGCAGCTGAAGTGTTCTATAGGATACAGTAGCCAGTCTCACGTCAACCATAGTGAGTTTCTATAGGATAAACTAGCCAGTCTCACGTCAACCCTAGTGAGTTTCTATAGAATAAAGTAGCCAGTCTCACGTCAACCCTAGTGAGTTTCTATAGGATAAAGTAGCCAGTCTCACGTCAACCCTAGTGAGTTTCTATAGGATAAAGTAGCCAGTCTCACGTCAGCCCTAGTGAGTTTCTATAGGATATAGTAGCCAGTCTCACGTCAGCCCTAGTGAGTTTCTATAGGATATAGTAGCCAGTCTCACGTCAACCCTAGTGAGTTTCTATAGGATAAAGTAGCCAGTCTCACGTCAACCCTTGTGAGTTTCTATAGGATAAAGTAGCCAGTCTCACGTCAACCCTAGTGAGTTTCTATAGGATAAAGTAGCCAGTCTCACGTCAACCCTAGTGAGTTTCTATAGTATCACGAAGTTCTTTGATGATAAGTTCGTGATATGGTCGTTGTCTAGGTAACGATACTCCTGGTGTGTCAATTGAGCTCTCTCACTGTCTTACACTATGACTCACCCCCACAGTGCACATTCACCAGTCAGTAAACAAGATCGATTTTGGCGCACATAATCCTTTAATACAGAAATAACACAGACCCACGGAACATATTTATATATCCAGAAACAATATATATAATCCATAGAATATCCATATCCTCCTCACAACATTAACACGCACACATCACTGTCTTCTCACGGTCTGTTTAATCTCAAATTCACAAGACAGGTAATCCAGCTCCTATCCACAGCTGGACCTCACACATCACAACCCACACACTGGGCCTAGTCTCCGCTAGCTATCCAACCCACTTTGGATTCAGACCTCTACTCACTATAAAACCCACTCTGGGTTCAGGCCTCCATTAGCTATCCAACCCACTTTGGGTTTTAGCCTGCCTTCACCACTGGGAAAACAACACAACACAAGAACTGACCCACAGTCAGTCTAAACTCCCACGTCCTCGACAACCGATCCGTTCGGCGCCAAAACATCAACTGTCCTCACGTCCTCTGACTTCACCCAGAACTAACCTCTCTCTCCCCATCCACCCTGGGGGTTTCCACTCACACCCGCCCCATTATTTCTCAGGGTTGATTGTTTTTCTCGTAGCCAGGTCACTCACCTCAATGTCAATGACCCAGGCATATGTCATTATCCCCCCCCCCCCTTAAAAGAAAACATCGTTTTCAAATGTTGGGAGACTAATACTTATCAAATATGTGACCCAGACATATTGCCTGGGTAGTCGTAAATATAAATCCAACTTACTCTAGCTACCACACTAAATAATACATCAAATGCTCATAGTACACTCCCCTATTCCCCACACATCAATACATCCAACTTTCTATTTTGTGTACCAATGCATGAACTCATACATCACATAATAATAATACATCATATCATAGGGAACATAATATCTGTGTACCTGCAAGTTTACTAACATCCTCAAGAAGACACAACCTATTTGTGTACCGACCCCGTATCAGGTGGTTCTTTTCTTGCATCAAACCTCCATCTATTTCTGTCGATGATGTATCTACCTTTCTTGTACCCATTACTCATGGTGTCCATATATTTACAACACCTGTATGCTATCCCTAACCCTGGGTCAGTGATGTCGCGAACACTCTTTTGACCTGACTCAACTTTCCTATCTGCATATTGTACCGTTACACTGGAGTCTCTGTTTAGTCTGACCTCTTTATTAAATCCTGGCCAATATACCTGGCATCCTGCTCTATGCTGCTTCCGCCTTACTCCTATGTGCCCTGCACATGCCCTATCCTGCACTGTTCTAGTATATCGGTCACTACGTGCTACGGGTACTACTACTTGCCCACGTGCAGTTCCACCCTCTGAAAACCGGCGAGTGAGAACATTGTTCTTCCTCTCGAAGCACCATCTACCCTTCTTTGATTGTCTATGTCTCACTTTACTACACCCTTGGAAACATTTGTCGAGAGTAGTCTCTTGTCTCTGGGATTCCCTACGGCTATATTTGAGATCCATTCTCACCTGCTCAGCTGTCCTATCCCTGTCCTCTGTGTCTACTTCAAGTGCCTCTTTTTTCAGCTATACTCTCTAATTTAGGTTTTCTTTTGGTACCTACCTCGCTACTACTTAAACTATGTTTCTGGTCCCAATAAACTACTTCTTCTGTACAATCTTTAACTCCTGGCACGTTTCCGATGATCAAATCTGCTACTGGTGAGTCTAGAACACACGCTACAGCTCTTCCTGTGATATATGGTGTTTTTACTGCTATCACGGCTAATGGGTAGAATTCTACTGTGCCGTTGAATGTTATGCATCTAATCTTTTCCCCTGTATAATCCGTGGGGTTCACTAAACTTTTTCTAACTCTGATAGACGTACACCCGGAATCTCTAATTGTTAATGATGGCCTATCATTAACGAAACAACGGTACATCTTCATGCTTCCACCTGCATGGACTGCTGATCCTGCTTTCACTGTATGACCACACACTAAGACTGGCTGACCGTCTTTTTCAAAAAGAGGTTTGCACCCACTACAATCTTCATTGTTGATAGTCTCAATAACTTGTGCTGCATTAGAATGCTCCGTTTCCCTCATTGTACAATGATAGCTGACATGCCCCTTCCTTCCACATTTGAAACAAGTGATCTCCCTTTTACTGTTGTTCGTTGGTCCATCTGATGGTTGTGCATCACACTCTGCCATTTTGTCTCCAGCTTCCACAGTTCCAGCATCCGGCATAACTATTTGGACGTCTCTGGAAATTCCCCCTTTTGTATGGGTACCGTTCTGCTCTGCCAAAATGGTTGCCACGGAAACCATTATCTTGAGACTCTTGTTGTTCATACTTCTGTGCTGAATCCACACTTTTCGATCTTTGTCTAATAACTGGATTCTGATCCTGTTTAGTGTACGCTGCACAGACTATTTCCTCACTCATTAGTCTACCAATAGAACTGTTAGGATGTGCAGTCATGTAATTTTGTCCTAACTGTGACATTGTGTCTATGTCCTTTGGCTTACGTTCCTCAAAGAAAGCTACTAAGTTTGTATTGCATGCAGATACTACCTTGTCTCTTAACATTAAATCCACTAATTTATTAAAATCTTTCCCTACTTCTGCAAGCTCCATCCATTTGTTAAATGTGTTCTTTACTGTGTTAACAAAATCTGTGAAATCTTGATTTGTCTCTGGCACTAATTGTCTAAACTTTGTTCTGTATCCATGCTCAGTTAGTTGGAACTTTGTTAACAAACGTTGACGCAAAATAGTGTAGTTGTTTCTTTCTTCTAAAGGTAAATTGAACATGGTGTCTAGGGCCTTACCTGTTAGATACTCACTGAGTATAATCGCATACTCTCCTTCTGAGATGCCTAACGCTTTCGCTGATGCTTCGAATCTCGACAAATAAGCTTCAAGACTATCACGGTCTGTAAAGTATGGCAGTTTTAGTCTCTGTGAGGGATGTGAAGGTCTTCTGCTTTCTTCACTTTGACCCTTCGATGCAAATTCTAACTTTTTTTATAGCAATTTCCGCTTCCATCTTAATCTTCTCTTTCTCGATTTCCACCGCATTTGTTTGTTTTAACTTTTCAAGTTCTAGTTGTGTCATTTCTAGTTTCAATTGTGTCTCTTTCTCTTCCTGTAGACGCTTGGTTTCCATTTCGGCCTGTCTTTGTTCTCTCTCAGCTAACTTTTCTTCCTGTTGGCGTTTGGCCTCGCGTTCATTATGCCTCTCCTCTCTTTCCCAGTGCTGAACTTCTTTCAATTTTGATTCTGCAAACTCCTGCAACTTTTTACCCTTCAGGCCTAACCGTTCACCTGCTTCAATACATTCCATTAAAGTAGGCATCTTGTACTTGTGGACACGTTGCTGCCTGTCAGCCAACTATAAATGTAAAGACTCTGCTGCTAGTCTTTCTGTACCTTCCCTAAGTGCACCACCACTCACTGTGTACGTAAATTCGTAGTGCTAAAATATCAATATGTACTCACCCAGTCACTCTATAAGCATTAGGTAGTGAGGGGGGAATATCACCTATACTCCCTCGCATATATCTATAACAAATAGTTGTATAAAATTTCTGGAAATATTGTTAAACATACATATAAATACATATACAAACATATGGATGATCCACACTAAGTGTTTTCTATAAACGTTAGACGCATAAGCCATGTACACGGAGACGGTGATCACACAGAAATAAACTACAGTAACAACCACAAGCTTGTGTGAAACGACCACAGTGCGCGTAATAATATGTAACCTGACACCGACCACTAGACAGTAGAAATGACGAAAGATCACAATAATAACATATATCCGAACACAACAAATATCATATGTAAATATAACGAAAAGAAAGAAAGAGAAAAAAATAAAAATAAAATTATAGCATCAAAATATACACAAATCTGACGTCAGACAACTCGGCTCTAGATATTGGTTAGGACTCCAATGCCACTGCACGACACGCTAACTCATTAGCGTTTTCCTTACAAAAATATCGTAAGCACCAGAAAGAACCACGTTTTGCCACGCCTATCCCGATTTAGATATAGATTGCAAAAAGTGCCTATCCAACAACTACATGTAATAACATATCCATATATATATATGTAGACAAACGATAACGACAGTTAAAACGGTGAGAGCAAAAAAATGTCCAGATGGTTGGCCGATAAATATGTACTTATTAATCCGTCGCCAAAAGTTCTTATTTTGCTGTTAATAGTTTTTCACAATAGGCTGGAAGTGACTGTTGGTTAAAATTCCGAAATGTATACGACGTCAAATTCCAGATTTGTTGCGCGGTGACTGAATTTCACGTGGTGATCACAAGTTCCAACTGTTGGAAACGTTGACGGTAATAGTAATAATCAAAAATGTTCTTTCGATATGTTGTTACTTTCCCTGGACGTGGTGACAACAAAGTAATAATCCAACCGTCTTGTTTCAACACAGTCCGTATCATATATGTAATGAGTTCACCAAAAGATATGGCAGCAAATGTCCAACGCTTTCACTGTGTATAGTAATTTACTTTTTAGCAATTGTATGCACCCAAGGATGCGATGACGACACTTTAAAATTGTTTGCTCATAACAGGGTAATGATGACAAAGGGATTGAACAAAGCCGAACATAAATTCTGGCTTTCTTTCAAAACAACTTGTTTATCCAGTTCTCCTGTGGAAAATTTTAGTAAATGTCCACTGTCCCTGACCTTGACCCCCGCAGTCAACCTCAGTCAGTACCTCAGTACATCTTTATCACAATTAGTGGAAAAATCCTCAGTAAATATTTCCACACAACCTTCTCAGCCCCAACACGGCTGCGATAGGGGTACCGTTACTACCCACGTCTGTCACCCCTCCCAGTGAATCAGCAAATTTCAATTCTGTGTATCCTACACATCCATGATAACTCTCCTTCCCGAGAGTTCACTGTTCTCAGTACTTTACCTGTACTGTGCACTGTCCTCGTAAACAGCGCTGACCCTCTCTCAACCCGGCCTTGATTCGGCTGTTTTTATCCTTCTTGAATTCATCGTCCCCACACACCAGACGTGAATATGTTACAGGCAAAACAAAATTTCCCCAATATTCTTGGTTAATTCGCCCCACCCTTCCTTTTTGTGCGGCCGAAACTCTTGACCTGTCGCCTTGCGACCATACAGCGCGATTACCTCGCCACACACACCTGTCTTCAACGCGCACAGGACTGACCCGCCCCTGTCGCGCCTTTTCACCTGTGCTGTTCGCTTGACCTATAAACACACGCGCCTGTCTGCGTTAATTCACTGGCGTCCCCGCTTCGTCTGTTTACGTGTGCTGACTGTCCGGTAATTTACCTGTAGTGTGACCTTCTCGCGAACTGTGTATTACTTCTCGGACACTTTTGGCATTGACCGTCTACTGAAAATGGTGTTTATTCTTTGTGCCATAATTGTCGTTGTAATTGGGCATCCGACTAATGTCTCTGATCTTAGTATTCTCTATAATCGACGAGTTCACAGATAACAGAATGACAACAATGTCTATAATGCAATGGGTTTTGTCGTTGTTAACCAGAGAGCCACCCAGATATTATCACGAAGTTCTTTGATGATAAGTTCGTGATATGGTCGTTGTCTAGGTAGCGATACTCCTGGTGTGTCAATTGAGCTCTCTCACTGTCTTACACTATGACTCACCCCCGCAGTGCACATTCACCAGTCAGTAAACAAGATCGATTTTGGCGCACATAATCCTTTAATACAGAAATAACACAGACCCACGGAACATATTTATATATCCAGAAACAATATATATAATCCATAGAATATCCATATCCTCCTCACAACATTAACACGCACACATCACTGTCTTCTCACGGTCTGCTTAATCTCAAATTCACAAGACAGGTAATCCAGCTCTTATCCACAGCTGGACCTCACACATCACAACCCACACACTGGGCCTAGTCTCCGCTAGCTATCCAACCCACTTTGGGTTCAGGCCTCTACTCACTATAAAACCCACTCTGGGTTCAGGCCTCCATTAGCTATCCAACCCACTTTGGGTTTTAGCCTGCCTTCACCACTGGGAGAACAACACAACACAAGAACTGACCCACAGTCAGTCTAAACTCCCACGTCCTCGACAACCGATCCGTTCGGCGCCAAAACATCAACTGTCCTCACGTCCTCTGACTTCACCCAGAACTAACCTCTCTCTCCCCATCCACCCTGGGGGTTTCCACTCACACCCGCCCCATTATTTCTCAGGGTTGATTGTTTTTCTCGTAGCCAGGTCACTCACCTCAATGTCAATGACCCAGGCATATGTCATATAGGATAAAGTAGCCAGTCTCACGTCAACCCTAGTGAGTTTCTATAGGATAAACTAGCCAGTCTCACGTCAACCCTAGTGAGTTTCTATAGAATAAAGTAGCCAGTCTCACGTCAACCCTAGTGAGTTTCTATAGGATAAAGTAACCAGTCTCACGTCAACCCTAGTGAGTTTCCTCTGTTTTTGTATATATGTTCGCTGGCTTTGAACTCAAGCGTAGTCCACACACGTGCTAGAACTTCTATCACATTAGTGCTGATTTTTGTGTGTGGATTAGCTTGACCTATAACCAGTGTCCCTCGCCATCATGCGAACCCACTCCGATTTCTGAAGTACTTGTAATTTTCGTCTCCAAGTCAACGACGAGAAGTCAACATTTTAGTCCAACTGACTGATGCAGGGGTTGAGCGCGCTACCTCGGCATCAGCTCACCCTATGTTTAAGAACTAGCGATCTTATCCATTCGGCATAGCTGACCTCCTGGTACTAATATTATCACGATGAGTTGCTCTGGAGCCAGATGATCACAAAGTCATTGACGTGAGGAGAATTGTTCCTAGAACCACCTAATAGCTTCACCGTTCTGTTTTCTTAATGAAAGTATATGTTTACTAACTTCATATCTCTGTCGTGTTAATGGAAGTATATGTTTACTAACTTCATATCTCTGTCGTGTTAATGGAAGTATATGTTTACTAACTTCATAGCTCTGTCTTGTTAATGGAAGTATATGTTTACTAACTTCATATCTCTGTCGTGTTAATGGAAGTATATGTTTTCTAACTTCATATCTCTGTCGTGTTAATGGAAGTATATGTTTACTAACTTCATATCTCTGTTGTGTTAATGGAAGTATATGTTTACTAACTTCATATCTATGTCGTGTTAATGGAAGTATATGTTTACTAACTTCATAGCTCTGTTTTGTTAATGGAAGTATATGTTTACTATCTTCACCACTCAGCCTTGTTAAAGGAAGTACATGTTTACTAACTTCATAGCTCTGTCTTGTTAATGTACGTACATGTTTACTAATTTGCTCTGTCTTGTTAAAGGAAGTACATGTTTACTGTATTCACCATTATGTCTCGTTAATGAATGTAGCAGATAAACATACGCTGGTGTAACACAGACATGTCTTGAGAAATCTGAATGTCATTTGGTCATGAAGGGTAATTTATCAATGTGTGGTAGTTTTCTCTGTTTATAATGGAAAAAAAGACAAAACAACATAATATTGTAATATTTTATATCCAGTACATCAAATGTAAATGATCAGTTATCTGTTCTGTTATAATTCATCATTACTAAGTGCCCACACGCTCCGTGGCGAAGACGTTACGGACGCTGTTCGAAACACAGCTGTGGGCGATTTGGCAGCAGACTGCCTTGCGTTAGTTTTTTATGAAATTGTATGGGTGTGGGTTGTTTAGAAACCATTGGCAAACTACTGAACGTAAACTTGCCCAGGAATCACGAACAACCAAAAAATGCTGGGGTTGACTGCTACGTCCTGTAAAGGATATGCAACAAACTTTTAACTAAGTGTTTAATTAATTGTCGACATTTAAGCGACGTTTTATTCAACTGATTACTTTAATGTTCAGTTATCGTTTGTCATGATTAAGTAATTAGGTATCTGTCCATTTATATTTCATTATTAAATGATCAATTGATACTGAGTTACATTTTGTCATTACTAAATGAGAAGTTAACTGTTCTTTTGGCTTCTGTCATTATTAAATGACCAATGAACTACTCAATGTTATCATTACAAAGTGCTCAGGGAACTGTTCAATTATAGAATGACATTACAACGTGATCAGTCAACTCTTGAAATTGCTTAATGCTTTACTATTATATTACACCTGTCTCATGGACAGTGTCTTGCAGCATCAGGTATTGTTAAACTGCTGACGCTGAACTTAGGTCATACACCATACCTGGACAACATCCACAGCAAGGTAAGATAACTGTTGTGCTGAACTCTGCCGCCGCCATCTTGTGTTGTGAAGTTGTTCAATATTTTTTTCCTATGTGCTTCTTTTGAATTAATCTATTTCTATAAGCTTGTGCACCTATTTACTGTGGCACTGAAATGGCTGTCAAATATTTCAAACATCGAGATGACTACTGTCCCTGATTAGTCCATGGTAGACAATGAGCAGACAAGCTGAAAAACATCCGATGGCTGTGGAAATGTGGTTTCTGAGGAAAATGTAAAGAATACCATGGACAGACAGAAAAACCAATGACCAAATCCTGCAAGAAACAAATGAAAATCGTACACTGATTAGAGAAATTAGACGTAGACACCACAATTTTTGGACACGTAATGAGAAGACATAAATTGGAGAACTAGATGGCAACTGGCAAGACCGAGGGGAATAGAACAAGGGGAAGACAGAGAAGTAAATACATGGATGGCTTGACCACGTGGCATAGTCGAGACAAGAACACTGAGCTGATCCACGACTCTGGTGATCGAGTGAGATGACGAATCATGACCGCCAACACTTATCGGCATGGCACATGATGAATGAATGAAGTCCATGGTATGGGGATGCAGTGCTCTATGGTATGGGATGCTTAAAATGCATTGATATGGCGTTAGTGACTGCCGCTTGTGAAGGTCCCAAGCCATCGGAAACGTGTGTGAATGTTTTGTCTTCGGCATGAAAATGTGCGCATAAACGAGAGTTAAGTTGAGTTGAGTTGAGCTAAGAACCGTCATCATTGCACTCAGGACATTCCCAAACGTGCTCCGTCCTCTCGTTCAACAGCCAGCCAAGAGTCATACTACTAATCGTTTCCAATGCTATCTGACTGAAAGTTCTCCGGGTCTTCCCTCTCAGTTTTGAGATTATTCCAGAGCCCCTGCCAATCCCCCGCAATATCATTCTTTCCACATACGGGTTCTCAATTTGTCCTCCGCCTTCTCCACCTGGTCCCACAGGCGCATGACCACCTCTCCCTTGTCCATAGTTAATCTACCACCAAGAGGTGCATTACCTGCCAGCTTATCAGCCTGTTCATATTCTCTCCCCCCCCCCGCCCCGCAACAGCGAGAGAGCCGATATACTGGATTTAAAGGCATCCGTTATTTGGACATTGAAGATGGGCAGGGGTGATATACTGTCGGCAAGAAATGGCAGCTGCGCATGGGACACAGCTCTTGATGGAGTTTCTCAGTAATGGCTGCTGGAGTGGAGTTGTGTATGGAAGAGGCAATGATGACAACTATATGTAGCTAGCTAATGCGTAATATGGACAATCTGTGTCCACGCACTTTGACTTTGCCTGTGGAAAGCTGAGCACCTATATGCTTGCTCTGTCTGTAGTGATGTCAGCTCTTCATCATAATAATAGTCACACTATATATTACACACACAACAAGCAAATATGAAATTTACAGAGGATGCCACTATTCACATGAACAACCATCAACTATGTAAACACAAAGACAAGATAGTGTAAAACTACGGGGACAACTCTTACATTGAAACCTAGGGCTGTGTGTTGTGTATTTCAGCAATAATGATTTATTATGTTGCATATTCTATGCTGTTCTACTTCGTAGTACGTACCTGATGACATCATCATCATCATCATCATCATCATCATCATCATCATCATCATCATCATCATCATCATCATCATCATCATCATCATCATCATCATCATCATCAAGTGCCATGCCAGCTGGTGTATGCGTTTATGTCTCTCCACATATCTCGGTCTTTGGTGTTCTGGATCAACTCTGCTGCTGATATTATACCATGACACCGTCTCAATCCATCCAGCATCATTTATCTTGGTCAGCGTCTGCCTCTCTTCCCCCCGATCTTTCCCGTCGTCACGATGTTCTCCAATGCCTTTCCTCTCATTACATGACCAAAGAAATTTTTGTCCTGATGACATACTGCGAATTAAATCAGGTTACCTATTGTTTACGTTTTCATTATTAAAATTTGCAACTGAAAAACATTGCCTTGAATAACCATAATCATAAACTTATTTCATTTTTGGTGCAGTCACTTAAAAGATTCTGTGCCAAATAAAAAATGTAGGTTTAGACAAAACACAAATAGATGACGGAAAACTGGAAGTAGGGATCTGTCACAGTTATGACTTGAAAGTTGTTAATATGTAGCAGACATCTTGTTTTACAACACAGTGACAACATTTCGGCGATATATAAGCCCATCTCAGATGAGTGAAGTCGCTTAAGACTATTAATCACCCCATGGCACTGAATCAGTTAAATGCCATGTTAATCTCTAATTCTGCTACATAATCACGGTTACGGTTACTGTTGGCATTTTTGCCAAACTCGTGTTAAAAAAAAAATAAATAAAAATGCAATGGACATACTGGATTTGATAACAAAAAGCATATAACAAGCCAATTGAGGTGTAACACATTTTGACGTGAAATTACTAGAAACCACAACTGATGGCGTCTCATTAACCTCTTCATTTATGTAGTTCCTTGCAGGAGAAGCCCTGTACAACTGAATGCCTCACATAGGAGATATTTTTACCTGTACTGCTCCAGTTTTATCAGGTGCTTGTAATGGGAAACATTATTCCTTTGCCCATGTCCTTGAGGATATTTTATTTTGCACTTTTTAGTGTTATTCAGACAGGCCACCTGTATGCAAGACAGCGGACACATGTCTGGACTATGGGAAGAATCACTTGAATGTAATAAAAAATAAAAGGAAATGAAATCGTTAACAGGTGTATTGCAGAGTTAAAATAAATGCTCCAGATTACAGAAATACAGAAGTGCTTTATCATGTACAATTTCTTGTTGTTCCAGAATGTGTATTATGTTCTAAAAGCATCGTTAAGTACATTACACAACATTGCAAGATGCGCAGGGGTCCTATATCATTTCAAAGATATGAAAACGGCTGAGGTTAGTTAGTTGTTTTCATGTTTCTTCTTTGTCTTCTTATTTTCAACACTTGTACTGCCTGTGTCTGTTTTGTTTTTAAAAATATCGACTTCGTTGCACTGCGGTTTATCCTAAATGGTTCGGTCTCTTTACGTAGAACAGCCTGTCAGAAGCGCCTCACATAGAACGAACTCTTTGCTCCAGGTGCGACTCCAAGTGGTCTCCAACAAAAATTGCACACACGGACTCAATGATGAATTCAGAAAACGAACACATGATCTTCACGCAAGGTTGGAAACTTGATCACGTTGCTACAGAGACGCCCGACTGCTTTGTTGTTTCCTGTATACACTGGGTGGTTTGTTTGTAAAGTCGTGTGTAGAAGCACATAGTTTTACATTTCAGTGCCAACTCCTTGACATGGAAAAGGGGCTTCCCAGTTCTTTGGATAAACGGTCAAGTGGAACCCAAATCCTACAGCAAACAAAAAAACAAACAATAGTGCTGAAGTCAGGAGTTATTTTTCCTAACAGTGCAGTGTAAAACAGCACTGCTTGTGAAAAATAAAATTAGTTTAATGAATGGTTTCTGCACATTATAAATGTGTATGGAACCTTAAGATTGCATCATGCATCTTACCTAAATAAGTTACATTTTCAAAAATATTATTCAATCGATCCTATCACAAACATTAGAAAGAGGCACTCATAATGTTTGGCGACATTATGAGAAGAAAAGAACTGGAACATGTTGTGACAACTGGGAATATTTGTGGAAAAAGAGGTATAGAAAGACAGCGTGAGAAATATTTTGACAGTCTTGTGTCATGGAACACAAGTAACACAGGAATTGATTTACATCATCAGAGATCCCAGTTTGCAGAGAAGAGTGATCGCCCACGCCAGTCGGCAAGGCACTTGATGATGACGTATCCATGGCAGTTCATGAGAGAACTGCATTTGTGTCCTGTTTTGCCATTGTATTTTTAGTAATGTTCTTAGACAATTAAGACGGAAGTGGCCAGGTTTTGCAGCGTGTCACTGTACATGGTCCAATTACAATAAATGTTAATTAAAGATCCTCGGTAGTTGGGCCCTGTAAAGATTAGACCATAATTTGGCACTGTTCTGAGGAAATGTTAACAGTATAAAAAAAATGCCAACGCTAGATAACTTGTAGACAATAATGAAAGATGTTGATACATTGTAGACAATAATGAAAGATGTTGATAACTTGTAGACAATAATGAAAGATTTTGATAACTTGTAGACAATAATGAAAGATGCTGATACCTTGTAGACAATAATGAAATATGTTGATACCTTGTAGACAATAATGAAATATGTTGATACCTTGTAGACAATAATGAAATATGTTGATACCTTGTAGACAATAATGAAATTTGTTGATACCTTGTAGACAATAATTAAATATGTTGATAACTTGTAGACAATAATGAAAG
Organism: Cepaea hortensis; assembly: GCA_963921405.1. NCBI lineage: Eukaryota > Metazoa > Mollusca > Gastropoda > Stylommatophora > Helicidae > Cepaea > Cepaea hortensis. The sequence goes on along the minus strand of OY992876.1, from coordinate 460,301,019 downwards.
ATGTTGATAACTTGTAGACAATAGTGAAAGATGTTGATAACTTGTAGACAACAGTGAAAGATGTTGATAACTTGTAGACAATAATGAAAGATTTTAATAACTTGTAGACAACAGTGAAAGATGTTGATAACTTGTAGACAATAGTGAAAGATGTTGATAACTTGTAGACAATAATGAAATATGTTGATACCTTGTAGACAATAATGAAATATGTTGATAACTTGTAGACAATAATGAAAGATGTTGATAACTTGTAGACAACAGTGAAAGATGTTGATAACTTGTAGATAATAATGAAAGATTTTGATAACTTGTAGACAATAATGAAATATGCTGATACCTTGTAGACAATAATGAAATATGTTGATACCTTGTAGACAATAATGAAATATGTTGATACCTTGTAGACAATAATGAAATATGTTGATAACTTGTAGACAATAATGAAAGATGTTGATAACTTGTAGACAACAGTGAAAGATGATGATAACTTGTAGATAATAATGAAAGATTTTAATAACTTGTAGACAATAGTGAAAGATGTTGATAACTTGTAGACAACAGTGAAAGATGTTGATAACTTGTAGACAATAATGAAAGATTTTAATAACTTGTAGACAACAGTGAAAGATGTTGATAACTTGTAGACAATAGTGAAAGATGTTGATAACTTGTAGACAATAATGAAATATGTTGATACCTTGTAGACAATAATGAAATATGTTGATAACTTGTAGACAATAATAAAAGATGTTGATAACTTGTAGACAACAGTGAAAGATGTTGATAACTTGTAGATAATAATGAAAGATTTTGATAACTTGTAGACAATAATGAAATATGCTGATACCTTGTAGACAATAATGAAATATGTTGATACCTTGTAGACAATAATGAAATATGTTGATACCTTGTAGACAATAATGAAATATGTTGATAACTTGTAGACAATAATGAAAGATGTTGATAACTTGTAGACAACAGTGAAAGATGTTGATAACTTGTAGATAATAATGACAGATTTTAATAACTTGTAGACAACAGTGAAAGATGTTGATAACTTGTAGACAACAGTGAAAGATGTTGATAACTTGTAGACAATAATGAAATATGTTGATAACTTGTAGACAATAATGAAATATGTTGATAACTTGTAGACAATAATGAAAGATGTTGAAAGCTTGTAGACAATAATGAAAGATGTTGAAAGCTTGTAGACAATAATGAAATATGTTGATAACTTGTAGACAATAATGAAAGATGTTGATAACTTGTAGACAATAATGAAAGATGTTGATAACTTGTAGGCAACAGTGACAGATGTTGATAACTTGTAGACAATAATGAAATATGTTGATAACTTGTAGACAACAGTGAAAGATGTTGATAACTTGTAGACAACAATGAAAGATGTTGATAACTTGTAGACAACAGTGAAAGATGTTGATAACTTGTAGGCAACAGTGAAAGATGTTGATAACTTGTAGACAATAATGAAATATGTTGATAACTTGTAGACAACAGTGAAAGATGTTGATAACTTGTAGACAACAGTGAAAGATGTTGATACCTTGTAGACAACAGTGAAAGATGTTGATAACTTGTAGACAATAATGAAAGATGCTGATACCTTGTAGACAATAATGAAATATGTTGATACCTTGTAGACAATAATGAAATATGTTGATAACTTGTGAATATGTGGCTGTTCCTTCACAATAACACTCATAAAGATGTACATGATTATACACAATAACACTCATAAAGATGTAAATGATTATATACAATAACACTCATAAACATGTAAATAATTATACACAATAACACTCATAAACATGTAAATGAATATACACAATAACAACCATAAACATGTAAATGATTATACATCTTAGTCAGATATGACTGAGCTACCGTAGGACAGTAGACGGTACTACCTGCTTTCTGTCAGCGCCGAACGTTGGGCAGCGCTTACCAAACCCGACACCCCACATTGTGCCAACGGCTTCGGGCGGAAGAGCGCAATTGGGAGGGTACTAGCCTTATCCTGGTGCGAGGAAATGCAACCCAAAGACAAAATAAGTCATGGCAGGGCAGACCAGGCCCTAAGCCTTGGTTGGCAGCTGGTCTAGGATCGAAGCTCCGACAGGCGGACAGTTAGAGCATTGCTTTGCTGATCCGGCAGCTTCTGCAGCTTGTCTTGTTCCAGATTATAGGTGTCAACCTTCCTCTGGAGTGAACTAGGCAGGCCGAGAGAGGGATCATGCTGCATGGGCAACACATGGTTTCTTTATTTTAGCCCAGGCTTTGTGCTATGGAGAGGCAATAACTCCATCCCTGGTCTTAACCGGTCTCGGAATCAAAGCGAGAGGCAACTGTTACGGGTTATAAGTCCTTGTCAGTTGGCGTAGACATGGGGCGCCACGCGTTGCCTCTGACGGTGGGAGACACCTACAGGTGTCACTGATCAGCTACCGCCCGCCTCAAGCTGGGCAGCCCCCAGCCAATTGGGTGCTGACCCGCCACAGCCTGCTTGCTTCAATGGGTGCTTGGGGCTAGGACAAAATCTGAATCGCAGGCTGTAAAACCATTGCACCAGGTACTAATAAAAAGAATAGAAACCTCAAGCTACGGCTTGCAACCTGGAATGTGAGAACCATGTGTCCAGGATTTTCCACTGACTTGACAAATATTGACGATGTGAGAAAAACGGCTGTGATTGATGCTGAACTCAATCGTCTTAACATTGATATTGCTGGCCTGCAGGAGACTCGCCTCGCTGAGGAAGGGTCACTCAGGGACAACAATTACACCTTTTTTTGGAAGGGAAGAGGGCGGGCAGAAAAAAGGCAACATGGTGTGGGCTTTGCAGTGAAGAATTCGCTACTGGGAATGATTGATATCCCAGCTGGAGGTAATGAAAGATTATTATCACTGCGCTTGGCAACCTCTTGTGGATTTGCCACCATTCTCACTGCATATGCACCGACACTCGCTTCCTCTGATGATGTGAAGGATACGTTCTATGAGCAGCTAGACTCTGCAATCAAGGCAGTTCCAAAATCCGACTACATTTATATGCTCGGTGATTTCAATGCTCGTGTGGGCAAGGACTCGAGTTCATGGCCAGTGTGCCTTGGAAAATACAACATCGGTCGCATGAATGATAATGGGCAAAGGCTGCTGGAGCATTGCACTAGAAATGACCTATGTATTACAAACTCCTTTTTTAAAACAAAAGAGATGCATAAGGTCACATGGAAACATCCAAGATCCAGCCATTGGCATCAGCTGGACTTCATTATCACACGGAGACAACATCTGAACCATACATCATTAACTCGAAGTTACCACAGTGCTGACTGTGATACAGATCATTCTTTGGTTGTTGCAAGGGTTAGACTGAGACCAAAGAGAATCTACACAGCTAAACACAAGTCTAGCCCCAGGATTAATATTACTAACACTAACGATCCTGGAAAGTGCTTTGAATTTCAACAGCAACTTGAAGACGCTTTCAATGATACATCAGAAAGTTGTATAGTAAATGATAAATGGAGTAAACTTAAGGAAACTATTTATAAAACAGCGGTAGGGGTTTACGGCACTGTGGATCATAAGAGGCAGGACTGGTTTGCGGCAAACAGCCAGATACTGCAGCCCTTGATTGATAAAAAGAAGATAGCTCTCTTAAGAAACAAGGAAAGACCAACGCGTAACACTCTGAGTGAGCTGAAGCAAGCGAGGAAGGATGTACAAAAGGCTGCCAGGCAGTGTGCGAATTACTATTGGATCAAGTTATGTGAGTCCATTCAAATCGCAAGTGATAAGGGAAACATCAGAAGCATGTATGAAGGGATAAAGAAAGCCTGTGGTCCAATGATCAAAAGAAGTGCACCGCGGAAAACCTTGACTGGAGAAATCATCACTGATAAGAAACAGCAGATGGATAGACGGGTCGAGCACTATTTAGAACTTTACTCAAATGAGACCAAGCTGGCGGATGATGCCCTCAACGCCATAGAGGCCCTGCCAACTCTTGACCACCTGGACACACTTCCCACTATAACAGAAGTTAAGTGTGCTATAAAGGAGCTTGCATCTGGCAAGGCTCCAGGAAAGGATGGGATTCCAATAGAGGTAATCAGGAGTGGGCAAGACACACTCGCTCTACAGATCCACCAGCTAATAGAGCTATGCTGGCGAGAAGGACAAGTCCCACAGGATTTCAAAGATTCAAACATCATAACGCTGTACAAGAACAAGGGAGATCGGAGCGACTGTAACAACTATAGGGGTATCTCACTTCTGTGTATTGTTGGGAAAGTATTTGCCAGAATTGGCCTGCACAGACTTCAAGTCCTGGGAGATCAAGTCTACCCCGAATCACAGTGCGGCTTCCGTCAGAACCGGTCTACCATTGATATGATATTCTCATTGCGACAGATGCAAGAAAAATGCCGGGAACAAAATCAGCCACTGTTTATTGCTTTCATCGACCTCACAAAGGCATTCGATTTGGTCAGTCGTGAGGGTCTGTTCAAAGCACTAAAGAAGATTGGCTGCCCACCAACTCTTCTGTCCATTGTGGAATCGTTCCACACAGGCATGAAGGGTATAATCAAGTTTGATGGCTCAACTTCAGAAGAATTTGAAATCAAGAGTGGAGTTAAGCAAGGTTGTGTACTAGCCCCCACCCTCTTTGGGATATACTTTTCACTTCTACTGAAATATGCCTTTCGTGATCAGGATGACGGTATATACATTCACTCACGCTCAGATGGTGTCCTCTATAATGCTCAGAGATTGAAGGCCAAGACCAAAATTAGCAGGGTACTAATCAGAGAGTTGCTTTTTGCGGATGATGCTGCGATTACGACCCACTGAGGAAGAATTACAACATCTACTATCTGCATTCTCCAATGCTTGCTCTGAATTTGGTTTAACAATTAACAAAAAGAAGACACAGATTATGTCACAAGGTGCACATGGTGTACCATCAATTTTTATTGACGACGCCGAACTGGAGATAGTAGACCATTTTACGTATCTAGGATCAGAGGTAAATAGCACATTATCCCTCGATCAGGAAATCAACATCAGGATTGGCAAGGCAGCAACAACAATGAACATGTTAGCAAAAAGAGTCTGGGAGAACAGGAAGCTTACTGCCAAAACAAAAGTCCTCGTCTACCAAGCCTGTGTCCTTAGTACTCTTCTTTATGGCAGTGAAACCTGGACAACTTACTCACTCCAAGAGAAACGTTTAAACAGCTTTCATATGCGGTGTCTGCGAAGAATACTTGGTATTAAGTGGCAAGACAAAATCACAAATACTGAAGTATTGGAAAGATCAGGTTGTGTGACGGTGTATTCCATGCTCAGTCTTTGTAGACTTAGATGGATAGGACACGTTAGGAGGATGGATGATGGTAGAATACCAAAGGACATCTTTTTTGGTGAATTACAGACGGGTAGGAGATCTCAGGGTCGGCCTCTACTGCGATACAAAGATGTGTGTAAGCGGGACATGATTGATACAGGCATTGATAATGCACATTGGGAGCACGTCGCCGCTGAACGTGTTGCATGGAGGGCAACTATCAGAAATGGAATAAAAACAAAGGAGAAAATGATTGCAGATAAAGCACACACAGAGCGTGAGAGACGTAAGATGGTGCAAAATGGTGGAAATGACCATGTTTTCACATGCACCTACTGTGGGCAAACATTTGCAGCAAGAATTGGCCTTACCAGCCACACTCGCCACCGCCATGGATCGTAGTTATTAAGCTTTTTTGAAGCACAATGTACCAAACTATCGTCTGTCAAGACGGAAAGGTGCCAATGTAAAATGATAACTTGTAGACAATAATGAGAGATGTTGATAACTTGTAGACATCAGTGAAAGATGTTGATAACTTGTAGATAATAATGAAAGATTTTGATAACTTGTAGACAATAATGAAATATGCTGATACCTTGTAGACAATAATGAAATATGTTGATACCTTGTAGACAATAATGAAATATGTTGATACCTTGTAGACAATAATGAAATATGTTGATAACTTGTAGACAATAGTGAAAGATGTTGATAACTTGTAGACAACAGTGAAAGATGTTGATAACTTGTAGACAATAATGAAAGATTTTAATAACTTGTAGACAACAGTGAAAGATGTTGATAACTTGTAGACAATAGTGAAAGATGTTGATAACTTGTAGACAATAATGAAATATGTTGATACCTTGTAGACAATAATGAAATATGTTGATAACTTGTAGACAATAATGAAAGATGTTGATAACTTGTAGGCAACAGTGAAAGATGTTGATAACTTGTAGACAATAATGAAATATGTTGATAACTTGTAGACAACAGTGAAAGATGTTGATAACTTGTAGACAACAATGAAAGATGTTGATAACTTATAGACAACAGTGAAAGATGTTGATAACTTGTAGGCAACAGTGAAAGATGTTGATAACTTGTAGACAATAATGAAATATGTTGATAACTTGTAGACAACAGTGAAAGATGTTGATAACTTGTAGACAACAGTGAAAGATGTTGATACCTTGTAAACAACAGTGAAAGATGTTGATAACTTGTAGACAATAATGAAAGATGCTGATACCTTGTAGACAATAATGAAATATGTTGATACCTTGTAGACAATAATGAAATATGTTGATAACTTGTAGACAATAATGAAAGATGTTGAAAACTTGTAGACAACAGTGAAAGATGTTGATAACTTGTGGATAATAATGAAAGATTTTGATAACTTGTAGACAATAATGAAATATGCTGATACCTTGTAGACAATAATGAAATATGCTGATACCTTGTAACAATAATGAAATATGTTGATACCTTGTAGACAATAATGAAATATGTTGATAACTTGTAGACAATAATGAAAGATGTTGATAACTTGTAGACAACAGTGAAAGATGTTGATAACTTGTAGATAATAATGAAAGATTTTAATAACTTGTAGACAACAGTGAAAGATGTTGATAACTTGTAGACAACAGTGAAAGATGTTGATAACTTGTAGACAATAATGAAATATGTTGATAACTTGTAGACAATAATGAAATATGTTGAAAGCTTGTAGACAATAATGAAAGATGTTGAAAGCTTTTAGACAATAATGAAATATGTTGATAACTTGTAGACAATAATGAAAGATGTTGAAAGCTTGTAGACAATAATGAAAGATGTTGAAAGCTTGTAGACAATAATGAAAGATAGTGGTAACTTGTAGACAACAGTGAAAGATGTTGATAACTTGTAGACAATAATGAAAGATTTTAATAACTTGTAGACAACAGTGAAAGATGTTGATAACTTGTAGACAATAGTGAAAGATGTTGATAACTTGTAGACAATAATGAAATATGTTGATACCTTGTAGACAATAATGAAATATGTTGATAACTTGTAGACAATAATGAAAGATGTTGATAACTTGTAGGCAACAGTGAAAGATGTTGATAACTTGTAGACAATAATGAAATATGTTGATAACTTGTAGACAACAGTGAAAGATGTTGATAACTTGTAGACAACAATGAAAGATGTTGATAACTTGTAGACAACAGTGAAAGATGTTGATAACTTGTAGGCAACAGTGAAAGATGTTGATAACTTGTAGACAATAATGAAATATGTTGATAACTTGTAGACAACAGTGAAAGATGTTGATAACTTGTAGACAACAGTGAAAGATGTTGATACCTTGTAAACAACAGTGAAAGATGTTGATAACTTGTAGACAATAATGAAAGATGCTGATACCTTGTAGACAATAATGAAATATGTTGATACCTTGTAGACAATAATGAAATATGTTGATAACTTGTAGACAATAATGAAAGATGTTGATAACTTGTAGACAACAGTGAAAGATGTTGATAACTTGTGGATAATAATGACAGATTTTGATAACTTGTAGACAACAGTGAAAGATGTTGATCGAGGGGAACAGACCAAGGGGAAGACCTAGAAACAAGTATCTGGATGGCTTGGCCTTGTGGCATGGTCGAGACAGAAACACGGAACTGATCCACGACTCTGTTGATCGAGTGAGATGGCAGAACATGACCGCCCACGCTTACCGGCATGGCACATGATGGATGGATGGTAGACAATAATGAAATATGCTGATACCTTGTAGACAATAATGAAATATGCTGATACCTTGTAACAATAATGAAATATGTTGATACCTTGTAGACAATAATGAAATATGTTGATAACTTGTAGACAATAATGAAAGATGTTGATAACTTGTAGACAACAGTGAAAGATGTTGATAACTTGTAGATAATAATGAAAGATTTTAATAACTTGTAGACAACAGTGAAAGATGTTGATAACTTGTAGACAACAGTGAAAGATGTTGATAACTTGTAGACAATAATGAAATATGTTGATAACTTGTAGACAATAATGAAATATGTTGAAAGCTTGTAGACAATAATGAAAGATGTTGAAAGCTTTTAGACAATAATGAAATATGTTGATAACGTGTAGACAATAATGAAAGATGTTGAAAGCTTGTAGACAATAATGAAAGATGTTGAAAGCTTGTAGACAATAATGAAAGATAGTGGTAACTTGTAGACACCAGTGAAAGATGTTGATAACTTGTAGACAATAATGAAAGATTTTAATAACTTGTAGACAACAGTGAAAGATGTTGATAACTTGTAGACAACAGTGAAAGATGTTGATAACTTTTAGACAACAGTGAAAGATGTTGATACCTTGTAGACAATAATGAAATATGTTGATAACTTGTAGACAATAATGAAAGATGTTGATAACTTGTAGGCAACAGTGAAAGATGTTGATAACTTGTAGACAATAATGAAATATGTTGATAACTTGTAGACAACAGTGAAAGATGTTGATAACTTGTAGACAACAATGAAAGATGTTGATAACTTGTAGACAACAGTGAAAGATGTTGATAACTTGTAGGCAACAGTGAAAGATGTTGATAACTTGTAGACAATAATGAAATATGTTGATAACTTGTAGACAACAGTGAAAGATGTTGATAACTTGTAGACAACAGTGAAAGATGTTGATACCTTGTAAACAACAGTGAAAGATGTTGATAACTTGTAGACAATAATGAAAGATGCTGATACCTTGTAGACAATAATGAAATATGTTGATACCTTGTAGACAATAATGAAATATGTTGATAACTTGTAGACAATAATGAAAGATGTTGATAACTTGTAGACAACAGTGAAAGATGTTGATAACTTGTGGATAATAATGAAAGATTTTGATAACTTGTAGACAATAATGAAATATGCTGATACCTTGTAGACAATAATGAAATATGCTGATACCTTGTAACAATAATGAAATATGTTGATACCTTGTAGACAATAATGAAGTATGTTGATAACTTGTAGACAATAATGAAAGATGTTGATAACTTGTAGACAACAGTGAAAGATGTTGATAACTTGTAGATAATAATGAAAGATTTTAATAACTTGTAGACATTAGTGAAAGATGTTGATAACTTGTAGACAACAGTGAAAGATGTTGATAACTTGTAGACAATAATGAAATATGTTGATAACTTGTAGACAATAATGAAATATGTTGAAAGCTTGTAGACAATAATGAAAGATGTTGAAAGCTTTTAGACAATAATGAAATATGTTGATAACTTGTAGACAATAATGAAAGATGTTGAAAGCTTGTAGACAATAATGAAAGATGTTGAAAGCTTGTAGACAATAATGAAAGATAGTGGTAACTTTTAGACAACAGTGAAAGATGTTGATAACTTGTAGACAATAATGAAAGATTTTGATAACTTGTAGATAATAATGAAAGATTTTAATAACTTGTAGACAACAGTGAAAGATGTTGATAACTTTTAGACAACAGTGAAAGATGTTGATAACTTGTAGACAATAATGAAATATGTTGATAACTTGTAGACAATAATGAAAGATGTTGTAAGCTTGTAGACAATTATGAAATATGTTGATAACTTGTAGACAATAATGAAAGATGTTGAAAGCTTATAGACAATAATGAAAGATGTTGATAACATGTAGACAATAATGATAGATGTTGATAACATATAGACATTAATGAAAGATGTTGATAACATGTAGACAATAATGAAAGATGTTGATAACTTGTCATCTAATGGTATGGATGTTCAATTCCTTATGTGGCTGCCAGGTGCTTTTGCCTTTAAGGAACTGCAGCGACGACTTCCTGAAATCGATGGCCATGTTAACGTTTGTCTACCTGCTGGAAGAGAAAGACAATGCTAGGCTTGTTGGTGAGACGAGTAAGTCTGTGTTATATAGAGTTGTACAAGACAATGTTAAGCTTGTTGGCGTGACAAGTAAGTCTGTTTGATGTATAGTTGTACAAGATAATGCTAGGCTTGTTGGTGAGACCAGTAAGTCTGTTTGATGTAGAGTTGTACAAGTTCACGCCTGTGTGTTTTCACGAACCATACCGTGCATGTCGTAAGAGGTGATTAAGAAGGGTTGGTATGACGCTAGAAACCTCATCCCGTAGAAAGCTTTAGCTGCATATTCCATAAACCATAAATAAATACAACGGGCTTGGCTTGAGTTAGTTGAGGCCCTCTGTTCCATTAGGAGATGAAAGGCAGCAGAAGAAGAAGACAGTGAATGAAAGTTAGTTGGGGATATGTTGTTAAGGCCATCTGTTTGGTGACCATATGGCACATCTATTGTAATAAGGCCGTGTTACCTTTACTTTCTTATAAAAATCCCTGGTACCTATCTGATCAGGCAAGGTTGATCACAGAGCCATACCTGTCAGAAGCAAATGTTATTAGATCACAAGTGAAAATAAAGTTGTTCTGACAGTTTGTCAAAATGAAGATCATTAGTTGCGGTTTGGTGCCTACGACCCTAGAAGTTCTGCCTATAGAGCTAAAGGAAACCCAAGAAAGAGATGGGCAGATTCTGTTAAGGGTGTACTACACAAACCCAAGGTAGTTCAGGCGACACATTTGGTTCAAGATATAACATCTTCAAGTCCTCCCTTGGCTTGACAGCAAATGTTAAAAAAACAAGTCACCGTCTATTTTTGGTTAGATGATGGACAGACTTCTGGAGATCGAAAGTTGCCCACCGTGTTGGTAAGTGAGTGCACAAACTACCATACAACCCAGGTCAATGATTTGATGCAAGACTTAAGCTGGGTCTGCACCCCTTGGAGGGGTATTGCTTAATTTGCTCTTTTAATGTGATAAATACAGTGCAAACCGCCTAAGGCAATCTCTGTTGTGGCGAATTTCTGTTGTGAAGAACAATATTGTATTGTACGTTGTAAATGTATTACTATAAGACAAATTTCTGATAAAAGAACTATTTCTTGGGTCCTATGTGAGTTCGCCTTCTCAGATCTGCACTGTAATCAGTTAAGCTATTAATGTATTATGAAATACTGTGTTCATTTGATCGTGGGAACTAATGTTTTCTTAATTATTTCTGTCCCAGACAAGACAGTGTGTGTCATAATCTATTGTCAATGTATACCAAGCAATCTTGTTGAGTTGTTATATCTTTTACAGTTGGCCAGAACAAAGTGCAATAATCTGGCATGATGTTTTAACATGCCACAGTATAGGTTTTATATAAAGTGTAAATATATTGCCTCTTCGCAAGCAATTCACTCAGATTTTCTTTCTTTCATTGGGTTTATTGTCCTATTTGGGCATCAGCTGCAAATTATTTTGGGAGAGAAAAAGTTAATGATTCCATTTGTAAAGTTATTGATGTCATTTGAAGTCATTTAATGAATGCAATTGTATATTTCCTTTCAGACATCATAAAGAAGATTATAAATTTATTACAAAAGGCCTTAGAAGACAAACAGAAGGGGAAATTCCATGGCCTTACACCGACAGAACTCATGCAAGGGCTTGCCAGGCTGGCAGTCTATGACATAAATAAAGCCAAGGTGAGGCTAACAACTACATCTTTTTTCCCGCATATCCTTTACAGGATATCGCTATCAACATCAGCATCTTTCAGCTGTTTGTTGATTTCTTGGCAAGATTACGCTCAGTAGTTTGCCATTGTTTCTGAGCGACCGGCTCATATACCCCATAAGTTACCGACGCGGAGAGAACCGCTACCAATTCTCGCGCACGTCACGTTACTCACGAGAGTATACGGGATTACGGAGAAAAACGTGTAACCAGTAGACCAGGGAGACCGGCCAACAACTACATTACTTACTTCTTAGAGGACTGAAGCCAGTATTTGGAGCCAATGTTGTTAAATTCTTGCTGGATGTTGTCACTGTTAAGTGGCAACTACTTCTACCATAGTTTATGGAGTCCCTGTGGCAATGTGGTTATGCTGCCTGTCTTGCACTCTGAAGGTCGTGGGTTCGATCCCAGTCTACATTGTTCGGTTCATGATGCAATTATCTCAGAGACTCCTGTGGGTCATCGCTGGAGCCACAGATTTCGTGCTGTGTGCGACGCTTTTGGCTGGTCGTCCTATGGGAAGAGACTGAGCCGTGTGGGATACAACCCGGTACAATGAAGTCGACACGCTTGCCTTTTAATCCTCCTGTTTGTCTACATAGTTCTCTCAGGGCACAATTACAGTCACAGAGGGCAAGAGAAGTTAAACCCGTGCCAAACTTTGAATCATCAACATCAGGTCCCTTGACAACAGGCATGTGCAGTCATGCTTCATTACATCCTGCCATCTTCAACTGAATGAATCAGTTCATGTGTTGGTGCTCTTCTGTACTTTGATGGAAGGCTGTCAAAAACTGTCTCTTGTTATTTTGTTCTATATCTTTTCCGATGATTGGAAGAGACCTCTGCAACACACATGCTTAGTAAGGTGGAGAAAGGAATGTTTCGTGTGGAATGGCTCACTTCGCTTCAGAGTTAAGATATCGTGAAAATGTTATGGATTTTCTGCCCTGGTCATGCGGGAGTGTGGTGGAATGAACAGGCTGATAGGCTTTCAGGAAATGCATCTCTCGGTGGCAGATTACCAATGGACACGGAAGAGGTGGTCGGGCGCCTGTGAGACCAGGTGGAGAAAGCGGTGGAACAGACTGAGAACCCGTATGTGGAGAACATGAAATGATGTGGGATTGGCAGGGGTTCTGTACGAATATCAAAACTGAGAAGGAAGACCAGGAGAACTTTAAATCACATGACAGTTTGAACCATTACCATTATAACTCTTCGCTGGATGTTGAACGAGGGGACGGAGCGTATGTGTGCGAATGTCCGGAATTTAGTTATGTCGTTTCATAGCTCAAGTCAACTTTTCCTTTGCATTTTCCAGATGTTACGTTTCAGTGTTTCTCATCTCCAAATGTGGTCGGAAAATTTTGACCTCTCTGTCGTTTTGATAAGCTACCTTTTGTCTTAGCCTTTTTCGGAACATTTATATTACTCCAGTGTTTGTGATAGGTTATCTTTGTGTCTTCATCATCATCACGTACCGTGCCCAATGGAACTGGCATTCACACCTTCACATAGCGTTCACATTTTAGCAGAAAGTGGGGCAAACATTCACATTAGAGCAGAAAGTGGGATTTATATTCACATTGGAGCAGAATGTGGGACAAACATTCATATTAAAGCAGATAGTGGGAACAAACATTTACATTAGAGCAAACAATGGGACAAAAATTCACAGTAGGCAGAAGTGGAACGTATATTATATTAGAGTAAAAAGGGGAGATCAACATTCATATTAGAGCTGAAAATAGGATGCACCTTCACATTAGAGCATATCAACAGAGAAAAAAAAAACACAAATGAGACTACAGCAGATAGTGGGACACACATTCACATTAGAGCAGACAGTGGGACAAACATTCACATTAGAGCAGATTGTGAGACAAACATTCACATTAGAGCAGATAGTGGGACAAACATTCACATTAGAACAGATAGAGGGACAAACATTCACATTAGCAGATAGTGGCACAAACATTCACATTAGAGCAGATAGTGGGACAATCATTCACATTAGTGCTAATAGTGAGCTAAACATTGACATTAGAGCTGATGGTGGTATAAACCTTCACATTAGAGCTGATAGTGGGCTAAACATTTACATTGGAGTTGGTAGTGGGACAAACCTTCACATTAGAGCTGTTAGTGGGATAAACATTTACATTAAAGCAATATGTTTATATGCCCGGGAATAGAAGAAGAGTAAGGTCAAAGGAAAGATGGGTGCAGGATGTGGCAGGTGACCCCCAGATGGGTGTATCGGACGCGGGACATCTAGCTTATGACAGAGAAGTTTTCTGGACAGTTATTATGGAAGTGAGGTTCTGCAAAGGACATGCTACTGAATTAGTGAATTGAGAGTAGAATTTGCAACATTTTCACATGTCAGCAAACAGTAAAATGAGCACATTGATGAGTAATTGCACATTTCTGTCACTTTGCTCTACAGATCATTGAGGATGGTGCTCTGGAGGTTTTGCTTCTGATGTTGCAGAGCCTGGACCCAAGAGAGCAGGCCGTGTGTGCAGAATGTGCCTGGCTTCTGTCATTCGACAAGCGTGTGAGGCAGACGGTGACTGATGTTCCTGAGTTTATGAACGCCCTGGAGAATTTGAAAGACTGTGAAAACCAGGTGGTGCGGAGGAATATCCGAGGTGCCCTGTGGTTGATAAAGGGAGAGAATGACACATATGCAAGTAGTATACGTAAGTGTTTGTCAAATTCGTGCACATTTGTTTTGTTTGTTCGTATTTATAAAATAATGTAAAAGTAAACAAATTAACATTAAATGGGACTAGAGAACCCAACATGTGACTCATATATAATTGAATGCCCTATCAATTAACAAACAAACCCCCCCCCCCCCCCTCCCCCCCAAAAAAAAAAATAAAAAATAAAATAATAAATAAATAAATAAATAAAATAAAACTAGAAAGCAAGAAAAAACAATGAAAGCTAATGATAAGATTATCTGAACACATCATCATCATGTGCCATGCCGATAAACGAGCGCGTCATTGTTCACTATCTCATACAGTATCTTGGATCAGGCTTGTTGTATTCGTGTTCAGATAAAGCCATTTGGCCAAGCCTTCTAGATTTTTATCTCTATGCCTTCCTATTGTTCTTTTCCCATTAAGTTTACCAATTGCCACAAAATTTCAAAGTTTACTTCTCCTCATAATGTGACCAAACAAAAGATCAGGACTGTCTACGTCTAATGTCACTAATCAGTTTACTTATTTTTCATTTGAAAATATTTGAAATTTCACAACACAAAAACATCTTCCAGATAAATTATGTTAAATTGTGTTTGCTCTTAGTTTAATGTTATCATTTCTGTTGATCTTCCCAGTGTTGTTGAGTTTTCTACTCATGACAGTCCTGTGCCATTGTTACAAAGGCTCAAGACCCTCACAGTTGTTCCCGGAGCCTAAAGGCTGAATTAGTTACTGTTGAAGATGACTTTAGTTGGTTTTTGCTTTTTATTTAAAGGTACAGGGCATTTGACGAGAAAGTGGTCAGTTGTTTCATGATTGTAAGAACAAGATTGTGAGAACAAGATTGTGAGAACAAGATTGTGAGAACAAGATTGTGAGAACACGATTGTGAGAACAAGATTGTGAGAACAAGATTGTGAGAACAGTGTAAGCATATGGTGTATTTATTTTTGCACATCCCTTACTGGACGTTGCACTCAACATGAGCATTTTTCAGCTGCTGTTGATGTACTAGGCAAGATTACGCTCAGTAGTTTATTCATATGGTACATATAGAGGACTGATATGATTGTGAAGGCTATTGAATCTGACATGACATTTTTGAAACTGGGACATCGGTTTGTTTTTCTTTTTCTGTTGTGGTCATTGATATATTCAGAAACAGTGAACACCTTTATGTGTTAAAGTCAGAGGACAAAATATTAATATTCTGAGGTGCGCAGATGACATATTTTCAATGGCAGACTGAAAGTAGCCTGAAAACCGTTCTGCACAAGGTGATGGAGGAGAGTGAGTAGAAGAGATGATTATTAGATGTTAGCAGAACTGATTGTGTGGTGGAGGAGAGTGAGTAGAAGAGATGGAGATGATCATTAGATGTTAGGAGAACTGATTGTGTGATGGAGAGTGAGTAGAAGAGATGATCATTAGATGTTAGCAGAACTGATTGTGTGATGGGGGAGGTTGAATGGAAGAGATGATCATTAAATATTAGCAGAACTGATTGCCTGATGTTTTCCATAAAGACACACATTCCAGTGTGCTCTCTGCTTAGTAAATGTATAAACATCTGCGTAGTAAATGTGTGAACATCTGTGTAATAAATGTGTGAACATCTGTGTAATAAATGTGTGAACATCTGTGTAATAAATGTGTGAACATCTGTGTAATAAATGTGTGAACATCTGTGTAATAAATGTGTAAACATTTGTGTAATAAATGTGTAAACATCTGCGCAGTAAATGTGTAAACATCTGCGAAGTAAATGTGTAAACATCTGCCCAGTAAATGAGTAAACATCTGCGCAGTATACGTGTAAACATCTGCGTAGTAAACGTGTAATCATCTGCGTAGTAGATGTGTAAACATCGGGCAAGTCAGACCGTTCAATTATGAGGTATAATGAGAGACCAGCTGTCTTCCTTGTTGCCTTGCCTCCCTAGACAATTTCTAGAAAATTCCAAACATTATACTGTATCCATTTCACAAAGCTGGATCAACCCCTTAACTGTGTTGGTCAGAAAGACAAAATATCTGAATCTTCCGTGGATTGAACCCAGCCCACTCTGTTGGCAAGTAAGTGTGATGTGCACTATGCCACCAGTGACGCTAACTATAGCAGCAATAAATAAACAGGGGCTTATCAGTGTTTAAATTTGTTCAGGTTTACAGAACATTTACAAGTCAAAGAATCAAGTTTTCATCAGCTTTTCATCGAGTGAGAGAGATTTGGTCAAACAGCTGAGTTCCGATCTAACTGTAAGTAGTTGCAGTCATTGTGTTTTCCATTAGCACACTACAAGACACTTAATATGGTTTCCAATAAGGCCAAAATAACTGCAAGTCACATTTAAATGGCCCTTAAATGCAATCCTTTGTTTTCACGATGAGAAATACGCTGATGATATCCCGTCCAACATTTCTAAGATTGGTTTGTGTGTGTGTTTATATTTGGCAGCATATACACCTAATTCCTGGTTATGTGTACATAACTGATGACTGGTGATTGTGGTCTTATCTTTATTCACTGGCAGATCCAGGACAGCTTTACGAGATCAGTTCAAAGAGTATCAGACCCCTGACCAGGGAAAATGCGACGAATCACCTAGAGCAGTGGTTCTCAACCGGTGGGGGTTTCCAGGGGGGGGGGGGGATTAAGATTATTTCAAGATCGTGTTAATACAAGAATCGATTACCTAATATTGTTTTTCCCTGTATACTTTACAGTTCTGTACTTCTCGCCCTTCTGAATTTCGTTTTATAACGTAAGTAGACCCGCAAATCACGTTTTATGAAGACGTCTAGACTTGTTCTAGTATGTGATATTAAATTCAGCTTCCATTTTTACGTATACTGTGTAAGGAGAGAGGGGGTGGGGTTTATAGGGAGGAAATACGAAAGGGGGGAATGACATTCTGAACATATGGTGAAGGGGTGCATGGGCCAAAAAAGGTTGAGAACCACTGACCTAGAGGTTTGAAATCCTAATCTCCTTCAAAGTACTGTCTTTGGTACAGTACACACGTCTTCCATTTCAGTGGAGCTTGAAAATAATAACGTCATGGGAAGGAAGAGTTACAATGAATTTATTCTTCATCTGTTGCCCTTTGTTCCCCTTTGGGACATAGACCCTCCACTAACTAGCTCCAAGCCGTCCTATTCTCAGCTGTCCCATACAGCTCTGTCCATGTCCGCCGCATATGATTCATTTCTGTCTCTACTACTATTTTCCACACGTGTTTAGGTCTTCCTCCATTTATTTTGCCTTTTATATTCCGGAAAAAAAGGCCTTTCTATTTATACTATTCTCGTTATTCAATCTATTGCTGGTTTGTAATTAGACTGAAATACCAGAACATAGTGTGTTAAAGGAAAGGAGTTTGAAAGTTGTCAAGTTTCAATTTAGATGAGAACAGAATCTAGAATAGAAGAGTATCTAGTTGAGAACAGTATCTGGTTGAGAACATTACTTAGCTGAGAACAGTATGTCCCATGCAAACATTATCTTTGTCTTGCTCCTACTTGCACATTAAACCCTTTTGACGTTTCACCAGCTACTCTGACAGCTGCTTGTTGTCCAAATAATGATTCAATTAAATGGGTCAAATGTTTTGGAAACCCCATATCACTCTGTGATGTTCCACAATTTCTGATGTTATAGACAATTAAAGGCCTTATTGTAGTGTTTGAAGGAAGTATCAAACATTGTACTCTCTGCATTTTTCAAAGATGGTTCTCATGTTCAAGACATTACCCCTTCCTCTTCCCTGTCTGAAACCTGCCCATACTTCCTGTAATTTATATTCCTGCTACTTTCAATCCTCTTCATGATGATTCACAGAAGGAGTTTGCTAGCTTGACTTATTGGTGCGATGGTTAGATAATCGGTGCGATGGTTAGATAATTAAGTACTCGAGTGTAATACTTACCCACGTTTTAGTGGGAAGAAATTAGTCAAAATTATTATATGTGAGATTTTACTGTGTTTTCTTGTGTGTAACCGATCATACTGTTAGCTTTGTGTTGGATGAGTTGACTTCTCTGAGAAATCACTGGAACCAGATTTTCACAGGGCCAACCCCGGAGCTACAGATAGAGAAAAGTCACTTGTGCCACCAGTGAATAGTGAACATACACCTAATTTAGGAATCAACTCATTGCACTTAAGACATTCCTGCATATGCTCTCCCTATCTATTCAAAGGCCACCGAAGAAGATCCATGCTAATTATTCCACTAGATAGTCAGCCTCATTATTCCACCAAATAATAGTCAGGCTCATTATTCCACCAAATAATCAGGCTCATTATTCCATCAGATAGTCATGTTCATTATTCCACCAGATAGTTATGCTCGTGATTCAATTAGCAATGTGGTTACAGTGCCTAGCCTCTCCTCTGTCTGTTGAATATCAACCAAACCCTCTACTCACTCTCTTCTAAGCCAGTTTTTTTTCTAGATGTGGGTACTCCGTCTGTTCAGTTACACTCACCACTTGTTCCCAGATAGACCTCACTACAAAATCCTTACTGTTAAGTAGCTCTCCTCCTAGAGGGACAGCAGCAACTAATCTATCAATCTGTTCATTGTCCCACAGACCTGTTTGTCCTAGGAAGAAAATATATGATATGCTCACGATTTATGTCCTGTCGAGCAGTACTAGCCGCTTCACCTGGAAAAGCCAGTTTCCACTTTCTGAAGTATACTCTGTGAGTTTGTTGCAAACACAGAATATCTAACATTGAACCATTGGAAAGCAGCCATCACAGCCTCAATGTCCAGTCGCATACTGGATGCCCTGACCACTAAATTGTGACCTTTTATGCCAAGTACCGAAAGGAAACAAGATTGTGAAGTGCTGAATGAATGATTTGTCTCCAGGCTGAAGGCTACAAGTTATGGGTGGACTTCGATCAAATGGGAGGGTCTACGCTGCAGGCAAGGATAGAGGCAGCAGTAAGCTCAGCCGTTGTGTTGCTTTGTATTTCCGAGAGGTACATGCAGAGCCCACTCTGTCGTACAGGTGAGTTTCATTTTATCATTGGTGGTGCTAGTGGCTTAGAAAATTGGTGGGAGGGTTTGTATTAATATTATGTTGACATACTTCATTACAAGAACTTCATCATGTTCCTTCTGACATGGGTATGTCATTCTCAAGTTCCTCAGGAAAATGGAAATTTGCTCTGACTGAGGATAAATTGCAAATGAAAAATTTACATAATACGACATTGTGGCCATAGAATTGGCTAATTTGTGCAACATTTTGTAAAATGTTGAACTGTTTTTGTTTATAATCATCGAAAATTGTGGTTCCAATTATAACAGTTTTTAGTGATTTTCTCTTTAGTACAAATATTTTGGAGTAATTTCCCTTCGTATTCCGAGAAGCGGTTAAAATAACAATAGTAGAGCAAACAGAAAAGCATAATCCATATAATTTTACAGTGAAGATACATAAGTTGGCTGAGAGTCTTTGCTCCATTGGCAGATGAAATACAGAATCATGTTGTTAAAAGAGAAAAAGAAATACTAAAAGCCATAAGAATGTTGTTTCATCATAGAATGTTAAGAATCTCATAGATGTCTATCTAAGAAGATCAACATCTAAATAATAGTAATACTGATGAACAGTATGAGGCAAATTAACAAAGACAGATGATTACACACATTAGGACAAGACAGTAACTCATTTTGGTTACGTTATGATTTGAGAGAGTGTGGAGAATGTTGAGAGATTCTAAAGAATGTTGAGAGAGTATGGAAAGTGTTGAGGGAGTTTGGATAGTGTTGAGAGAGTCTGGAGAATATTGAGAGAGTCTGGAGAATGTTTAAAGAGTGTGGAGAATGTTGAGGGAAATTGGAGAATGTTGAGAGAGTCTGGAGAATGTTGAAGGAGTCCTGAAAGTGTTGAAAGAGTCTGGAAAGTGTTAGGAGAGTATGGATAATGTTGAGAGTCTAGAGAATGTTGATAGATTATGGAGAAAGCGTCGGAGTCGGGAAAGTGTTGAGGGAGTTTGGAGAATGTTGAGGAAATCAAGAGAATGTTGGGAGAGTGGAGAATTTTGACAAAGTCTAGAGAATGTTGAGAAAATATGGAGAATGTTAAGAGTCTGAAGAATGTTGTGTCAGCCAAGAAGATAAATATTGTTAGAGACTCATAAGCAAGAGAACATGCTGGATGGCTAGATGGTGTAGCATAGAATTCAATCAATCGCCGAATTGATCAAGAACACGGGAAATTAGTGGTTTTTGAGAAACACAAATAACTGCACAGCTCAACGTGATATTTGATGATGATGATGATGATGATGATATATAATTTCTGTTGCCTGTGATTTTTATCAAATTGTGTTTGTATTTTGATGCAATCATTTGTTGTAATTTTTCCCCAGAGGCTGAGTTCATATTTCACCAGAGGAAAGATTATACCCTCCTCATGATGCAGAAACAGTATGTCCCGGATGGGTGGCTTAATGTCATTGCGGGGACCAAGGCTTACATTGACTTCAGTGGCAAATGTCCTTATGAGAAATCAGTACAGGTTTGTGGATATTGTGGAATTTTTTTTTTCCTGTGAGGGCTAACTTACCTATTAGCAGTGACCCTCGAAATCAGGCAAACCCACT
The DNA here is from genome assembly GCA_963921405.1 of Cepaea hortensis. Classification (NCBI taxonomy): domain Eukaryota; kingdom Metazoa; phylum Mollusca; class Gastropoda; order Stylommatophora; family Helicidae; genus Cepaea; species Cepaea hortensis. The sequence continues at coordinate 460,279,639 of OY992876.1, read as the reverse complement.
CTGACTTCTAAAGTACTTGTAATTTACGTCTGCAAGTCAAGGACGAGAAGTCAACATTTTGCGCAACTGGTCAGTGTAAGGGTTAAACCTGCTACCTTGGCATCAGCACACCAGAAGTTTAAGAGCGAGTGCGTTTATCCATTCAGCCATGCTGACCTCATTGGTGATCCGCGGCAACATAGAAGCTTGCCTTCCAGGCCAGTTGTTCTAAGATCACATTCCCGCCCAGTGGTCCTGGGATCACATTCCACCCCAGTAGTCCTGAGATCACATTCCACCCCAGTAGTCCTGGGATCACATTCCACCCCAGTGATCCTGGGATCACATTCCACCCCAGTGGTCTTGGGATCACATTCCACCCCAGTGGTCCTGGGATCACATTCCACCCCAATGGTCCTGGGATCACATTCCACCCCAGTGGTCCTGGGATCACATTCCCGCCCAGTGGTCCTGGGATCACATTCCAAGTCAGTTTTCTGGGATCACATTCCACCCCAGTGGTCCTGGGATCACATTCCACCCCAGTGGTCCTGTGATCACATTCCACCCCAGTGGTCCTGGGATCACATTCTACCCCATCGGTCCTGGGATCACATTCCACCCCAGTGGTCCTGGGATCACATTCCACCCCAGTGGTCCTGGGATCACATTCCACCTCAGTGGTCCTGGGATCATATTCCACCAGTGGTCCTGGGAATCACATTCCACCCCAGTGGTCCTGGGATCACATTCCACCCCAGTGATCTTGGGAACACATTCCACCCCAGTGGTCCTGGGATTACATTCCACCCCAGTGGTCCTGGGATCACATTCCACCCCAGTGGTCCTGGGATCACATTCCACCCCAGTGATCCTGGGATCACATTCCAGCCCAGTGATCCTGGGATCACATTCCACCCCAGTGGTCCTGGGATCACATTCCACCCCAGTGGTCCTGGGATCACATTCCACCCCTGTGATCCTGGGATCACATTCCACCCCAGTGGTCCTGGGATCACATTCCACCCCAGTGATCCTGGGATCACATTCCACCCCAGTGATCCTGGGATCACATTCATATAAAGGCAGATTTTTAAAAAGGACCTGGGCTCACCGGTCTTCTTCTTCTTTTGTCCTACTGCTTTTGCCATGAAGTGTCGCAGAAAGGAGGCAGATGTAATTTTCTGTTTTGCATGTCTTGTTGCTGGTGCTAACTTCATATTTGATTTCTTCAATGTCTATTTTACTCCACCTAGCCAACTCTTTCTGGATCGTCCTCTCGCCATCTGATGTTTTGACGCAGAACGCTCTAACCGCTGGTTGATCTTCTTCCATTCTAGCTAAATGTTCTAACCTTTTAATTCTTTGATATTCAATATTTGTAATAGGTGCTATCCCTATTCTTGTTCTTTGTTTGTTATTTGCCTCTCTGTCTCGTTTTGTTTTTCTAGCTGCGTTTCTCATGCATCTCATCTTACATTATGTTATTTTAAACCTGTGTGTTTCTAGAATTGTCCATGTCTGACAGTGGTAACACAGCTTTTGACAAATAAATCATCTATCAGCTTCTTTTTTGTATGCATGATGATGTTTGCACTTTTTAAGATAGGTGTTGTTTGATAGTTGATGTTGTTTGCTTTCGGTATTCTCGTTTCTATTTCTCTATCTAGTTTTCCATCTTCTGTGAACAGACTGCCCAGATACTTGTAGTCTCTAACTTGTTTTAATTATTTTCCATTTATATTCACATCATAATGTGCCGGTTTTTGACAAATTGTCATACATTCTGTCTTGTTGATGTTAATGTTCATATCAAAATTCTGACAGTAATTGTCGATGCAGTTGATATGGTGCGTTATTCTCATATAGTAAACTCTGGTTGAATGCAAAAAGCAGCTCATTAAAACTCTACAGTTGTGGATTTGCTTCTTTAGTAAGCTTATCCATGTAAGTGATGAACAATAATGGTGATAAAACACATCCCTGTTTGATGCTTTATGTTACTAGAAACCAGTTTTTCTTGTTGACATTCTTTCTTACTGCACATTCACTGTTTTGATACATAGCCCTGATATTGTAAAATAGCTGTCTAAATGCACAGTATTCTTCAGGCACTTTCCACAGCTTAAAATAGCAAATCAGAAGAAGAGATCGAAAATAGATGCAATAAGGCAAACCAACTCATTGGATAAATGGCACCAGTACTAAGCAACAAACACGTATCAATAGTTACTAAGAAAGCACACTACAACACAATCTTCCTACCAGTTCCATGCTACCAATGCCAAACCTGGACAATGGTAGAAAAAGAGAAAATAAAAATCACAACAACAGAAATGAGATTCCTGAGAAAAATACTTAATGTATCAAGAAGAGGGAAAATAAGAAATGAAGAAATCAGGACTAAAGGAGTTATAGCAGCGCTATATTTTATCAGAAGACAGAAAATTAAATGGATCCGCCATGTAAATAATTACCAACTACCAGTATGCCACAGCAAGCAGTGAACGAACGAACGAACGAAAATCTTTATTTTCAAAGGGTTAAGAATTGGGCACGCAGGCCCGTCTGACATTCTGCCCTGATGTGATGTACAGTGATGTACAGATAGGTTGGAAGCAGAAGAAGAGACCAGCCATGTAAACGATGGACAGAGGGAATATCAGAGTCCATGGGAATCTCAATACAAGAAGCCCATAAACAGGCATTCTCCTACTTTTTATGCGTCACCTCGACACCGCAAGGTACACGAGTAACAAGATGTGATGAGATGGTATCTGTATGTCTTTTGTTAGCATTTCATCTTCTACTGGTTTTTTTTTTTCTAAAGAACTATATAACCTCAGATCTCGTATGTTACATTTATGATACTTGATGTATGAACAGTAAAAGAGTGATTTCTGAATGGTCAAAGCGTAATGTTTCAGGCTTTGTTAAAAGAAATGAGAGGGTGTGGAGTCTCTTCACAAACTGCAGTGGTGAATCAAACTTCTGCTGGTCAGTATGCCCGTCTGTGTCTGTTGGTCATTCATAATTTCATCAAACTCTCCTTGTCATAGTAATACTGCACGGTTGTTGTTTTGTTGTGTGCATTATTTATGTTTTCCTAGTAGTCACCAAGCCGGTCTCCCCGGTCTAGAGGTTACACGACTTTCTCCGTAATCTCGTATACTCTCGTAAGCAACATGACGATGCGCGAGAATTGGTAATGGTTCTCTCCGCGTCGGTAACTTACAGGGTATTTGAACCGGTCGCTCAGAAAGCAATGGCAGCTGAAAGATGCTGATGTTGACAGCGATGTCCTGTAAAGGATATGCGAAAAAAAAAGAAAAAAAGTAGTCATCATCATCATCATCATTATGATAATCATTATCATCAGCATTATCATCACAAATATCATCATCATTATAATCATCATTATCATCACAAATATCATCATCATTATAATCATCATTATCATCATCATTATCAGCATCATTATCATCATCATTATCATCACATTTAGCATGTACTTTGCAGAACATCATGGTTATTCAGCCTACCTTTAACTTGATTGTTTGGTTGGTTGATTAGTTGGTTGGTTAATTGGTTGGTTGATTGGGGTGGGTGTGGGGGATGTGTGTATGGGTGAGGGATTTTTGTATGGGTGGGGGAAGTGTGTGTGGGTGGGGAATGTGTGGGTGGATGGTGGGTGTATGGGTAGGAGGTGTGTGTGCGTGGATGGGGGGGGGGCGTGTTGGTGGGTGGGTAGATGCGTGTGTGTGTGGATTGGGATGTGTGTATGGGTGGGGAGATGTGTGTGTGTGTGGATGGGGATGTGTGTATGGGTGGGTTGGGATGTATGTGTTTGGGTGGGGAAGTATGGTTAGGGGAGGGGTGATTGGGGGGGGGGGGTGGGTGGAGGATGTGTGGGTGGATGATTGTGTGTAAATTGGGGGATGTGTGTGTGAGTGGGGGATGTGTGTGGGTGGGGATGTGTGTGTGTGGGTAGGTGTGGGATGTGTGGATTCGCTTGGAGATATGTGTATGGGTGGGGGATGTGTGGTTGGAGGATGTGTGTTTGGCTTGGTGGTTGGAGGAGTGTGGGTGAGTGGTGGAGGATATGTGGGTGAGTGAGTGTTGGTGGGTTATGGGATGGGTGGGGGATGTGTTTGTGGGAGGGAAGATGTGTGTGGTGGAAGATGGCTTGGTGAGTGCATGTATGTGTGTCTGGGGGTGTGGGTGGGTGGGGATGTGGGTGTGGAGGGATGTGTGGTGGGTGGGAGATGTATGTAGATGGGGGATGTGTGTGTGGGTGGGGGAATGGGTGGGTGGGTAGGGGCATGTATTTGTGCCTGGGGATATGTGTGTGGTTGGTTGGGGGATGTGTGGTGGGTGGGGGATGTGTCTCATAATATGGTAATATGCATTGTTTATGTTTACAACATTCATTTGTCAATGTTTTTTCCTATGTAAATATATCATACACTATTGATGAATTCATTTCAATTCAATTCAACTTTATTTTGATGAACAAAAGATGAATGATTGAAAGGGCCAAATGTAAGATGGGCCTGCGAGCCCAATTTGTTACCCTTTGAAAATAAAGTTCGTTCGTTTGTTCGTTCGTTTGCTCGTTCGTTCGTTAATTGGTTGGATAACTGATTTGTCAGTTGGTTGATTGATTGATTGGTTGATTGTTTGGTTAGTTAATTGATTGGTTTATTTATTGATTAGTTGATTGATTTGTTGATTGATTGGTTGGTTGGTTTGTTGATTGGTTGATTGATTGATTGTTAGGTTGATTGATTGATTGGTTAGTTGGGTGGTTGATTGATTGTTTGGTTGATTGACTGATTGGTTGGTTGGCTAATTAATTTGTTAGTTGGTTGATTGATTGGTTAGTTGATTGATTGATTGGTTAGTTGATTGATTGGTTAGTTGATTGATTGATTGATTTATTGTTTAGTTGATTGATTTGTGAATTGATTGATTGGTTGGTTTGTTGATTGGCTGATTGTGTGGTAGATTGATTGGTTGGTTGATTGATTGTTAGGTTGATTGACTGATTGGTTAGTTGGTCGGTTGATTGATTGTTTGGTTAATTGACTGTTTGGTTTGTTGGTTAATTAATTGGTTGGTTAATTAATTGGTAAGTTGGTTGATTGATTAGTTAGTTGATTGATTGATTGGTTAGTTGATTGATTCATTGGTTGATCAGTTGGTTGATCAGTTGGTTGGTTGACTGATTGGTTTATCAGTTGGTTGGTTGATCAGTTTGTTGGTTGATTGACTGGTTGATCAGTTGGTTGGTTGATTAACTGGTTGATCATTTGGTTGGTTGGTTGATTGATTAAATGGTTGATTGATTGATTAACTAGAATCACTGTCATAACACCTGAGACACATCAGTATGTGCCTGGTCTCACTTAGTCGATGCTGGTGTGTACAGGGTGCTGGTTTTTGCTGTCGGGCATATACTCCTCCATGATTATTCTCTCCAAACTTTCATGACGTTTCAAGTGACCAAAATATTTCAATTTTCTTTGTTTTTATAGTCTTTAGTTGCCAACCTTCAAGTTAGATAGTGTTTTAATGCCTTAATTGACCTGAAGTCTTACACTTCTTGTGGGTTCTATTATTTGTTTCAGTAGCTCCATTACGTACACATTTCTAATACATTGTTAAAATTTTGTGAACGTTTGTGCAGATGACACTGGTGCCTCACGCATTGCCAGCCAAGTGACACACACAGCCAGCCATGTGACACACACAGCCAACCACGTGACACACACAGCCACCAGAAGCACATCATCCTCTACCAGCTCATCATCACTGCCACTCAGCAACAACGACACTGCAGCCCTGGCCTCCATGAGCAATGAAAATGTGGAAAACTGGCTGGCATCTAAAGGCTTACACAGGTAGAGACAGTCATAGAAGCTGTAATGGTTATAATTGTATGAGTACAATTCTTCAGGTAAGGCATCACAATGACTAGCAGGCTTGCCTACTCACCCAGTGGTCATGAGTTTGTATCTGCCTTGATGCAGATTGTTAAAGTTTACCTGAGCTCCCAGATTCACGCTTTCAGATATGGACCCCAGGAAATGGTATGGGAAGTGATGTTATTGACCACATCAGCCCTTAAAGATAGGCTGGTTAATACAAATATGCGGCTAACATCGTATGCATCAAGATGTGTAAAACAGCCCTTTACTTTAGTTTACTTTATTTAGTTAGTTAGTCGCGGTTCCATTAAGCTCTGTTCCTGTGCCAGTGAATATCACACGAAATGCTCCTCACTGCCCTATATGAAAAGTGGAATAGACTGGAGTCTCGACAAACCAAAATCCCGCACAGGTACACTGTGCATTATGCAGACGTCAGAATGCTAACACAAAAGTCCTCCATGATCCTAAAACATAGTGTACTTGCTTGATTGCGTTCACTGGCTGTGAACTCCAACGTGAAGTCCTGTATGTCGGATGAAGGCATCCTGTTGTCCAACATCAGTGTGATGTCATACCGGACTGAGGTTTGCGTGAGTATCCGTTGTCCCATGTCTGGCTTATTGGTGTGCAGACTGGCAGATACTCTCCGACTTCGGAAGAATCAGCGATCCTACTACGTTAGCCAGGACTCCGAAGGGACCTGTTGCCCAGGACGCATGACTATGACGTGTTAGTAGCTCTTGGCCAGTATAGAACCTGACCCTGGTGCCTTAGAAACACCTCTGCGTCCTACATGGTGTGCTGAAATTGAATGTTGTGTCAGTCAAAAGCACTGGCATTGTAAGTACAGTACAATCTGCATAAAAAGAAGAAGATTTTTAGTCCAAAAAATATGCCAATTCTGGCTCATAGATAATTACATATTGATTGAGTTAATGTTTTACAAATGTTGCCTGCAGGTTGACATCAGCATTTTCTCAAATTGATGGTCAGCTTATCTGGCAACTCAAGAAATTAAGAGAAACGGTGAGTACAATTCTGCTGGTTGTAAAATCTCAATTATTTAGGACATTTTGTCAGAATCGGCTAGGACATTCTGCTGAAAATGAGAAGCTCAGACTAAGAGCTCAAGGAAAATAAAGAATAGCAAGTAAAGATGGCCGGCATAATATTTACTACATCATCCACCAATTGATCTATAATACTATCAAGAACACCAATAAGACTCAAGGCTCTGAAAAGAGTTTACTTGTTGTCTGATGAATAAGTATAGACAATGAGCAAGCAATTAGGACATTGAATTCTGTCTCAAGACATACGAGGGATACACAAGTATAAAGAATGAATAAGCAGTTAGGAAACTGATTTGTGTCTCAAGACATATAAGGAATACAGAAGTACAGGATGGATTGAGACGGTGGCACGGAGGAATATCAGCAGCATAGTTGATCCAGAAAACCAAAGACCGAGATCTGTGGAGAGCCATGAACGCCTACGCCAGCTGGCAGGGCACTTGTATGATGATGATGATGATGATGATGATGATGATGATGATGAAGTACAGAGCATATTTCATGGGTGAAAACACCAAAAAATGTAGAAATTTTAGAGAAGCTGGGACATTTTTGTTTTTGCACTCGCTCACTTTGAACTCAAACGTAGTCTTTACACACTACTTCTAGTAGTGCTGGTCTGAATTTTGCAAGTGGATTAGCTTTCCCTATGCACAGCGTCCCTCGCCATCAGGCAAAACCACTCCGACTTTAGAGATACTGGTAATTTATGACCCCAAGTCAAGGACGAGAGATCGACAGTTTAGTCCAACTATCTGGTTTTGAGGTTGAACCCCTTACCTCGGCATCATCACACCAGCTGTTAAAGAACACATGTTATTATCCAGTTGGCCATGCTGACCTCTGCAGCTGGGAATGAAAAGAGAGCTGATGGAAGAAATAAAACATACAAAACACACATGAAAGCCACATTACAAGGCACACACTTTTAAAACCATACTGGTTGACAAAGTTGAAGGTAAGTGAGTAAGAGGTTGGCAGCAATACAAGTGGGAAGATGAGAACAATAGACAGCAATATGTTTGAGTATATATGTTTGATTCCAATATGTTGGAATCTACTTAACATCTGTGGTTTTCCTACCAAATATACCAACATCATAAAATCTTTCTATAAGGAGACATGTTGCTGCGTGAGAACAGAATCAGGTAACTCTGACTGGTTCTCAGTGGAAACGGGAGTGAAACAGGGTTGTGTCTTGTCACCGATGCTCTTTGGAATAGCTATCGATTGGGTTATGCGCAAATGCACACACAACACAAATAGGGGTATCCATTGGGTTGACAAAATTCTAGAAGACCTGGACTTTGCGACGACATAGTGCTTTTGAGTTCAACACATGCAGATGCCCAAGAGAAAATAAACCTTCTCCAAAATGTTTCAGGACAAATTGGTCTCCAAATTAACACCACAAAAACAAAAACTATTGATCTTACCAACAGTTCAGACGACACCAAATTAAACAACCATGTTCTTGAAAAATTCAACAGCTTCACATACCTAGGAAGCAAAATGACATCTACAGGGGACTCATCACCAGAAATATTATCTAGAATCTTACTGGCATCTGGTGCCTTCAATAAACTGTTAAACATCTGAAAGTCAAAGTCACTCAGCCAACATACGAAACTTAAAATCTTCAATTCTTGTGTGATTCCAGTGCTAACGTATGGATGTGAGAGTTGGAAATCAACGGTAGCTGTAGATTAAAAAAAACAAAATTAGATAATCTTGAGAACAAATGTCTTAGAAGAATTCTAAACATCCAGTGGACAGATTTCAAAACCAATGCGCAAATAAGACAAGAGACTAAGCAAGATATTGTATCCAATTTTATAAGAAAACGCCGTTGGAAATACACCGGCCATGTACTCAGAATGGGCAAGACAAGACTCCCCTACCAAGCCCTCATATGGTCACCAGTAGGGAAAAGAAAACGGGGAAGACCAAGAGAGACCCTGCGTAGAACCATCATCAGAGAAGGCTCATTCAACGGTCAAGTGAACATCCAAGATCTACAACAGGTAGCAGCGAACCGCCAGACATGGAGAGTCATGACTTCTGCCCTATGCGCCGCCTTAGGCTCAAGAGGAAAGACTAACTAACTAACTAATATGTTTGAGTGTGTCTCTTGAGTAAGTGACAGAAAGTTTGGGAAATTCAGTGCAGCAGACATTTATAGAGGAAATAAGAGCGCAACATTGATATACGAGGGTAAGTTAATAAGTAAGTCACAAATGGCTATAGAAAAATAACTAAATATGATAACAACTAGAACCCAGTTTATTTGTATACATACATTGTCCCTTTTTTTTTTCAACATAATTTCCACCAACATTGATGCACTTATCTCATTGTTTTAGTAGTCGTCCCAAACCGACTGCGTGCTCTGTTTCTAAACTACGTTTTCACTTCACATTCAATTTCGGCGTCACTCGTGAAATGTCTCCCGCCAAGGTGGGTTTTCAGTGGACTTAGCCCCTAGCGATTTCCCGTAAAGCGGTGCATAGCTGGGTAGAAAAAGTTACGAGAGCGAGTCAATAAGTAAGTCACACATTTCTGTGGGATGGCACGTAAATGAAAACAAAGCACGCAGTTCTACGCAGCCGATTTGGGAGGACTGATAAAACGATGGGATACATGCATCAATGTTGAGAAATAAAGGGACAATGTATGTATAAAAATAAACTGGTTTCAAGTTGTTATCATACTTAGTCATTTTTCAACAACCATTTGTGACTTACTTATTAACTTACCCTCGTATTGCGCATTGATTTCATGTTTTCTGATCAGTTTTAAAAAAGTAAATCATAATTTTCCTGTCATATCTTTCCTATTTGTTGACAGACACCAGAATACTTCTACAGCATTTTAGAAAGGCAGTTTGGAATGACCCTCATTGACATTCTGAGATTTAATGCAGCCTTGGATACTTTACAGTAACGATGTCTTCTTGCTCGCTGACCTACAAATCGTTGTGAAATCCATTGCTGTGGGAAAGCCTAATGTGATTGATGAATGAATGCGTGCTTGTCCACTTGTATCCAGAACTGGTTGCTTTATCTTGATCAGATCTTCGTCATCATCATCATCATCATCATCATCATCATCATCATCATCATCATCATCATGTGATATGCTGATAAGCATGGGCTGCCTTGCTTTATCATCTCACAGGATCACCAGAATTGTAGATCAGGTCTGTGTTCTTGTCCTAATCGTATCATGTGACCAAGCCATTATCTCATTGTCTTCCTCTTTCTCACAGCGCTAGAAATTATTGTCAAATCCACCGCTGAGAAGAAGAGACCAATATCATTGCCAAGGATTCTATCTTTATCAACTGAAATTCAGGGCTGAATACTTAGATAAGTAATAAGATCTGTTTTTCACTATGCAGGGAGCGGTGGTGGTACAGTGGCTGGCATTCTTGCCTGTCATCATGCCTTCCTGTTCCCATCCTTTAAGAATTAATTACTGTTCATTTTTCACATGATTAATTCTGTCAGTCTACATGATTTTAATACAAACCCATTTCTGTGTATACCCAACCCTACTTCTACATTCATATCCAGTGTCAACTCTAATCTATTTTAACCATTGCTTGTATTTAGCTGTGCTCAGACACTACTAATTGCCATCTTTTTGTTTAGTTCGGTCTCTATGAACTCAAACGTAGTCCATAAAGTTCCTACTACATCTTGTACACTGAACTGATTTTTGCATATAGATTCGCTTTCCCTATAACCAGTGTCTCTCGCCATCAGGCAAACCCAGCCCGACTTCTGATGTACTTGTAATTTACATCCCCAAGTCTAGGACGAGAAGTCAACATTTCAGTCCGACTGACCAGTGTAGGGGGTTGAACCCGCTACCTCATCATCAGCACACTGGATGTTTGGGATGACCACCTTTATTCCTGATTGCCTTTACTCAGCAGAAACATGTATGATATCAATATGACAATGTTTTTTAATCAGTAGCTGGAATGTAAACAAACTGTTGGGGAACATACTGAATTCAGCATTGAACGCAGAGAACTTTCTGGAAGGTCAGCGCACTATACACTGGGCAACCAAGACATTTGCACAACATCTAGTATAAATATGTAAATATCAAATATTAGCATATGTAGCCAGGTGAGTAGAAAGCAGAACAGAGCAGGTCTTTGTGATGTTTTAGTCTGCTAGGTGACATGAATTCAGGAGTCAGTGATTGGACAGTGGTGAAGGTCTTGGTGCTGTTTTAGTCTGCTAGGTGACATGAATCCAGGAGTCAGTGAGTGGGACATTGGTGAAGGTCTTTGTGTTGTTTTAGTCTGCTAGGTGACATGAATCCAGGAGTCAGTGAGTGGGACATTGGTGAAGGTCTTTGTGATGTTTTAGTCTGCTAGGTGACATGAATCCAGGAGTCCGTGAGTGGGACATTGGTGAAGGTCTTTGTGATGTTTTAGTCTGCTAGGTGACATGAATCTAGGAGTCAGTGAGTGGGACAGTGGTGAAGGTCTTTGTGATGTTTTAGACTGCTAGGTGACATGAATCTAGGAGTCAGTGAGTGGGACAGTGGTGAAGGTCTTTGTGATGTTTTTGTCTGCTAGGTGGCATGAATCTAGGAGTCAGTGAGTGGGACAGTGGTGAAGGTCTTTGTGATGTTTTAGTCTGCTAGGTGGCATGAATCTAGGAGTCAGTGAGTGGGACAGTGGTGAAGGTCTTTGTGATGTTTTAGTCTGCTAGGTGACATGAATCCAGGAGTCAGTGAGTGTGACATTGGTGAAGGTCTTTGTGATGTTTTAGTCTGCTAGGTGACATGAATCCAGGAGTCAGTGAGTGGGACATTGGTGAAGGTCTTTGTGATGTTTTAGTCTGCTAGGTGACATGAATCCAGGAGTCAGTGAGTTGGACATTGGTGAAGGTCTTTGTGATGTTTTAGTCTGCTAGGTGACATGAATCTAGGAGTCAGTGAGTGGGACAGTGGTGAAGGTCTTTGTGATGTTTTAGTCTGCTAGGTGACATGAATCTAGGAGTCAGTGAGTGGGACAATGGTGAAGGTCTTTGTGATGTTTTAGACTGCTAGGTGACATGAATCTAGGAGTCAGTGAGTGGGACAGTGGTGAAGGTCTTTGTTATGTTTTTGTCTGCTAGGTGGCATGAATCTAGGAGTCAGTGAGTGGGACAGTGGTGAAGGTCTTTGTGATGTTTTAGTCTGCTAGGTGGCATGAATCTAGGAGTCAGTGAGTGGGACAGTGGTGAAGGTCTTTGTGATGTTTTAGTCTGCTAGGTGACATGAATCCAGGAGTCAGTGAGTGGGACATTGGTGAAGGTCTTTGTGATGTTTTAGTCTGCTAGGTGACATGAATCCAGGAGTCAGTGAGTGGGACATTGGTGAAGGTCTTTGTGATGTTTTAGTCTGCTAGGTGACATGAATCCAGGAGTCAGTGAGTTGGACATTGGTGAAGGTCTTTGTGATGTTTTAGTCTGCTAGGTGACATGAATCTAGGAGTCAGTGAGTGGGACAGTGGTGAAGGTCTTTGTGATGTTTTAGTCTGCTAGGTGACATGAATCTAGGAGTCAGTGAGTGGGACAGTGGTGAAGGTCTTTGTGATGTTTTAGTCTGCTAGGTGACATGAATCTAGGAGTCAGTGAGTGGGACAGTGGTGAAGGTCTTTGTGATGTTTTAGTCTGCTAGGTGACATGAATCCAGGAGTCAGTGAGTGTGACAGTGGTGAAGGTCTTTGTGATGTTTTAGTCTGCTAGGTGACATGAATCCAGGAGTCAGTGAGTGTGACAGTGGTGAAGGTCTTTGTGATGTTTTAGTCTGCTAGGTGACATGAATCCAGGAGTCAGTGAGTGTGACAGTGGTGAAGGTCTTTGTGATGTTTTAGTCTGCTAGGTGACATGATTCTAGGATTCAATAAGTGGGAGGGTGGTATAGGTCTTGGTGATGTTTTAGTCTGCTTGGAGAAATGAATCTAGGAATCAGCGAATGGGATAGTGGTGAAGGTCTTCATGATGTTTTAATCTGCTTGGAGACATGATGAATCTATGAGTCAGTGAGTGGATGTCTTTTTGAAGTTCTGAGTTTGATGTGTATGTGTTAGAATTTAGATGTCTCAAGGACTTTAGCTAAGTAACTTTTTTCATAGTTTTGTTTTATATTGATGTACCTGTGTTTTTTGTTTTTTGTTTTTTGTGTGCTGGCGAAGACTTTCTTGCTGCAATGTCTGTTCTATCACTTGTGATTGTGTTCTTGCAAAGCTGACCAATTTTACTTTTGATTTTACTTATTGTGGTGTTTTAGTCTGTGTTGAGACAAGAATCAAGGAGTCAGATAGTGGGAGATTGGTAGAGATCTTGGTGATGTTTCAGTCTGGTTTGAATGAATTGGGTAGTAAATAGTAGGTAAAATGAGGGAAAGTCATTAACTAACTGGAATCTTATGATAAAGTGCATGGAAGAGTATGGACAGTGGATAGTCTTATTTCAGGACACAAACTGGCTCTTTAGCAATACCTCATGTAGGGATCATGAGGATTGAGCAGTTTGCACAGTGTAATGGTGATTACAAAATGGCTGTCTCACTATCAACTTTCACTGTGGAATAATAATGAGCGTTATTAATTTTTGTGTGATCAGAGGGCTCGAAAGCTTTTAAAATCTACAGAAGAATGATGAGTCAGTATGGAGACAGTTGTTTAAGTTAGGGGACGGTGTATGAATGGGTAGAAAGATTTCAAAGTGGAAGATGCAGGAATCCATTGGGAAGGTCATGATGACCTCTTTTGGGATATCAAGGGCCTTGCATTGATGTATTTCCAGGAAAGGGGTGAACCTGTGACATGCTAGTGAACAAATTGAATCCTACGATTTGATCGAACCCAGGGACTTTTCTCAAAAGAAGTATTGCTGCTGCACAACAACACCCACCCTCATACTGCTGCGAATACAGTGGATACACTACGTGTTCTGAAATATAAGGTCTTGAAATATCCGTCTAGACTTTGTGCTATTGGACTTTCACTTGTTTGAACCTTTGAAAGGATATTTGCGTAGGCAGTGATGTGGAGATGATAATAATATAATCAATCAATCAATCATGTGCCATGCCGGAAAGCGGGGACGGTCATGACTCGCCATTTCACTCGATCACCAGAGTCGTGGATCAGCTCAGTGTTCCTGTCTCGTCCATGCCACGTGGCCAAGCCATCCAGGTATTTACCTCTCGGTCTTCCTCTTGGTCTGTTCCCTTCGATCTTGCCAGTTGTCAATAAGTTCTCCAATCCATTTGATATAATCCATCCATCCATCATGTGCCATGCCGGTAAGCGTGGGCGGTCATGTTCTGCCATCTCACTCGATCAACAGAGTCGTGGATCAGTTCCGTGTTTCTGTCTCGACCATGCCACAAGGCCAAGCCATCCAGATACTTGTTTCTAGGTCTTCCCCTTGGTCTGTTCCCCTCGATCTTACCAGTTGTCACCAAGTTCTCCAAATCATTTCTTCTCATAACATGCCCAAAAAATTGTGACTGTCTACGTCTAATGTCTCTGATCAGTTTACGATCTTCATTTGTTTCTTGAAGGACTTGTTCATTGGTCTTTCTGGCTGTCCATGGTATTCTTTGCATTTTCCTCAGAAACCACATTTCTACAGCCATCAGATGTTTTTCAGCCTGGCTGCTCATTGTCCAAGCTTCACATCCATATAAAAGTACAGGTTCTATGTAGCATCTCAACACTCTTTTTCTCGTTTCAATTGACATCTTTTTATTGGTCAGTATGTTTTTCATCTTGCTAAAGGCTACTTTTGCCATGGCGATCCTTGTTCTAATCTCTTCAAGGCATCTCCCATCAGATGTTATTACTGTTCCGAGATAATTGTACCTATTCACTTGTTGAAGAATATTCCCATTTACTTGTATATTACACTGTGGTATTTCGTTCTTCCTAGTGACGACCATAATCTGTGTCTTTTTACAATTTAATTCTAACCCTTGTTGTTCACTGTGTGCAACAACCGCATCTACTAAATTTTGCAGTTTGATATAATAGAGGAGGTGAAAAATTGGTTAAGGCCACACACAAAAACTTTTCCCTAGAAGGCATCAACAAGGTAGTGGACCAGGTGTTTTGCTAGGCATGGGGACTATGTTTAGAAATCACACAATGTCTACTATGTTTAGAAATCACAAAGTTTCTGGTCGCACTATTGTAAAAAAAAAAAGGTTATTCGTAAATTTCCTGTTAATTGGTGACTTATTTTCATAAATGCTTATCAGATGTGGGACAGGCAGAAAGGAAGAGAAATGTGAAGCAGACAAAGAAAGGAGAGAGAGAGAGAGAGAGAGAGAGAGATGAGGGACCAACAGTGAAAGGGATAGAATAGTGTCCAAAAAAGTGGTGTAAGAAAGAAATTATTAAGCAGACAGGAAGAGAGAGAAAGAGAGAAACAGAGAGAGAGAGAGAGAGAGAGAGAGAGAGAGAGAGAGAGAGAGAGAGAGAGAGAGAGAGAGAGAGAGAGAGAGAGAGAGAGAGAGAGAGAGAGAGAACAAAAAAGGAAAGGAAAAAGACACAGACAAAGAGAATGAAATAATTTTTATATTTAAATGTACAACATATCACACAGTCAATTTACTCAATATTTCTGAACATTATCTATACACAGCAACTCGACATAAGTTCGTTGTAAAAAGAAAATCACTCTTGTCCAGGCCTTGAGGCATATTGGGCATATGGTGATAGCCCCATATTTGTATAGATTGATGGACTGGCACTAAATGGGTGTGATGTGATCACCGTCATTCTGGCCATGTTTACTTCCCACAACAGTTCCCGGTACCTACTGCAGGCTGGGTTGATCAGAGAGCCCTTGAGAATTGTTGGGATAAATCCCTGCCTCGTGGCAGATTTGAACACATGACTATAGGACTAGTAGGCAAGAGTACTGGCCACTGTGCTGCATGGCTCCCACCTGTCTGGCACAGCAGTCCAATTGATAATTGTTTAATACATAGTCACATTAATAACTATCTGGTGTAGGAGTTAAGTTAATAAGTGTCTGGCAAATGAATTAAATTATTAACTGTATGATACAGGAGTTAAATTAATAACAATGTGGTACAGGGGTTAAATTAATAACTGCGTGGTTCAGGAGTTAAATTATTAAATGTCTAGTACAGGAGTTAAATTAATAACTCTGTGGTACAGGAGTTAAATTAATAACTGTGGTGCAGGGGTTAAATTATAAACTGTCTGTACATGAGTTAAATTAATAACTGTGTGGTGAAGGAGTTAAATTAATAGCTGTGGTGCAGGGGTTAAATTATAAACTGTCTGTACATGAGTTAAATTAATAACTGTGTGGTGAAGGAGTTAAATTAATAGTTGTGTGCTGCAGGAGTTAAATTAATATCTGTGTGGCACAGGCGTTAAATCAATAACTGTGTGGTGCAGGAGTTAAATTAATAACTTTCGTGCTAGGAACAGCTCTGACTACCTAGTTTCCGAATGCCGCTCTTGTTCGGAACAGCTCTGACTAGGTAGTTTTCCGAATGTCGGTCGTGCCTGGAACAGCTCTGACGGGCGCAACGACAAGCACATGTCCGAAAACTCGCTGAGTGGATACCGCCTGCAAACCTGTCTGGTTTGTGCGGGAATGGCCCGGGGCAAACGATATTACCAATATATTGAAGTGAGGATTTAAAGCAGCCATGTGCAGGACGTGACGATTCCCTCGGTGAGCCCAGAACCAGGAGTAGTAGGGTAGGGACTCCAGACCCCACTTTCAGCCTCCATAGTAGTGTTTATGAAGGAAATATGGGTAAAATGGCTCCAGCCTGGAGGCTGAAGGAAATATTTTTTTTGGGCGGGTGAAATTTTTTTTCGGCGTGCCTGGTGGGAATTTTTTTCGGCGTGCCTGGTGGGAATTTTTTCGTGGGAACGGGTTTTTTGACGCTGCCTGGTGGGGTGTAAAAAGTAATTAAATGTTTAGTTGGTTCTGGAAGAGGGGAAAGTTATTTTGGTTACATTAGTATGTGTAGTGATAAACAAGGGTGTGATGGGTCGTGGTTATACTCGAAGTAAGAGGTGGTGTCGTAGACATAATGTGTATGTGTAGTGATGAACAAGGGTGTGATGGGTATATGGTGGTTACATATATGAATGTGTCTGTTCGTGGTGTAGTGATGTATACACAAGGGTGTGATGGGTATATGGTGGTTACATATATGAATGTGTCTGTGTAGTGGTAAACATGGGTGTGATGGGTATATGGTGGTTACGTATATGAATGTATATGTGTAGTGGGTATATGGTGGTGGTGTAGACATAATGTGTATGCATGGTGATAAACAAGGATGTGATGGGTCGTGGTTGTACTCGAAGTAAGAGGTGGTTACTATCATCTGAACAGTGTGATAGTAGTGAAGGGTGGTATATTCAACGATTACAAAGGAAATCTTATAAAGTTATAATGGGTATGGTGGTAAGGGGTATTAGTGATCAAGTAGGAGTGATATAGGGGTGGTCATAAATGTAATAAGAGGTGTTCTCAGTTACACACTGGTCAACCAGTGGTCAAGTGGTCAAGTAAGGGTCAAGTAGTCAAGTAAGGAACTTTTAGGGAAAAGTGATTGTAATGAGATGGTGATGATTAAAGAGTGGTAAATTAGTGGTCAATCAGTGGTCAAGGAGTGGTCAAGTGGTCAAGTAAGGGTCAAGTGGTCAAGTAAAGAAAATTTTAGGGGAAAATGGTCGTAGTGACATGGTAATGTTTAAATTAGTGGTAAATTAGTGGTCAAGTAGTGGTCAAGCAGTGGTCAAGCAGTGTGTAAGTGAGGAAAATTTTAGGGAAATTTTAGGGAAAAGTGGTTGTAATGAGATGGTGATGATTAAAGAGTGGTAAATTAGTGGTCAATCAGTGGTCAAGGAGTGGTCAAGTAAGGAAAATTTTAGGGAAAATTGGTCGTAGTGACATGGTGATGATTAAATTAGTGGTAAATTAATGATCAAGTAGTGGTCAAGTAGTGGTCAAGCAGTGGTCAAGCGGTGTGTAAGTGAGGAAAATTTTAGGGAAATTTTAGGGTAAAGTGGTTGTAATGAGATGGTGATGATTAAAGAGTGGTAAATTAGTGATCAATCAGTGGTCAAGGAGTGGTCAAGTGGTCAAGTGAGGAAATTTTAGGGGAAAAGTGATTGTAGCGACATGGTGATGCTTAAAGGGTGGTAAATTAGTGGTCAAGTAGTGGTCAAGTAGTGGTCAAGTGGTCGAGTGACCACTTAAATTGTAGAGGACGATGTGCCTAAGATTATGGTAGTGATTAAAGTGATCGATGACGTGGTCAAGCAGAGGTCAAGCAGTGGTCAAGTAAGGAAATTGTAGGGGAAAGTATGTATAGTGCAATGGTGGTGGGTAAAGTGAGGAAGAATCAATAGTAGTGATAATACTACTACGAATATTAGCGACAAGCACAAAGACAACCAAGTACATACTTGATACACACAAATACAAAGACAACGAAACACACACACACGTACACACATACAGATACAAAGGCAACCATACCATTACTACTGTCACAACAACAGCTATACACAAGTACACACCCATAATCAAAGACACAAAAACACACTCACCCATAATCAATTACACACCTACAAACACAAAGACAACCACACTTGATACATTTGTACATACAGACATACACATAAAGACAGACAAGCACAAAGACACATCCATACCATTACTACTGTCATCACAACTATACACACACGTGTACACATATACAAGCACAAAGTCAACCACACACCCATAAACATCCACTCAAGTACAGACACAGGAAAACAACAGCTATACACAAGTACACACTCATAATCAATTACACAAATACACACCTACAAACAAAAACACACAAAGACACAGACACACTTGTACATACAGACATACACATAAAGACAGACAAGCACAAAGACAACCCATACCATTACTACTGTCACTATCAATAGATATACACACGTGCAGACACACTCACCCATACACAAGAACACTCAAAGACAAATACAAAGACACAGACACACTTGTACATACAGACACAGAAGTACAGACAATCCATACTATTACTACTGTCATCACAACTATACACAAGTACAGACTCACCCATAATCAATTACGTACAGACACGAGTACAACAACAAAGACACAGACACAAAACACATACAGACACCCATACACATTTGATACACTTGTACATACAGACACATAAGTACACAAAAAACAAAGAGGGCCACACAAACCAGTACTACTGGTATCACAACCACTACAGATACACTTGTACATACAGACCTACAAGAATATCACATACCCCCTTTTGATAAAGAAACGCGGATATCCGAGACTACGTCATCACCGCCATGCGCAAAAGTCATTAAGTATGAGTCATCGGTTTGTAGGGAAGCAGGCGTGAGAATAGCTTTTCTAACTGCCACGTCAGCTACGTCGTGTGCAGAACCAGTGTATAAAATAGAAGGCGTCTCTTGTGAGCTCAGTACCAGTTCACGGGCTGACTTGGGTATCTACAGAGGTGCTTCAGGCTGGTGTGAGCAGTGTAGTAAGCAGATATTGTTCACGTACTGACTTGGCTAGCTACCGCAGTGAAACAGGTTGGTGTGATCATTGTTCGTGTAGTAACCAGCTATTTTTCACGTAGTGACTTGGGTACAGCAGTGAAACTTGGTGTGAGCCTTATTCGTGTCGTTGGCCTCTGATAAAACAGTGAAACATTGTATACATCAGAACATTTTTTTCGTGGTTGTAAGAAAGAAGAAAAAAACAGTTTATCAATATGACCACCAGATCTACTTTCACGTGTTCAGTGTGCGACAAAGCCTATTGTGATAAGTATACCCTTAATCGTCACATTCGGACCATTCACGAGGGGAAAGACCAAGTATATCCCTGTCAGTTATGTGATAAGGTGTATAATACGAACGATGGCCTACAAAAACACAAACGAATACGTCATCAGCCACGTATGAATACACCAAACACTCCAATACCAGAGACGACAGCACCACCTGTCTATTTACACCATCATCGTAGTCTAACGCAAGTACCAGACTGCCACCACTGTATCTTCAATGATAACCTTACCCGTCATAATAGGAACATTCACAATGATTATCCCTGTCAGTTACGTGACAATCTATACAATTCGAACCTACAACGGTACTTACATCACCAGACATCACGAGAACGAACGACACCCTTAGACACCCTGGCAACAAGTCCACTCATAGTAGCAGAGGATATCCAACCAAATGATAGAGACAGTTTGGCAGCCCTTAAGGCGTACTGCAAGGACCTATCGCTTATGCTACCCAATCAAATGGTAGTATTAGAAAAAAGTGTCGACCACCGCTACCGGGTGGTTTTGGTATGATAAAAAGAAGTATTCAGATATCTTGTATGATATCTCATACATGTCTTTATTCTGGATCCGAAACAAATAAGGTATGTGTGATGACTTCAACAACAACAATGTTTTTTGATAGTCAACCAACAGAGCCCAGAAGAATGAAGATCACTAAACCAGAACTTTTTTGGTTTTTCACTAATCATCTATGTCATTGATTGTTTCTTATGATATATAGCTAAACTGTTTTTTCACTAAGCATGTATGTCATTGATTTTTTCTTATATCTCTAAACTGTTTTTCACTAATCATGTATGTCCTTGATTTTATCTTATATCACTAAAGTGTTTTTCACTAAGCATCTATGTCATTGATTTTTTTCTTATATCACTAAAGTGTTTTTCACTAAGCATCTATGTCATTGATTTTTTCTTATATCATTAAACTGTTTTTCACTAATCATCTATGTCATTGATTTTTTTTTCTTACGATATATCACTAAACTGTTTTTCACTAATCATGTATGTCATTGATTTTTTCTTATATCACTAAAGTGTTTTGATGAATAATACATTCTTTGATATATTGAAACCAAGTTTTTTTGTTGATTTTCTTTATTGGTTTTGTTTTCATGACGTTGTCTTGTCGGCTCAGAGCTTACATTACCAGACATGAACAATGTCTTAGAAGAAGTTATGGCAAATACAGAACAGTCAAATGTATAAAATCTAGGAAAAAATAACCAAAGGCGAAAAGACCTAAAGAGAGAAATGTCTCGACCAAGCTTATAAATATTACAACTAAAAGGTTGATCAAAATTCAAACATTATAAAAATAACCAAATATGAAAAACATCGTCCAAAGACAGAAATATTTCAACTAAACTTATAAATAAGTCACCAAAAGGGGAAAAGGTCAAGTACAGAAATAGCTATGGAAAAAACTAAGTCCACAAAACTAAGAAAAGAAAAATGTAACTTCTGTAGTCAAATGTGTCTTATCTGAAAAGACGCTATCAATATCACCCCTTTCCTTGTTTTACTTTACCAAAGACCTTCACCGTATCTGGTACAGAAACCCTTATACAGCACTCATCTCTCCACAGTCTTGGTTGCTTTCTAATACAAAGTGGTTACATCACCAAGAACTTCAAACCTCCAGTGTACACGTGCTCCATTGAAACACCCATGACAGTTAACAACATGTATGGCCATGTAATCTGTGAGTCCATCGGGGATAGTTCATCCGAGTATTCCAAAAGAGCCATTTCCCATGGCTGATATCTTCAACTTGGTATAACACAACTTATTCTAATATACACTTTACATGAAATTTCCCAAATTTGGGCTCTATTAAAGATTACGTAATGAGATACACAAAGACACCAAGAACATATCATACAAAACAATTCACAAATTAAAACTTAAACCATATCAGATGAACCACCCAACAAGTACTACTAGAACACAAACATATAATAAGGAAACACATGACACACAGAGCTTACAGACAAATCACTTGGACTCAAACAAATTTTGCTTCTTGTACTGTAGAATTCTACCAACACTTCTTTCCTATCACCAAAACTAAACATCTACCACACAACCACTGGTCATTTGTCCAATATAATACTCATACCCTCGCCAACGACATTAAGGAAATGCATACTAGTTTATTTCTGGTTATAACTGTTTTAATAGAGCAGAGAGAAACATGCTAATTAGACTACAGCTGCCTTCTTCACTGCTGTCCTTTGTTCGATGACTTTTCTTCTGTGGTTGTCCCTCAAGACTGGGTTCAAAATTTTTTCCAGCTCTAGTATACGGCTTTCAAAATTCTCACGTTCTCTGATTACATGATGCCAGTTACCATTGCGTTCTTCGGTGCCAACAGTATGGACTGTCAAGAAGTGAGGTTCTGGTGCAAAATTAACCTGTGGAGGTAAATAAAACACATTGAAACTTACAAGACGGCCATACCTACTACTTCAGTAAAGAAAAAAAAAACAGTAAAAAATTCACAAGGAGAAGTGGTAAAATCCACTAAAAAACAGACTGTCGACATTCTATTGGTCACGTCTTGAGAAAAGGTAAAGGTATAGTCACTGATGGTTTGTGGTATAGAGAGATGTACATAGAAAACATGTATAGCACATAGGTTTTCGGTATTGGTCATG
Organism: Cepaea hortensis; assembly: GCA_963921405.1. Classification (NCBI taxonomy): domain Eukaryota; kingdom Metazoa; phylum Mollusca; class Gastropoda; order Stylommatophora; family Helicidae; genus Cepaea; species Cepaea hortensis. Next base: position 460,257,074 of record OY992876.1, on the reverse strand, counting down.
TTTACAAAAATACACATGTGAATTATGAGCATTACTACCCATACACACCTTATTCGTTGAAGAGGAACACCTTCGGACACCATCAGTAGGATATTTTTCGTTCCACGTCACATTAATTTTCTTGAGAGACTCTAGGGCATGCCTACTAGCCAAAAGGTCAATATCTTCATCTGAAGACGAATCACCACCCCAAGCAAAGGTTGTCTCTGGTACATCTAAAGCTGGCTGGGTGCCACGAGTAGGTTTCTGGCAGAACAAAATGTCTAATGATAAAGCTGGTGTGAAGAAGCCAGAATCATCCTCCTTCAAAACACTGTCATCTTCACAACAATCTTCATCTTCTGACCACGATGTCCGTCTATCAATTAAAGCTGTCATTGTACCTGGTGAATGGAAGGTGAAAAAAGTTTTACACAAGTAGGTTAAAACGTTAGGATTACAATGTGATTCTATAGAAGAATCTCTGATCACAGACCCATACTACAGATACGACAGTGTGAGTGTAGATTCTCCGAGTCACAATTATGGACTGGTGTAATGGTTTTCACTAACAACTGACAAGAGGGTGTTTTTGTGAAACGGGAACTCGACACCGGTGATATGTTAGTAGTAGGGGCTTTAAATCTAATGTCTGACAATGTATAAGTATGCATTTCCTTAATGTCGTTGGCGAGGGTATGAGTATTATATTGGACAAATGACCAGTGGTTGTGTGGTAGATGTTTAGTTTTGGTGATAGGAAAGAAGTGTTGGTAGAATTCTACAGTACAAGAAGCAAAATTTGTTTGAGTCCAAGTGATTTGTCTGTAAGCTCTGTGTGTCATGTGTTTCCTTATTATATGTTTGTGTTCTAGTAGTACTTGTTGGGTGGTTCATCTGATATGGTTTAAGTTTTAATTTGTGAATTGTTTTGTATGATATGTTCTTGGTGTCTTTGTGTATCTCATTACGTAATCTTTAATAGAGCCCAAATTTGGGAAATTTCATGTAAAGTGTATATTAGAATAAGTTGTGTTATACCAAGTTGAAGATGTCAGCCATGGGAAATGGCTCTTTTGGAATACTCGGATGAACTATCCCCGATGGACTCACAGATTACATGGCCATACATGTTGTTAACTGTCATGGGTGTTTCAATGGAGCACGTGTACACTGGAGGTTTGAAGTTCTTGGTGATGTAACCACTTTGTATTAGAAAGCAACCAAGACTGTGGAGAGATGAGTGCTGTATAAGGGTTTCTGTACCAGATACGGTGAAGGTCTTTGGTAAAGTAAAACAAGGAAAGGGGTGATATTGATAGCGTCTTTTCAGATAAGACACATTTGACTACAGAAGTTACATTTTTCTTTTCTTAGTTTTGTGGACTTAGTTTTTTCCATAGCTATTTCTGTACTTGACCTTTTCCCCTTTTGGTGACTTATTTATAAGTTTAGTTGAAATATTTCTGTCTTTGGACGATGTTTTTCATATTTGGTTATTTTTATAATGTTTGAATTTTGATCAACCTTTTAGTTGTAATATTTATAAGCTTGGTCGAGACATTTCTCTCTTTAGGTCTTTTCGCCTTTGGTTATTTTTTCCTAGATTTTATACATTTGACTGTTCTGTATTTGCCATAACTTCTTCTAAGACATTGTTCATGTCTGGTAATGTAAGCTCTGAGCCGACAAGACAACGTCATGAAAACAAAACCAATAAAGAAAATCAACAAAAAAACTTGGTTTCAATATATCAAAGAATGTATTATTCATCAAAACACTTTAGTGATATAAGAAAAAATCAATGACATACATGATTAGTGAAAAACAGTTTAGTGATATATCGTAAGAAAAAAAAATCAATGACATAGATGATTAGTGAAAAACAGTTTAATGATATAAGAAAAAATCAATGACATAGATGCTTAGTGAAAAACACTTTAGTGATATAAGAAAAAAATCAATGACATAGATGCTTAGTGAAAAACACTTTAGTGATATAGGATAAAATCAAGGACATACATGATTAGTGAAAAACAGTTTAGAGATATAAGAAAAAATCAATGACATACATGCTTAGTGAAAAAACAGTTTAGCTATATATCATAAGAAACAATCAATGACATAGATGATTAGTGAAAAACCAAAAAAGTTCTGGTTTAGTGATCTTCATTCTTCTGGGCTCTGTTGGTTGACTATCAAAAAACATTGTTGTTGTTGAAGTCATCACACATACCTTATTTGTTTCGGATCCAGAATAAAGACATGTATGAGATATCATACAAGATATCTGAATACTTCTTTTTATCATACCAAAACCACCCGGTAGCGGTGGTCGACACTTTTTTCTAATACTACCATTTGATTGGGTAGCATAAGCGATAGGTCCTTGCAGTACGCCTTAAGGGCTGCCAAACTGTCTCTATCATTTGGTTGGATATCCTCTGCTACTATGAGTGGACTTGTTGCCAGGGTGTCTAAGGGTGTCGTTCGTTCTCGTGATGTCTGGTGATGTAAGTACCGTTGTAGGTTCGAATTGTATAGATTGTCACGTAACTGACAGGGATAATCATTGTGAATGTTCCTATTATGACGGGTAAGGTTATCATTGAAGATACAGTGGTGGCAGTCTGGTACTTGCGTTAGACTACGATGATGGTGTAAATAGACAGGTGGTGCTGTCGTCTCTGGTATTGGAGTGTTTGGTGTATTCATACGTGGCTGATGACGTATTCGTTTGTGTTTTTGTAGGCCATCGTTCGTATTATACACCTTATCACATAACTGACAGGGATATACTTGGTCTTTCCCCTCGTGAATGGTCCGAATGTGACGATTAAGGGTATACTTATCACAATAGGCTTTGTCGCACACTGAACACGTGAAAGTAGATCTGGTGGTCATATTGATAAACTGTTTTTTTCTTCTTTCTTACAACCACGAAAAAAATGTTCTGATGTATACAATGTTTCACTGTTTTATCAGAGGCCAACGACACGAATAAGGCTCACACCAAGTTTCACTGCTGTACCCAAGTCACTACGTGAAAAATAGCTGGTTACTACACGAACAATGATCACACCAACCTGTTTCACTGCGGTAGCTAGCCAAGTCAGTACGTGAACAATATCTGCTTACTACACTGCTCACACCAGCCTGAAGCACCTCTGTAGATACCCAAGTCAGCCCGTGAACTGGTACTGAGCTCACAAGAGACGCCTTCTATTTTATACACTGGTTCTGCACACGACGTAGCTGACGTGGCAGTTAGAAAAGCTATTCTCACGCCTGCTTCCCTACAAACCGATGACTCATACTTAATGACTTTTGCACATGGCGGTGATGACGTAGTCTCGGATATCCGCGTTTCTTTATCACAAGGGGGTATGTGATATTCTTGTAGGTCTGTATGTACAAGTGTATCTGTAGTGGTTGTGATACCAGTAGTACTGGTTTGTGTGGCCCTCTTTGTTTTTTGTGTACTTATGTGTCTGTATGTACAAGTGTATCAAATGTGTATGGGTGTCTGTATGTGTTTTGTGTCTGTGTCTTTGTTGTTGTACTCGTGTCTGTACGTAATTGATTATGGGTGAGTCTGTACTTGTGTATAGTTGTGATGACAGTAGTAATAGTATGGATTGTCTGTACTTCTGTGTCTGTATGTACAAGTGTGTCTGTGTCTTTGTATTTGTCTTTGAGTGTTCTTGTGTATGGGTGAGTGTGTCTGCACGTGTGTATATCTATTGATAGTGACAGTAGTAATGGTATGGGTTGTCTTTGATTCTTGTCTGTCTTTATGTGTATGTCTGTATGTACAAGTGTGTTTGTGTCTTTGTGTGTTTTTGTTTGTAGGTGTGTATTTGTGTAATTGATTATGAGTGTGTACTTGTGTATAGCTGTTGTTTTCCTGTGTCTGTACTTGAGTGGATGTTTATGGGTGTGTGGTTGACTTTGTGCTTGTATATGTGTACACGTGTGTGTATAGTTGTGATGACAGTAGTAATGGTATGGATGTGTCTTTGTGCTTGTCTGTCTTTATGTGTATGTCTGTATGTACAAATGTATCAAGTGTGGTTGTCTTTGTGTTTGTAGGTGTGTAGTTGTGTAATTGATTATGGGTGAGTGTGTTTTTGTGTCTTTGATTATGGGTGTGTACTTGTGTATAGCTGTTGTTGTGACAGTAGTAATGGTATGGTTGCCTTTGTATCTGTATGTGTGTACGTGTGTGTGTGTTTCGTTGTCTTTGTATTTGTGTGTATCAAGTATGTACTTGGTTGTCTTTGTGCTTGTCGCTAATATTCGTAGTAGTATTATCACTACTATTGATTCTTCCTCACTTTACCCACCACCATTGCACTATACATACTTTCCCCTACAATTTCCTTACTTGACCACTGCTTGACCTCTGCTTGACCACGTCATCGATCACTTTAATCACTACCATAATCTTAGGCACATCGTCCTCTACAATTTAAGTGGTCACTCGACCACTTGACCACTACTTGACCACTACTTGACCACTAATTTACCACCCTTTAAGCATCACCATGTCGCTACAATCACTTTTCCCCTAAAATTTCCTCACTTGACCACTTGACCACTCCTTGACCACTGATTGATCACTAATTTACCACTCTTTAATCATCACCATCTCATTACAACCACTTTTCCCTAAAATTTCCCTAAAATTTTCCTCACTTACACACCGCTTGACCACTGCTTGACCACTACTTGATCATTAATTTACCACTAATTTAATCATCACCATGTCACTACGACCAATTTTCCCTAAAATTTTCCTTACTTGACCACTTGACCACTCCTTGACCACTGATTGACCACTAATTTACCACTCTTTAATCATCACCATCTCATTACAACCACTTTTCCCTAAAATTTCCCTAAAATTTTCCTCACTTACACACTGCTTGACCACTGCTTGACCACTGCTTGACCACTACTTGACCACTAATTTACCACTAATTTAAACATTACCATGTCACTACGACCATTTTCCCCTAAAATTTTCTTTACTTGACCACTTGACCCTTACTTGACCACTTGACCACTCCTTGACCACTGATTGACCACTAATTTACCACTCTTTAATCATCACCATCTCATTACAATCACTTTTCCCTAAAAGTTCCTTACTTGACTACTTGACCCTTACTTGACCACTTGACCACTGGTTGACCAGTGTGTAACTGAGAACACCTCTTATTACATTTATGACCACCCCTATATCACTCCTACTTGATCACTAATACCCCTTACCACCATACCCATTATAACTTTATAAGATTTCCTTTGTAATCGTTGAATATACCACCCTTCACTACTATCACACTGTTCAGATGATAGTAACCACCTCTTACTTCGAGTACAACCACGACCCATCACATCCTTGTTTATCACCATGCATACACATTATGTCTACACCACCACCATATACCCACTACACATATACATTCATATACGTAACCACCATATACCCATCACACCCATGTTTATCACTACACAGACACATTCATATATGTAACCACCATATACCCATCACACCCTTGTGTATACATCACTACACCACGAACAGACACATTCATATATGTAACCACCATATACCCATCACACCCTTGTTTATCACTACACATACTAATGTAACCAAAATAACTTTCCCCTCTTCCAGAACCAACTAAACATTTAATTACTTTTTACACCCCACCAGGCAGCGTCAAAAAACCCGTTCCCACGAAAAAATTCCCACACGCCGAAAAAAATTCCCACCAGGCACGCCGAAAAAAAATTTCACCCGCCCAAATTTCCTTCAGCCTCCAGGCTGGAGCCATTTTACCCATATTTCCTTCATAAACACTACTATGGAGGCTGAAAGTGGGGTCTGGAGTCCCTACCCTACTACTACCAGGGCGCTATGTGTCGGCCCTGCAATTGTGGAAGCAACCTTGGATGGCGGAAAATGCTATGGACTGTCCCTGCCTTCCTTTGAGGGATGACCGTTGTCTTCGACCGTTCAACCTTGGCCAGCAGGGTTGTAGATGGCACCACAAAAGTGAGAGTCTCCCAGGAATGCTACCTGGTCAAAAAAGCACGCTATAGTCGGATGTGTTGGCCTACAGGTTTCGGCCCAAGGGCGCATAACAGACACACCGCAATCACATCTAAAAAAAAACACTCCGGATGAATGAAAAGAAGAAGAAATTAATAACTTTGTGGTGCACGAGTTAAATTAAAAACTGACTGTATATGAGTTAAATTAATAACTGTGTGGTGAAGGAGTTAAATTAATAGCTGTATGCAGCATGAGTTAAATTATTAACTGTCTGGTACAGTGGTTAAATGTATAACTGTGTGGTACATGTGTTACATTAAAACTGTGTAGTACGGGGGTTACAAAAATAACTGTGTGGTGCAGGAGTTAAATTATTAACCGTCAGGTACAGGAGTTAATTTAATAAATATGTGGTACAGGGGTTACATTAAAACTGTGTAGTACGGGGGTTACAATAATAACTGTGTGGTGTAGGAGTTAAATTATTAACCGTCAGGTACAGGAGTTAATTTAATAAATATGTGGTACAGGGGTTACATTAAAACTGTGTAGTACAGGGGTTACAATAATAACTGTGTGGTACAGGGTTAAATTAATAAATGGTGGTACGGGAGTTAAATTAATTACTGTTGTCCATGGGTTAAATTGATAAGTGTCTGATTTGGAAGTTAAATTATTAACAGTGTGGTGAAGGAGTTAAATTAATAATAGTGTGGTGCAGGAGTTAAATTAATAACTGTGTGGTTCAGGAGTTAAATTATTAACTGTGTGGTGCAGGAGTTAAATCAATAACTGCCGGGAAGGTTAACCCGGTCAACAAATGCCCGCAGAAGTCGGATGTGTCGGCCTAACGGCGCAAGAACGCAGCTCTGCTGTAAACAGGCACAACGCAATCACATCCACACAAAAAAACTCCGGATGAACGCAGAAGAAGAAGAAGAAGAAATCAATAACTGTGTGGTGCAGGAGTTAAATTAATAAACGTTTGATATAGAATGAACGTTCGAAGCACAGCTTTGGCGATTTGGCAACCCTGTTTGGTTTCATAAAATTTATGTGAGTGCTTGTCGTTCTGAAAACACTGGCAAACTACTGAACGTAAACTTGCCATGAAATCACAAAGCGCCAAGAAATGCTGGGGTTGACTGTGACATCCTGTAAAGGATTTGCAAATAACTTTTAACCGAAGGAGCTGAATATATAATTGTCTGGTTACAAAGTTAGTTACATGTTCTTTATGAAATGCTGCAATCAACCTCTAAGATTTATTTGTAATTTTCTTAGTTTAGTAGTTTGCTATTGTTTTGTACGTGCACAGGTAATTGTCCGGTGCAGGTGTTAAACTAATAATAATATCCAGCACACACTTACCTTGTGGCCTGAGATCACTTTTGTCCAACGAGGCGAAGATTTGTGTGTGTAAAAATGACCTCGGCTCCCAGCGAGGGATTGGGCAAGAAAAACAGATAACCCATGATGTGGGGTGATAGAGACAACAAATACCACTCACTACTGGTGGGTTCTTTATCCACTCATACAGAGTGCCATTTAGTCTGGTCACTCAGCAAGAACATGTCTGGTTGGTGTGACCCTGGGCAAGCTGGGCTCTTGGCGGAAGTGGGTGAGCAATGACTGGACTGATTTATTCTATGCGGTCAGAGAGGCAGGGAGAATAAACGAATCAAGCGATGACTGCAAATCTTCAGCCTTCACTAGACTGTAAGAACACCAGGTCAAAAGGGGTGAAGTCAGATAAGAGCACTTTGCGGCTGGCAAAGAAAAAAGTCAACCAACAAAGAACTTGCATCCTCAACTGCTATGCGCTGGTAGAGGTTTTGAGGAGGAGGAGGAGGAGGAGATCCGAGTACTTATGGACTGAATGGTCCAATGTGCAGTTAGGATAATGCTATGACTAACTAACTTAGTGACCACGCCAGGTTCTTTGTTTAACGCAAGCTCTTCAAACCAATGGCACAGTAGTCTTACATGTTACGAGAACTGTCTGGAGCTACAAAATTAGTTAGTTACTTGGTTTAGTTTAGTTTAGTTTAGTTTAGTTAGTTAGTTTGGTTTAGTTAGGTTTAGTTTGAATAGTTTAGGGGAGGTTAGTTTAGTTTAGTTAGTCAGTCAGTCAGTCAGTCAGTCAGTCATTCAGTCAGTCAGTCAGTCAGTCGACAGATCATCCTCATTGCACACCGAACCATTTAATCCATAAGTGCTAAGACCCCCTCCTCAGTAAATCCCACAGCGGCTCACAACACCAGTTCTGTGTTGGTTTATTAATCTTCTTTGGCTTCCTGCGTAGTGTTCTTGTTTGGCCACCCCTCTTTTAACTTGCTGTTCTCGCAGTCTGACCATGGTTGTAGATTCACAATCATCACTTGGTTCATGCAAAAGTCTTACTCCTCGTAGAGCGTTCAGTACAGCAGTCTGGTCCATGACTCCTCCGCCCTCCACAGTAGCCTTACCCGCAAGATTGTCAGCCTGCTTATTTCCGTGTACACCCACAAAGCTAACAGGTCTAGAGTGAGTCAGAGTCAAAACTGCTAGAAGCACAAGGAGTTCATGCATTGGTGACATGTGGTCAATGATGTCCATTACTCTTTAGGTAACGCACAAAATGTGATAAATTGATTGTGTTTATGTGAACAATATTTGTGTTTATATTTTTACTATGTGAAAACTTGTTAGCTAGAATAGCTGAATTTTCATGACATTGTTAGAAATGAGATCGTAATTTTTTTTTTTTCCTACAATTGCATTTACATTTTTTATCATCAATAAATTGTGCAATTATTGCAAAATACAGTCATCAGACATGATGAAAATGTGCCTGTTGTTCTTCGTAGCTAATTATCTTTGGTTTGCTGTTGTAATTTGCATACCGTTTTTTCATGTTGCATATATCCCTTACAGGACGTTGCAGTCAACACCAGCATTTTTCAGCTGCTTTTGATGTACTATGCAAGATTGCGCTCAGTAGTTTGTCATTGCTTTCTGAGCGACCGGCTCACATACCCCCGTAAGTTACCAGCGCGGCGCGAACCGCTGCCAATTCTCGCGCAGATGCGTTACTCACGAGAATATACGGGATTACGGTGAAAGACGTAAATCTTTATGCCATGGAGACCGGCCCTACTGATTTACTGAAACGATATGATTTTATATTTTACAAACTTGTAGTATTTTGAGGTGGGCTGGCCATCAAATTGTCTGATGTCAAGATACTAACCCAGTCCGCGCTATTAAATGTTGATAAAAGTTACTGGAAAAAATGTGAGGACCATGTTTTGAAAGAGGAAGATGACTATTGGAGAAGGGATGGACTGAATTTTATGCAACCGAAGGCAGTCATCAACCTACTAGAATCGTGCGACACAGATTAAGGTCTGGGCAGATCGCAGACATTAATCCACATGCACACCTACTGGGATATTTTTGATCCAACTATTCAGAAGAAGAATTGCAGGCCCTTAACATGATAACATCGGCTCAAACAATACAACTTGTCTATGGCAACAATTTGTATTCGACAATGATGAATTTTCAATTCCGTAAGCCCTCAACGGTGACAAACAAGTGGCATTGAAAGCAAAACAAAAAAAGCTCTAGACGCATTGAATACCAACCGAAGAGTAATATTGTGGAGGGAAATGACATATTGTGGCATAACAAGAAACATGAGAAGAAACACGTTGTCAAATGAGGGGACAACACACAAACATACGAGTCATTCTATAAACTTCAATGAAAAGAGGACCAACATCTTGACCGTTAAGAAAGAAGCCCACTACAGAGACATTCACAGCTATATTCGTCGTGCAAAACAGGTAATCATGTTCCGTCTCAGCAGAGTAGACATTGCACCCACTCCCATACGAATCTGGATACGCCTTGTGTCGTCATCCGAACTGGCGGGGCATTACTGTAAAACAAGTTTGTTAGCGAGAAATCACTAGTTTTCCACCAAAACATCAAAGAAATGTCGCCGCTTTCCATGATTTAAGTTGCTTTTGGACTTATCAAAGACATATTCCTTGGGGTGGGGGGGGGGGGGGGGGGTTGCTGTAAATATAAGACGGCAAGAAAAATTTCATAATGATGCAACAGACAGTCTTCAAAATAATTGATCGTGAATGAAGGCATTCATTTCTGGACAGACTATAGGAATAATGCGACAGCAAAGTGTGGTCAGAGGATCTGGTAGACAGTCGTCACTCAGAGGACGCAAGACGGAAATATAATAAGATTGCAACGGGCACTAATAGTATTGGAACTCTTCTATGGCTGTTGAAGATGAGGACTGAGCGCTTATCGTAATGCCACTAATGCAATGATGTTGGTTCGTGACTCAACTGAATAATTTGTTAAGTATAGTATGTGTGTGAGTCATGGACAGCAAATATTCAGGTAAGCAAATTAGACGCCACTCAGTTTTATTGCCAGCTGCCACCTGCCCTTTAATTTTAGCCCACACAAGTTCTATAGGGTTAAAATGAGAATTTTACGTTGGAAGTCTCAAGCACCCATGACGATACTCTTCTATCAACTTGTCGATTTGATATTTCTTGCTTTTTGGCGTCCTTTTTTACAAATGACAACAACTCTAGCTTGAAATACGGTTCTGGAAATGGTATGTTTTCCATTCGGAGCCATATCTTTATTGCTGCCTTTGTACTCGATGCTGTAGGTATTTTGTCTTCTTGGACAACAACATTGTGAAATCATGCATTGTCCATAATTGGACACGACAGTCTATCTAGAGATGGAAGCACTATATCCTCGAGCCAATCTCTAAATACATTACTATTCATCTTATTATGATGATCCCTATTGTCTGTATGCTTTGATACGAACACGAGTCCAGCATTCTGTAGTAAGCCATTATGCGTAATACCAGCATGGGCTATGACTAAATGCTGTCCACACTTAGGTATTTACTTCTCATGGCTCCTAAATGCTGTTGCTCGCAAATGATATTTCTACCTAAATTGTACTTTCTAAACATGAAGCCTAATGTCCATATAATTTTCTACAAAGTTGTCCTGGATAGCTCTATGTCATTGTTATTTCTCAACCGAACCCTACGTTTTCTTACGGTCACTGTTTCTTTGGTATCCAGCATTTTAATAATAGCTCGCCTTATGACATCCTTGTCAAAGCTGTCTACAATTGCCTTTCTACCTACCGTTTGCTTATTGCGTGGTGGTTTCATTCCAGATTCCAGCACCAATCGACGAAATGACCGTTTACCCAAGCCCATTGCATGCACTGTTCTTTTCTCAGGATTTGAATTGGTGTATGAAACAGTTTCCTGCTATCAGCTTCTTGATAAAAAAATATGTGTGTAACTTCATACCGATGCTTTGAAGTGTACAAAATTTCACATTCAATCCCATTCAACAATTTTCACACATTCAGATGTTAGTGATAAATGGTAAGATTAAAAAAAATAAATAATCATGTTTCATGAAAGCACCCACATTATTGACAACACCTCTGAACACTCCCCGTTCCACTAAGCGAGGCTCCTGTCATAAGGCCAAACACATGTCCCACGAGAAAATTAACTATTCAACGCTAATGTTTCCTTGTGAAGGTGTAATACATTTAATAATATGCACTTCATCTCTGACCCATATTTTATATACCGCGTTTTCCCTCAGTTGTTTACTGAGATATGGAATTTTGTATTGGGGCAGACAAAAGTAAACAGACTATAGACCATGAACTAACTGTTATTCTGCATTATCGTGCATCAAATCACCCCTCAATGATGCGGCACCAGCCAACCAGTCTGCTTGTTCGTTGCCAACCACACCAGAGTGTCCTGGAGAAAAGATCCAGCGAATGCTCACAACCCGTTACTTATGAAATGATGCATGCCATTCAGCACAAACAAAATTACAACAAGAATTGCCATTGCGAAGAAAGCCTTTAGCAAGATGAAAAACATGGTGACCAGTAAAAAGGATATCAATTGAAAGAGAAAAAGAGTGTTGAAGTACTACATAGAACCTGTACTTTTGTATGGACGTGAAGCGTGGACAATGAGCAGACAAGCTGAAAAACATCTGATGGCTGTGGAAATGTGGTTTCTGAGGAAACTGCAAAGAATACCATGGACAGACAGAGAAACCAATGAACAAGTCCTTCAAGAAACAAATGAAGATTGTAAACTGATTAAAGACATTAGACGTAGACAGTCAAAATATTTTGGGCATGTTATGAGAAGAAATGAATTGGAGAACTTTGTGACAACTGGCCAGATCGAAGGGAAGAGACCAAGGGGAAGACCAAGAAGTAAATACCTGGATGGCTTGACCATGTGGTATGGTAGAGACAGGAACACGGAGCTGATCCACGACTTTGGTGATAGAGTGAGATGGCAAAACATTCCAGCCTACGCTTATCGGCATGGCACATGATGGATGGGTTCAGCACAAAGCATGGCAATCTTCACCCTTATCATATGCCTTGAGAATCAGTTACAATTTTTTTAAGGCTTGCTGCCTTCTTAGACAAGGTTCTACAGTTCTTCAGTTGGTAGAATGCTGATTGTTTTTTTAAGTCTCTTTGTGTGTTATTTATGAGTTGCTTTTTCCATCTTTCGTTAAATGTTTCACTGCCAAAAAAATAGGGGTGGGGGTGGGGGTGGGGTTTGGACCAAACAGAAATTGATGCAAGAAAATGGGAAGTAGGCGTATGTCATAGTAACGACATAAAATGATTAAAATAGTAGCAGCTATACTGTATGATATATAAAATTAAAGGAGATTGCACATGGAACACACCAGTATTGCTAGAGATTAGAAATATAATAATAATAATGTTATATTTTGTTTTAAAACAACTGTTAAGACAATGGTGACGATTAATTAGAAATTACCAATGCACTACTTCTCAATCTTTGATGATAAATTGATAAATTTAGTGAATAATAATAAATGCACCACTCTTCCTCACCAACATCACAAGAACTGTTCCTAATCACCATCAAAAAATAATTAAGACACCATATTTTGAAGCACACAATTTTCACACACTCTGTAAAAAGCCAGGAAAACACGAGTCAGATTTGTATTCATTAGAATGAAACCCAATCTATACACTATTGTTGTTTAATTATTGAAATACTCCTCAGCTTATCTGTGATAGGCATAGCAAACTTGGGGGAACAAGTGTGGCCCATTAGAGCAAGCATAATTCGACATGAGCGTCATATAATGATGAACTTTGTTAGGTTTGTTTTCAAAATAATGTTTTCCCGTAGTGAATTTGAATAACGAAGACACAAACAATAGATTGCACGATTTATTGCCTGGCATATTTCGCTGCATCTCGTCAGGTACATACTGCAGAATTCACACAACGTAAATTAAAATAACTATATAAATCCTTCAAGCTGAAATATACACATGTTCGCACAGTAATGTCAATTGTCTACCATGGTAATTTTAAACTGACTAACATGTCTTTCTGTTTGCACAAAACTGGCTTGTGTAGATTAATCATTATTGCTTCTGCAAATTTTAACAAGCGAGTATTTTGTGTTTTAAACGACAAACGAAAGGCCCTGTCTCTAAAAATCACATGGCCGCTTTCTAGCATATGCCTAGCGATTGATGAAGCGGGAAGCTACCGGTGTGTCGGCCCCACTAGGCTCCCGTCAGATGTATAGTATCTTGTCGACCAATTAAGGTATGTGTTCAGACACTCTTTTATTCAACTGCCGCTCTGTTCTGCCGATGTAGGTAGACTGGTACCTACATGTGAATTGGTAAATACAATTGTTTTTGGCGAACAGAGGAACAGGATTGTTTTCCATAATGTCCACTTGCTAAATAATTTAACCGAAAAACCTTATTCCTGCATGTGCTATAAGTTTTAGAATCTTTCAGTCCTTTAAATGGGAATAACTATAATCTAAAATTGTTGAAAACGATAATCTTGTGTAAATGGACGAGGTCGAGATCCGGAGGGTTTTGCCATTTCTAAAATAATAAAAATAAACCAGTTTCGCAAGCTATTTTTCATTCAAAGCACGCTTAATCTATGCTTCTTGTCCGATATTGTTCGAAATGCATATCTTTTTCCGGTTTAAATTTTTAATTTACCAGGCGCTAAAATTGCGAAAGATACAGGAAATGACACAAATAAAGCACTGTCAACATTCAGCCGACCAATCGGGTCCTTGCAGTTTAGTATAGAGCATTCTGCCGATTAATCGACTATTTGCAGTGAATCAGTAAGTCAGTTCTCTACAGACACAAATTATTACCGTTATGAGTAAACAATGCAGCAGCATTTACATCCACAGCAACTTGAAAGCAAAACGAGGGCAGAAATATTATGGGGCTTCAGATGAAACCTTTAAACGAGTTATATAAATTACAGCCGGTCTTCCTGGCCTAGGGATTAACGACATTGGTCATAATCACATATACCCACGTTGGAAAAACAGCAGCTGTGAGAGTCGGCAGCGGTTCGCGCCGCGCTAGTAACTTACAGGGGTATGTGAGCCGGTCGTTCAGAAAGCAATGACAAACTACTGAACGTAAAACTTGCCTAATACATCAACAGCGGCTGAAAAAATAATACTGGCGTTGAGTGCAACGTTCTTACGTTCTGTAAGGGATATGCAACATAAAAAAATAATTACAATAACCATACCATTGTCTTTTAACCTGTCAACATTGTTGTTAAGGATGTCAAGAGTGTTAAGCCGTGACATCACGATGCAGACAAACACGGTGATGTAATAAGAACAGTTTAAAGATGGCCGTCCCACTTTTGACATACACCAAAGAGGAGCAGCGTTCTGTCATCCTCTTTTTTATCAGTGAAAGGGTGAAATCTATAGAAATTCATCGGCGAATTAAGGTGCAGTAAGGTGATACATGCCTGTCATTCCAGCAATTATATGAGTAGAGAGGGAAGATTCAAAACGGCGTGACTTCTGTGACAGACTGTTCATGACCGAGTAGTGACCTCAGACTCGATTGCAGCCGTTGAATGCATCTAACAGGAAAACGGCCGATTGATTGTGAGTGAAATTGCCGCACATCTTGACATTAGTCAAGGTTCAGAACACCACATAATCCATGATATGCTACTGTACCGAAAAGTGTCTGCAAGGTGGGTGCCACGACAGATTACTCCAGAATTGAAACAACGACGTATTGATGCTTGTCAAGAACTTTTACAGTGTTTTGAAGCAGAAGGTGATGGTTTCCTATCAAGAATTGCTACTGGAGATGAAACTGGGTTCACTACCACGAGCCGGAAACGAAGAGAGCGAGCAAGGAATGGAGCCATCCCTCCTCACAGGGAAGGTTATCTGCAGGGAAGATTATGTAGACTCTCTTTTAAAATGAACAAAGCGTTATTTTAGAGCACTACATGCCAATGAGGAAAACTGTCACCAATGATACGTATACAGATCTTCTCAGGAATCATCTTCGACCCACAGTCAAAACCAAAAGACGTGGCCTTCTGTGTAAATGTGCCCTTTTGCAACATGACAATGCTTGACCCCGTACAGACCCGGGAAACGGTTAAAACCATTGCAGACCTACACTTTCAGTGTGTACCACATCCATCGTACTCGCCAGACCTAACCCCAAAGGATGTCCACCCGTTTGGACAACTCAAAGAGTCACTGGGATGAGAGGTTTTTCCGATGAAGAGGTACAGCAGGTAGCGTAAGAGTGGTTTACACATGCGACCAAGATAAAATTTTTTTCGACAGGAATCCAAGCAATTTATCTCCGCTAGTTGACTTGCACTGAATGCAGTGGTGACTAGATTAAAAAAAAAAAATGATAAACGTGTTCTTTACTTTTTCATAATATACATACGAAGCCCCATAATAAATAGTCTTGCATATAAACACTGTTACTTGGATCTTCTTTAAAGGACGTCACAGTAAACCCCAACATTGTTATGCTGTTTGTAATTTACTAAGCGATTTTAACTTCAGTAGTTAGCCATTACGCTCTGAACCACCAACGCTCATACCGTCGAAATCACCACAAGGCAGTCTGCTTTCAGTGAGGCTTGGCGTTGAAACCCACAACTGGTTTCTCCGGTCCAATGAGTCCCTCAATCTCTCCGAGTGGAACGTCCCGCTGGACATCTAAATACGTATTCCAGCTCCTGTTTGTTGGTATTGAGGCTGCCAGATCGTGGCTGTTCGAACAAGTTTATAGCAATTTGGTATGGACCGTATGGTTCCCAGAAAAATTTCTCTCGTGCTTTCCGTGTCTGTTCCTACGGAATCCTTCCGCTCAATAGATGGCATTGTGCCTAGCTGTAAGATGATGTAACACCTGTTCCCCTCCCTATCTTTCACTCCTCAGCTGCGGAATTAAACCGTTTCCGAGCGACTTTCTTCAGCTCTCTTACCTTCTCTACTGGCTTTTGCCACCTGGTCTTCTGCGGGCTAGCTACTTTCTTATACTTACTGCTACCAAATTGACGCAGGGAGTGGCGGTACACAATCTCTCCGAAATTTTGTACTTTCTCTTCTAGCGATGTTTGTGTATTAGTTTATTCTCTAAAACTTGGATGCCTCATCTAGTCGCGCCCTTGTTGAGTGGGGGGGGGGGGGGGGAAACCTTAATACTTCACTCTGGGACTATCGGAAGGGTGCTCAAGCACGCCACTGGGGCCATTGACTTCAATCTTCCAAGCACTGTGGCGTTCTCCCTGGCTGAGATCGTCTAACGACTTATCTGTTTCACGGGAGCGCTGCCTATTCTTCTGTGACGTGCGTATTTCTTCAATCCAGCGTGAATTCGCAGTACAAAAGCATGCACTTTGTAGTTCTTGACATCATCGTCATTATCAAGTAACTTGCCGAAAAGCGTGGGCGGTCATGGTTCATCATCTCACACGGTCACTAGAGTCTCAAATCTGGTCCATGTTCTTGTACCGACCATGCCATACTGCCAAACCATGCAGGTATTTATCCCTTTGTCAACCTATTGCCCACTTCCCAACAAGCTTGCTAGTTGTCACTAAATTTTCAAGTCCATTTCTCCTCATATTCATTGGCACCTTGCCGTCTTGACAGACGATAGTTTGTGCTTTAAAAAGGCATAATAACCCTTACCCATGGCGGTAGCGAATGTGACTGATAAGGCCAATTCGCGCTGTAAATGTTCGTTCACAGTGGGTGCATGTGAACACGTGGTCATTTCCACCATCATGCACCATCTTACGCTCGGTGTGTGACTTATCTGCAATAATTTTCTCCCTTTCTTTATTCCATTTCTGATCTTTGCCCTCCATGCAACACGTTCAGCGGCGACTTGCTCCCAATGTGCATTATCAATGCCTGTATCAATCATGTCCCGCTTACACACATCTTTGTATTACTGATCTTTGATTTACTGATCCGACAGCTTCTGTAGCTTGACGTGTTCCAGATATATTGATGTTACCTTTCCTCTGGAGTAAAATAGGCAGGCCGAGATGGATCATGCCGCACGGGCAGCACATGGTCTCTAAATTCAGCACAGGCTTTGTGCTATGAAGAGGTATAACTCCATTTTACAAACTATCGTCTGTCGAGACGGCCAGATGCCAGTCAGTCGGCCTTTATTTCCCAGAACATTTCCAGATAGTCATTTTAGACTGGTCGACCTGGGAGACCAAATACGTTTTCAAAATGGGAAGGTAGGCGAGCGTACTGGCCACTGCGGTATCGCTGCACCCACAAATAATGATGGTCAGCACAAAAATTAAAGGTTGCCTTGGTAGTCAACTATATTATCTTATATGTTGAAGGTATCGCCTTTGTGTGGTAACCGTTTTTACAGTTTGCTATGGTACAGGAGCGGCGGGGCCGAACACCTTAGCGTATATCAGAGACAGAAGCAGTTCGGACTTTATATTGACCAATACCGCCCTTTACATCCAGGTGGGTTGGGTATTCTGGGCACTTACTAGTCTGATTAACGAAGGGGGCGGATCGATACGACCTCTGCTATGATGTACCCTGTCAATAACATTGTTGTATGCGTGTGAAACATGGACAATTAACAGACAAGCTGAGAAACATCTATGGCGGTGTAAATGTTGCTTTTGATAAAAATGCAAAGAATACCATGGACGGACAGAAAAGCAAACGAGACAGTCATCCAAAAGACAAATGAAAAACGAAGATTTATTGGAGAATTTAGACTTAATCACGATTTTTTAGACATGTTATAAGGATATGGGCGGCCTCTACAATGCTCAGAGATTGAAGGCCAAGACCAAAATTTGGAGGGTACTGATCAGAGAGTTGCTTTTTTCAGATGATGCTGCAGTTACGACCCGCTCTGAGGAAGAATTGCAATGTCTACTATCTGCATTCTCCAATGCTTGTTCTGAATTTGGTTTAACAATTAGCAAAAAGAAGACACAGATTATGTCACAAGGTGCACATGGGGTACCATCAATCTTTATTGACGACGCCGAACTAGAGATGGTAGACCATTTCACAAATCTAGGATCAGTGGTAAATAGCAAATTATCCCTAGATCAGGAAATCAACATCCGGATTGGTAAGGCAGCAACAACAATGAACAGGTTAAGAAAAAGAGTCTGGGAGAACAGGAAGCTTACTGCCAAAACAAAAGTCCTTGTCTATCTAGCCTGTGTCCGTAGTACTATTTTTTATGGCAGTGAAACCTGGATAACTTACTCACACCAAGAGAAACGTTTAAACAGCTTTCATATGCGGTGTCTGCGAAGAATTCTTGGTATTAAGTGGCAAGACAAAATCACAAATACTGAAGTATTGGAAAGATCAGGTTGTGTGACAGTTTATTCCATGCTCAGTCTTCGTAGACTTAGATGGATATGACATCTTAGGAGGATGGATGATGGTAGAATACCAAAGGACATCTTTTTTGATGAATTACAGATGGGTAACAGATCTCAAGGTCGGCCTCTACTACGATACACAGATGTGTGTAAGCGAGACATGATTGATACAGGTATTGATAATGCACAGTGGGAGCAAGTCGCCGCTGAACGTATTGCATGGAGGGCAAAGATCATAAATGGAATAAAGACAAGGGAGAAAATTATTGCAGATAAGTCACACACCGAGCGTGTGAGACGTAAGATGGTGCATGATGGTGGAAATGACCACGTGTTCACATGCACGCACTGTGAACGAACATTTACAGCGCGAATTGGCCTTATCAGTCACATTCGCTACCGCCATAGATAAAAGTTATTATGCCTTTTTAAAGCACAAACTATCGTCTGTCAAGACGGCAAGGTGCCAATGATTAACAGTGTCCCTCGACATCAAGGGAACCCACTCCAACTTCAGAGGTACTTGTAATTTATGTCCCCAAGTCAAAGATAAGTCCAGATTTTATTCCAACTATCCGGTGTAGGGGTTGAACTCCTTACCTCGGCACCAGTACACCGGATGATATAAGAACACGCGTTTTTATCCATTCGGCCATGCTGACCTGGAGAAAGGAAAGTTTCGTGTGAAATTGCTCACCTCGCTTCAGAGGTCACAGATTGTGAGAATTGTATGGATTTTTTGCCTGGCCATGCGGGAGTACGGGGCAATGAACAGTCTGATAGGCTGGCAGGTAGATTGTAGATTACCTATGGACAAGGGAGAAATGGTCGTGCGCCTGTGGGACCAGGTAGTGGACAGATTGAGAACCCGTATGTGGAAAGATCATCGAATAATAATGAAGGACCATCAATTTTGAAGATAGAAGTTCAGAATGCTCTTAACTATATGAAAACTGGCAAGACCCCGGGTACAGATAACATCACAGTAGAAGTGATCAATGCCTTAGAAGAACATGGAATAGACCAAGTCACCAGACTGCTGAACACAATATACGATACTGGAGATATACCTCCTGAATTATGTAATTCTATATTTATTGCAATCCCGAAGAAATCAGGAGGCATGGAATGCGATCAACATAGAACAATTAGTATAATGAGCCACATCACAAAGATTCCGCTGAGAATTATCATGCAAAGAGTTAGGAAGAATATACAACCCGAAATAGGAGAAGAGCAATGTGGGTTTGTAGAAGGCAAGGGCACAGTAAATGCTGTGTATATACTGAGAACAGTAATTGAGCGTTCTATAGAAGTAAACAAAGATCTATATCTTTGCTTTATTGACTACACAAAGGCTTTCGATAAAGTGAGACATGTCGACATGATAAGAATGCTTGAAAATCTACAAATTGATGGAAAAGACTTTAGACTTGTAAAAAAACATATATTGGAAACAAAAAGCTGCCATCAGAATTGATAACGATGTAGGTCAATATCAGTCTATTAAAAGAGGTGTGAGACAGGGATGTGTAATGTCTCCAGATCTTTTTTCCCTGTACAGTGAAAATATATTCAGAAATATAGAAGATATGGAAGGAATCAACATTGGGGGACGAAACATCAATAACATTAGATATGCAGATGATACAGTCTTGATTGTAGACAATGAACAGGACCTGCAAAATTTAGCAGATGCGGTTGTTGCACACAGTGAACAACTAGGGTTAGAACTGAATATAAAGAAGACACAGATTATGGTTGTCACTGGGAAGAAGGAAATACCACAATGTGGTATACGAGTAGATGGGCATAGTCTTAAACAAGTGAATCGATACTGTTATCTCGGCACAGTCATAACATCTGATGGGAGATGCCTTGAAGAGATTAGAACAAGAATTGCCATTGCGAAGGTAGCCTTTTGCAAGATGAAAAACACACTGACCAATAAAAAGATATCAATTGAAACGAGAATGCCGATACAATGTCAAATGCTTCAATTTGCAAAGTAAACATTCTTCTTGTTATGTTAAGCTCAAGGAGAGTCTGCCAGAGTCGCATGAAGAAATTCAAAAGTACTAAATAGCATATGTCCACAATATTTATGTTTTCGGGATTCAAGAGTTTTGATTCAAAGTACAGAAGAACAGAATCGTGAAGGCAACTATTTCAGTCATGTGCCTCTTTGTTGAATACTTTGGATTGTTTATACCAGTGGTTCCCAAGCTTTTCAAGCAGAGGGCCATATCTACTATTTTCGGTAATTAAGCGGCCCACAAGGTTATAAAATTATAAAAGTTGTGCAATATCATTCTTACCTTTCTTAACTTTCGTCAACAAAATTCTAAAACTTTAAAGGCAGTCAGTGTCGGTACTACACTGCGGTCATTGTTTTGGTGTAAAATCAAAAGTTCTTTTAACAATAAATTTTTAATCAATTTCCAAAATTGCTATTAATGTAATTAATTTACAATTGTAACTATTCTTCATAACTAGTTACTTAAGTTCAGATGCCATTTTATCAATGTCTTGGCACAAATCTGTCGTACCCAAAGTCATAAGCGCAGTTAGATTACTGTCGGTGAGTTTGGAACGTTGCTTGTTTTTTTTTTTTTTATAACGGTCATTACGGAAAATGACTGCTCGCATCTGTAAGTCGAAGCAAAAGGACAAATGTATCTCCAGGCGAATGAACGCAAGTGTTCAAATTGTTCGACAGGCAATAGTCGCCAGAATGAAATCATTTGATCAGCTGAAGGTGAAATCATTTGATCAGCTGAAGGTGAAGCAGTCAGCTTCGTACGACACAACAGCACTCCTGCTCTGTTCGTTAGCCGTGGTGAAAAATAACTGCTACCTGGTCAGAGAACTTTCTTTTTCAGCTATGAAATCTTTTCTTAACTCTGAATTGATCGCATAGTGAGCATTTTTGTCTGAATGTGCGGTCGTGATGTGTCGTTCCAGATTAAATGTATTTGTAACAGAAACACAAAATCCACAGTTAAGCAAACTGGTTTATTACTACGGCTAGGCATAAACATAAATTTCTCCGCCCAATCTGCGTTGAGTTCACGACAAGCAACGTCTTCACATTTTCGCTTTTTACCATTGTTTGATTTTAGATTTTCCACACTCAGGCTTTAACGGTAAGTTTTTATTTGAAAAAATATAATTTCAACACAATACTGCCGACTCTGCTAAACAGTTGTAACAGACAACAACATGGCGCCTTGAGCACTCTGATTGGTCGACAAGGCTGGGATATGGGAACTTCATAACGTTTCGTTGCGAACTGAACAGGCGCATTCGATAATATCTGAGCATAACAACCACGAGTAGAGTAAATTATCGCACGCTGAAGGGGCGCTCCGAGTGCATTTTTGAAATTATTATAATAAATTATATTAAATAACGAGGCCTCGCGTGTCACTTTCTGACAGATGGCGGGCCACGGTTTGAGAACCTCTGGTTTATACCAACGGTTCTGTAAAAACGTCATCTTATATATAAAACAGGATGTGTGTGGATATGTCTGTATGTATGTCCTTTATGCGTTCGCGAACGGCCCATCCGATTGAGATGAAATTTTCTACACGTCTTCCTTTCATTCCAGCGCTGCCAACTGTCATATTTTTGTTTCTTCTTCCTCCTCCTCCCTCCTCCCCCTCCCTAAATACGTACGTAAATATATGATGATCATGATGAAAGAATCCCGAACCAAAACGATAGGACAAGCGAAGAAAATGACGTGACTACACAGAATCGTCACACGGCAATCATCATCATCATCAAGTGCCGTGCCGGCTGGCGTAGGCGTTCATGGTTCTCCATAGATCTCAGTCTTTGGTTTTCTTGATCAACTCTGCTGCTGATATATATGCCTCCATGCCACGGCAATATCAATAACAATTCATCTTTTTATGTGTAAGGAAGTTATCTACAGTTATGTAGAAGGGAAGAACAATCAATGGAAGGACCGAAATCACAGAACCTAGACGAGTATGAATTCGGAATGGCGAACTCCCTCCTCCTCTCTTCTCCTCCTCCCTCTACCTCCTCCCTCCTCCTCCCTCCACCCTCCTCCTCCTCTCTCCTCCTCCTCTTCCCTCTATCTCCTCTCCCTCCTCCCTCTTCCTCTCCCCTCCTCCTCAATCCTCCTCTCTCCTACTCCCTCCGCCTCCTCCCCCCTCCTCCCTCCTCCTCCCTCCTCATCCCTCCTCCTCCTGCCTCCCTCCTCCTGCCTACTGCCTCCTTCTCCCTCCTTCTCATCCCTCCTCCTCCTTCTCCCTTCTTCTCCCTCTTCCCTCTTCCTCCTCCTCCTACCTCCTCCTCCTCCCTCTACCTCCTCCTCCTCACTCCACCTTCCTCCTCCCTTTCCTTCCTCCTCCTCCTCCCTCTACCTCCTCCTCCCTCTACCTCCTTCCTCCACCCTCCTCCTCCCTCCTTCTCCTCTTCCAGCTCCCTTTCCTTCCTCCCCTCCTCATTCTCCCTCATCCTCCCTCCTTCCTCTCCCTCCTCCCTCCTCCTCCTTCCTTCTCCGCCTCCTACCTCCTCCTCCCTCCTTCCCCTCCTCCCTCCTCCTCCTTCTCCCTCCTTCTCCCCTCCTCCTCCTCCTATCCTCTTCCTCTTCCCCCCCCCTCCTCCCTCTCCCTCCTCCATCCTCCTCCTCCCTCTTCCTCCTCCTCCCTCTTCCTCCTCCTTCCTCCCTCTTCCTCCCCCTCCTCCCTCTCCCTCCTCTTCCTCCTCCATCCTCCTCCCTCTTCCTTCTCCTCCTCCTTCTTCCTCCTTCCTCCTCCTTCCTTCTCCTCCCTCTTCCTCCTCCTCCTCCCTCCTCCCTTTTCCTCCCTCCTCCTCCTCCCTCCTCCTCTCCACTCCTCCTACCCTCTTCCTCTTCCCCCCTCCTCCCTCTCCCTCCTCCTCGTACCTCCATCCTCCTCCTTCTCCCTCCCCCCTCCTCCTCCCTCCTCCTCCCATCTCCTCCTCCCTCCTCCCTCTACCTCCTCTGTCTACCTCCTCTTTCCTCCTCCTTCCTCCACATCCCTCTTCCTCCTCCTCCCTCCTCATCATTCCTCCTCCTCCTCCCCCCTCCTCCCTCCTCCTCCCTCCTTTTTCTACCTCCTCCTCCCTCTCCCTCCTCCTCCTCCTCCTCCTGCGTTTTCCTCCTCCCTCCTCCCTCCTCCTCCTTCTCCCTCCTCCTCCCGCTTCCTCCTCCCTCCTCCTCCCCCTTCCTCCGCCTTCCTCCTCCTCCTCCTACACCCTCCTTCTCCTCCCTCCTCCTTCCTCCTCCTCCTCCCTCCTCATCCCACTTCCTCCTCCTCCCTCCTCCTCCTCTTTCCCCCCTCCTCCGCCTCCTTCCTCCTCCTCCCTCTCCTCCTCCTCTCTCCTCCTCCTCCCTCCTCCTCCCTCTACCTCCTCCCTCCTCCTCCCTTCACATTACTCCTCCTCCCTCTTCCTCCTCCTCCTCCCTCCTCCTCCTCTCTCCTCCTCCCTCCTCCTCCTCCCTCTACCTCCTCCCTCCTCCTCCCTTCACATTCCTCCTCCTCCTCTCTCCTCATCCTCCCTCCTCCTCCTCCCCCTCCTCCTCCCCCTTCTTCTCTTCCCTCCTCCTTCTCCCTCCTCCTTCTCCCTCTTCCTCCCTCTTCCTTCTCCCTCCGCCTCCTCCCTCCTCCTCCCTCTCCTCCTCCTCCTCCCTCCTCCTCCTGCGTTCTCCTTCTCCCTCCTCCTCCCCCTCCTCCCCCTCCTCCTCCACCCTACTCCTCCCTCCTCCTCCTAATCCCTCCTCCCTCCTATTCCTCCCTACTTCTCCTGTCTCCTTCTCCTCCCTCCTCCTCCCTCCTCTTCCCTCCCCCACCTCCCTCTTCCTCCTCCCTCCTCCATTTACCAAAGACAGACAGACAGACAGATAGTCGGGAACGGGATCTTATATGACTACTTATATGATTTAAATGAGATGCTCTCCACCATGGGCTGGGCGATGCCGGGCCGGGTCAGACAAGCAGACAGATAGATAGTCGGGAACGGGAACTTATATGACTACTTATATGAATTAAATGAGATGCTCCCCATCAGGGTCTGGGCGAAGCCGGGCCGGGTCAGACAGACAGACAGACAGACAGATAGATAGTCTGGAACGGGAACGGGAGCTTATATGACTACTTATATAAATTATATGAATTAAATGAGATGCTCCCCACCAGGGTCTGGGCGAAGCCGGGCCGGGTCAGCTAGGTATAATTAACTTTACTTCTGGAGTAACGCAGTAACTAAAGCTGTCGTACACTGGCGGTGACGTCATTATTTTGGTTGTATTTATAAATAACAGACCGGAAGAACAGCATTATGTGTTCGTGTGTACTGTCGAGTAAGACCATAGTCTACTCTTGCAAGAGATAGGTGCTGAAGACGGAGGCAGCCAGCCAGGAGGCGCACCACAGAAATCAGGCTGCCACGCAATAACGCCGTGAATTATGTCGACAACTGCTACGTGTTATGGTGCTCGCCTTGCTCTGGATCCCCAGGCAGGTGCAGTGACCTTATGCCTCGTAAGGGTCTAACCACAACTAATGGAATGGAGGTCCTTCTCAGATGTCCAGCGGAGCCAGAGGGCCTGACAGTAGAACGTCTAGCCGTACCAAACAAAGACTTGAAATAATGCACTGGAATGCAGAGGGTATCAACAAAATAAAAAAAAGAATAGAACTAGAAAACATCTTGGCCAAAGAAAATGTAAGTGTATGTTGCTTGCAAGAAACTCACCTGAACGAAAATATAGCCTTCAAAATCAGATGCTACCAGTACCAATGTTACCGATCTGACCGAAAGGACAGGCGAAAGGGTGGGATACTGACTCTTGTCAAAAACAACATTCCTGCTTCCCAAATTGAAGTTTACGTGGAAGGGGCTGAGTATCAGGCACTTAAACTTAAGACAGACAATACAGACCTTCACCTGATCAATTACTACTGTCCAAATGACCGCCCACAGGCACTGGACACACTACCATTAAAAGGAAAAATGATTGTGTGTGGCGACTTCAACAGCCATTCGCAGAGCTGGGGCTATGATCACATGGACCAGAGAGAAGAGAGATTGGAAGACTGGCAGGATGAGAATAGATGCATCCTGATTAACAAGCCGTCTGATCCACATACCCTCTACTCGAGATCATGGCACACTACAACTACACCTGAACCGGCGTTTCATTCACCTGACCTGGAGTGGAACATTACATGAATTGTTGGGAAACAACTTGGTGGGTGTGACCATCGGCCAGTCTTTCTAACTGTAGAAAATGAACTTTTAAGTGAAAGCAGCACCCTCTCGAGGTGGAACAACAAGAAAGCAGACTGGGCAATGTACAAGCATCGCACCAGCATACTGGTTAGAAACCTGAACATTGAGAAGGGCATAAATAAAGTAGTTGAAGAGTTTGGGAAATGCATACTACAGGCAGCACGAGAAACAATACCAAGAGGAGCCCGTAAACATTATAAACCCTACTGGAATAGTGAACTGGAACAGTTGCATAATGATGTGGATGTATGTAGAAAGCAAGCAGAAGCTAATCCCAGCCAAGAGCACCACAATAAATATCAGCACGCAAAAGCCAAATCTCAAAGGGCCCAGCTGCAAGCTAGACGGAAAAGCTGGCAGGAGAAAACAGAGTCACTGAACTTTGAAAGAGACACAAGGAAGTTATGGAAGCTAATAAAACAGCTTAACGATGAGGGCACAGGGAGAAACTCAAAAATTGCACTACATAAAGACGGAAACATCTTAACAGAAAAGCAAGCAGCTGACCATTTTGCGGACTCATTCGCACAAGATAACAATATCGAAATGAGTCCAGAGAAACAACAAGAGATTCGAGAGAAATTGCAACATACAGGACAGAAGGAAATTGTACTTGAGGTTATGGAGACACCTATAATCACATACAGTGAACTGGAGCTAGCCATATCAAAACTTAAAATGAGAAAGTCACCAGGAGCTGATGGCATCTCCAATGAAATGATCAGGAACCTAGGAACAGAGGCCAAAGCAAAGCTGCTACAGATCTTTAATAACACATGGACCTTAAGCAGTGTTACACAAGTCTGGAGAGAAGCAATCATGATACCCCTCCTAAAATCTGGGAAAGATAGTTCCATTGCCTCTAGCTACAGACCCATTAGCCTCACCAGCTGTCTCTGCAAAACAATGGAACGCGTCATCAATCACAGACTACAGTGGTACACTGAAAGTGAAAACATCCTTGTGCAACAACGAGGCTGCCTTTAGGCAGTGCTACTATACGGAAGATCAGACAACCTACCTCTCTCAAGAAGTTGAGGATGCATTCCAAGAGAAGAAGCTGGTACTTGCGGCTTGGACAGATCTGAAGAAAGCCTTTGACAAAGTCTGGAAAGAAGGTCTGATGAAGAAACTGAGAAACTGTAAAGTCAATGGAAGAATGTACAAATGGGTGAAAGCATACTTGCACAACAGAAGAGCCCGAGTACGGATAGACGGTCTCAAGAGCAAGAAAGCATAATTGCGTCACGGTGTTCCCCAGGGCGGAGTCCTCTCCCCAACACTTTTTCTAATCTTCATCAATGTGAAATTGCTAATCTACCCGATGGAATTAAAGCGGCAATGTACACTGATGACCTGGTTTTGTGGCGCGCAAATGAACATGCATCAGTGGCCACCATAGTGCTACAGAGAGCTGTAGATACATTTATTGCATGGGCGGATAGATGATGTGTCAGCATAAACACTGACAAGTGCAGCACCACTCTATTTACCCTTTCTACGAAACAAAAGGCAGGGATCATTAAGATAAATGAAACACCCCTAAGAGAAGATAAAGAACCAACATACCTTCGTGTAACATTCGACGACAGGCTGACATGGAGAAAACACATAAAAAAACAGCAGTAACAAAAGCCAGAAGGAAAATAGCCATCCTGAGAAAACTAAGTGGAACCACTTGGGGAGCCAGTGGGAAAATACTTAGCAAAGTTTATAAACAGAGTATAAGACCACACTTGGAATACGGGTCAACTGAGTGTGTTCAGCATCAAAAACCACATCACAGGAGCTGGACAAGGTGCAAAATCAAGCTCTTAGAGTCATCACAGGAGGGATGAGATCAACCCCTATAATAGCAATGGAGAAAATGGGGAGGACACAAGCTCTAAGAGAACGCAGAAATACAAAAACACTAATACAAGCAGAACAGTTCCTCAGCTTGCCAGGCCACCCTATGAAGAACCGATTTGAAAATTTAGCTATGGGGCGGTTGAAAAGAAGTAGTTTCATCCACCAGGCCAAACGACTCTGCAGAGAAACTATCGATCATCCCACAGTTGGTATCCCCCTAACAACTATTCCAGAGCGAACCTCGTGGAAAGATGAACATAGACTATCGCTACAAATCCAGACAAAAGTGAGAGGAATATTTGACAAGGAAGAACAGAACAGTGTACAGCGCAGAACAGCCATTCTCAGCTTCCTTGATGACGAATACCCACAGGACCTCTGGATCCGAGTCTACACAGATGGGTCAGCACAAAATGCTGTTCGAAATGGAGGAGCGGGAGTGTACACAGCATACCCAAATAATACTAGAGACACGGCCAGAGTACCGACAGGAAAGTACTGCCATAACTATGATGCTGAAATTGAGGCAATCAAGATAGCCACAGAGAAATTACAAAATACCAGCCATGGTACACAACCTGTGGTGATATTGACAAATGCAAAATCCGTAATAGAGGCGCTCCTGTCTGGGAAATTGCCAGTTCTAAGGACACTACTTTCTGAACTTAGCAGTCAGCGTAAGATCACCATACAGTGGATACCATCCCACTGTGGAGTCCCCGGAAACGACAGAGCTGATCGATTGGCTAAGGAAGGAGCAACAGAAGAACAACCTGATGTGCCCATTACATACCACCAAAAGAAAAGAATGATGAAATCAATCAGAAGGCCACCAAACCTTACTCAAGACGACTACCACGTTATGGACAGACCAGAACAGGTCATTCTTCAGCGCCTCAGAACAGGACACAATAGATTACGCAACCACATGTATACAAAATTCAAGATTGGTGACTCAGCCATGTGCACATGTGGATTGGCGTCGCAGACAGCAGAGCACATACTCCAGGATTGCCCAAACTACAACATATCCAGGCTAACCTTCTGGCCTAGAGAGACAACAGTGGAAGACAAACTCTATGGACCGCTGAGTGAACTAAAAAAGACTGTTAGATTCATACAAGAGACAACATTGCAGTTATAAACATATTTCAGGCGAACGAAAGAAGAAGAAACGAGAAAAAGAGTGTTGAGGTGCTACATAGAACCTATACTTTTGTATGGATGTGAAGCGTGGACAATAAGCAGTCAAGCTGAAAAACAGCTGATGGCTGTGGAAATGTGGTTTCTGAGGAAAATGCAAAGAATACCATGGACAGACAGAAAAACCAATGAACAAGTCCTTCAAGAAACAAATGAAGATCGTAAACTGATTAGAGCTATTAGACGTAGACAGTCAAAATTTTTTGGGCATGTTATGAGAAGAAATGAATTGGAGAACTTGGTGACAACTGGCAAGATCGAAGGGAAGAGACCAAGGGGAAGACCGAGAAGTAAATACCTGGATGGCTTGGCCACATGGCATGGTCGAGACAGGAATACGGAGCTGATCCACGATTCTGGTGATCGAGTGAGATGGCAGAACATGACCGCCCATGGCACATGATAGATGGATGGATGTGGAAAGAATGAGATTG
The DNA here is from genome assembly GCA_963921405.1 of Cepaea hortensis. Lineage (NCBI taxonomy): Eukaryota > Metazoa > Mollusca > Gastropoda > Stylommatophora > Helicidae > Cepaea > Cepaea hortensis. The sequence goes on along the minus strand of OY992876.1, from coordinate 460,227,431 downwards.
CAGGGGTCTGGAAGAATCTCAAAACTGAGAGGGAAGACCAGGAGAACTTTCGATCAGATAGCTGTGGAAACAATTAGTAGTGTGACTTTTCGCTGGCTGTTGAACGGGAACGGAGCGCGTAAGGTAATGTCCTGAGTGCAGTGATGTCGGTTCAACTCAACTGGTATCTCTCCTCCTCAAGATGTCCTATCACAGGTCGTACTTTGTGCTTCTGTTTGTGCGATGTTGTATGCTATTGTGTAGACTACCTAACCCCTGCAGGTACTTGTGTTCAGTGTTTTGTTCTCTCTACAGCTAAATGTAGCAGATATAATCCCCTCCCCCTCTTTGAAAAACAGAACTCTTGCATTAAATAAAACCTGAAACAGTAGGCCAATACCCATCTCCTGCACACAAAAACCGCAGCAGGTCGAGCCTTACCGTCACGTATTATCGATAACTATGCTGGCTGCAGTAGTCGAGCAGATGTCAACACAATGGCCTTAATTTCATTTACGCTTCTTGCAAGTTGCCCATAATCTACTTATGTTCATTGCATCTTGGAGTATTTCTACAACATTGAGGATATTGCTGGGCCCGGAAGCTGCTCATCTGCATTGATCTAGATTCCGGGTAGAGGAATATTTCGATTAGTTTATTAATTATTAAGTTAGCATATTTTAAAATAATTTTCAAAAAGTAAAATTTTAATTGGTGAATTTAGAAACATTTGTGACATGTCCGTTTTGTTTAGCCGGGTTGTATTAGACTCCACGTATAACTGGTTTTTACTTGTGTTTGGCTTAGGATATATTCGATTATTTATTGTAGCAAATTCTGCTGGTGTTGTCAGTACCTGGTATCAACACCCCAAAGATGGAACAAAATATTAAATAAAGACGCAACCCAAATTTAAAGGTGCCGTTATCAAGAAAATAACAAACAATAAAAACAATTGCTTTCGAGTTCTTTATTAATAACTTATTAGTTTCTTCTTTGGCATTTATCTGTGGAATTGTGTGTGGTCGTCCACTATCACTAATGACTATGTGTACTGTGCAGTGTGACACACCAGTGTTGTATTGTCAGTTTTTGAGTATTGACAAACTCAGTTGATTTTAATGATAATTTTATTTTACAAATTAAGTATATACTGTAGGTAGGGTAAATAAATAGATATACAAATATAAAACACATTGTTTGATATTAAATCATAAGTCAGTTGTTATTCATTGCTATAAAATGTTAAGCAGTAACACTGTTATATTACTGTTAATGAGTTAATGTACTGTTTTGTAATACTTATGTTGCAAACATTGAAACACTCTCAGCTGTTTAATTTGTAAGTCTTAAGTAATTTTTATTTTTGTTTTTTTGTTGTTGCATATCCCTTACAGGACGTTGCAGTCAACATCAGCATTTTTCAGCTGCAGTTGATGCACTAGGCAAGATTACGCTCAGTAGTTTGCCATTGATTTCTGAGCGGTGGGCTCAATACCCCATAAGTTACCAACGCGGCGAGAACTGCTACCGATTCTTGCATAGGTTACGTTTCAAGAATGTACGGGATTATGGAGAAAAACGTTAACCCCTAGGCCAGGGAGACCAAAGTAATTTTTACACTTCTAAAAATGTTACACACTCTGATTGTAAGTAAAATATAGTACACTGCTTATTTTGCAAACATCGGACACTCACTCTGACTTAATTAAAAAACACTGATTGTAAGTCAAGTTTAGTAATTAGTATACTACTGTTATAAACTCACATGTTTCTACAACAGACGACATCTGGGAATGGTGATTCTCGTTCGCGACAGCATGGTGGCGTCAGAGCTAGACATGTCCAGTTGGGACAGTGACGATATACAAATACAGGTGTTGAGAGTTCATTCCAGTATACCATTCGTGTTGGTTAATGTTTATGCCCGCAACGCGAGTATGGACTCCCAGAAGTGGCAGTAGTAAGTGGTGTAGTCAAGAATAAGAGCATTTCTGACTTCCAAGGTCATCTGGCAGAGGACTGACGAGGACAAGGGCAAAGCCCTCTTTGAACGCTGTCTAGAGCAAAGCAACCAGACAGACATGGGAGGCCGAAATCTGGCCAAAGAGGTCACCTCAGACAGGTGCAAGGCCCAGAACACTTCGGATGAAGACACAGTGACAGTGAAAGAAATCAAGGCTGTGCTTCAACGATCAAAAAACAGCGCTCCAGGGCCTGATGGCATAAGATACGACGACATCAATAGGTGTACCGACAACGAGCTAGAGAAACTAGCAGACATGTACAACAACAGTATAGGGAGTTCTAGCATCAAGGAGGAGTGGTTACACAGCTATCTGATTCCCTTGCCGAAGCCTGACAAAGACCACACAAAAATTCAGGGATATCGAATTATAACCATGCAGAATACAATAGGCAAGCTGCAGGAGAAGGTAATTGCCAGGAAAATATCAAGCCAGCTAGAGAGGCAAGGTGTTTTCCCACCTACCCTGGGTGGGTACCGTCCAAAAAGAGAAACCTGGACCAATGCAGCAGTTTTTGCCCATGATGTCTATGAAGGTTTCCACTCAGGCATTGAAACCTTTGCTGCAGCGATTGATCTTGAGGACACATACAACAGAGTACCATTGGATTTTTTGATGCTTCAGCTTCTTGAACTAAAAGTAAGTCCATTCCTCCTTAGTTGGATTGCTGCAGCCCTCTTCCAACGGAAAGTAGTGTTTAGATGTGGCAGTTGGACTTCGGAACCAACAACAATATATCCTGGCCTACCACAGGGATCACCATTATCTCCGGTACTGTTCAACGCTTACACAGTGAGAATCACCAGTAAGCAGATCACTGGACCTGGCAGGACACTGTCATATGCCGATGATGTTTTAGTGTATCGTCAGGGTAAGGATAGAGAGCAGGTTGCTGTGGAACTACAAACCGAACTCAATCACATAAGTACTTGGTGTGATGAAGCTGGGGCAATGGTCAACCCAACAAAGGCAACAGTGACTTGGTTCTTGTTGAATAATCATATTGTCAACACTCCAACACCAACTGTAAAGCTGTGTTCAGAGACGGTGGAAAGAACGCAGGCAATGAATTACCTGGGGATACGGTTTGATCGAAGCCTTGCTTACAATGAGCACATAGACCAGGTGATAACAAAGGCCACGCGGGGTTTGGCTGCGATGCGGGTGATTGCGGCAGCAAACTGTGAGCAGCGCCATCTATGTCTTCTGTACGAGGGGCTGGTCATGTCTGTTTTTGAGTATGCAATGGCAATCCTGACTCTCAGCCATAAGCAGATAGAAAGGATGGAAAGGATACAGAATGAAGCTATGCGCATTATTCTTGGGTGTACAAGAGATACAGCATGCAGGGCGATGCGCTACCTTCTTGATTTTCCAACCATTGAAGAGAGAATACAAGGTTGCAGGGCACGCGCCTACCTCAGAGTTAACGCAAACACACAACAACATAGTGAAATTAGGAAGGTGAAGGGCAGCAGGTTAAAAAGAGGACGGTCGTGGATGGGTCAAGCCGAAGACATTCTTCAACAGGTGTGTTCACTTGAGGACTTAGAACCTGGCGAGGAGTGGGTGCAAGTGCCAACAGATTTCTGCACATCCTTTTCAGTTTGCATCCAACTAGATAGAAAATGCAGACAAGAAAATCCGGCTGCTGTGGAGGCTGAAGTACAAGCATTGATTTTCGAGAATTCGCTAGACGGTGATGCGGTCATCTACACAGATGGGTCGGTCGTCCGACATGTGAGAAGCTCATGGGCCTTTACGGCTCGGGCCGGAGGGAGAATTGTGAAGGAGGACTCTGGTGCTTTCACTGAAACCACAAGTAGCCTGACCATGGAAGTCATGGCAGTTAGTAAAGCAATAACATGGCTCGAGACACAGACATTCACTAGGGCATGTTTCCTTAGCGACTCAATGAATATGATCAAGAGGATAGAGGAGGGGTCGATCCGAAGAGAATGGTTGCTGTCTCTGGAGCGGTCTCGGCTGGCAAAGATTAGTTTTATCTTCGTGCCAGGGCATGCGGGAGTACAAGGAAATGAGCGGGCTGACAAGCTCGCAGGTGAGGCTACTGTGGAAGGTGGACGCGCCATGGACCAGGCTGACATTCTGAATGCTCTACGAGAAGTAAGACTTTTGCGTGAACCAAGTGATGACTGTGAATCTACAACCATGGCCAGACTGTGAGAACAGCAAATTAAAAGAGGGGTGGCCAAACAAGAACACTACGCAGGAAGCCATAGAAGATTGATAAACCAACACAGAACTGGCGTCGTTAGCCGCTACACGCAGCGGGATTTGCTGAGGAAGGGATCCGAGCACTTATGAACTGAATGGTTCGATGTGCAATGAGGATGATCTGTCGACTAACTAACTATAAACTCACACTGTTTAAGTCAGTTATACTTTACTAGAAATGCTACAAACACTGTTTGTCAGTTCGTAAACTATATTGATAATATTCTAAAGACTGCTGAACTTTTTTAACTCTTTCAGTCCCAGACAGCTGTGAGGCTAATTTGTTCTGTCTTAATGATAACTTAATATAAAGAATGTCTGGTTCTATAGGGCTTAAAATAAGCATACAGTGAAACAGAAGGGCTGAAGGTACAAATATATGCACAGGAAGATAAAAGAAGAGGCATGTATTCTTCTTCTTCTTCTTCAGCGTTCCGAGCCATTGAGGTTCTTTGCTGCAAATACAATCCGTCTCCATTCGTCTCTCTGGTGGACCTTCTCTTGCCAGTTGTTGATTCCAAGTGCTTGTAGGTCTGTACATGTATTATCTCTCCACCGCCTTCTTGGTCTACCTCGGGGTCTACGGTCATTTATTTCCTGAGTGTAAGCGAGTTTTGTTTCCCTATTATCTTCCATTCTTTCTATATGCCCCAGCCATTGTAGTCTATTAGCCTTCATGATACCAGTGATTAGCGGGGACTTAAACAGATCATAAATGTCTTTGTTACTTCTTCTTTTCCACTCTCCACTTGGTGTGTCCCTAATGGGTCCAAAGATGCGTCTTAAAATTTTGTTCTCAAAGGTTTGTAACAAGGCTTCGTCTCCTTTCGTTGTACTCCAGGTTTCAGAGCCATACAGCACAACTGGTCTGATCAGTGTTTTGTATATTGTGATTTTGGTGTTACGAGATAGCGCCTTTGATTTTAGTAGATGTTGTAGTGCATAGTATATCTTATTTCCAGAGTTGATTCTAGTTTGTATTTCTTCCCTTATGATGTTGGAGCAGTTGAAGATTGTACCCAGGTATTTGTATGTTTCCGTTCTTTTAATGGTCATATTATCTATTTGTATGTGGCCAGAGTTTCTAGCCATTCCGTCTCTTGAAATTACCATATATTCTGTCTTATCTTGGTTGATAACCAGCCCCATCTGTTGGGCTTTTCCCTTTAAGTGAGTCAATATTTCCAATGTCTTTTGTTCACTTTGCCCTATAATATCTATATCATCTGCATAACCAAGCAGCTTGGATGTTCCTCCAATATCACATTCCTCCTTTACCTTCCTTACAACTTTCTCTAGAGCCAGATTGAAGAGTAGCGGCGATAGTGCATCACCCTGTTTCAAGCCAGATGTTATTTGGAAGGGGTCTGATTTCCTGCCTTTATATGTTACTATATTATAAGTATCTTCCATGCATAGTCTGGTCATGTTGATTAACTTCCTTGGTATTCCAAATTCCTGCATAGCATTCCATAGACTATTCCTATGGACACTATCATAAGCCTTTTTAAAATCCACAAAAATGTTATGGAGATCTCTTTTATATTCCCAATGTTTCTCGGCTATTTGTCGTAAGATAAATATCTGATCTATTGTTGATCTGTTTTGTCTAAAACCCGCCTGGTAGTCACCTAATATGTCTTCTGAATATGGTTTTAGTCTATTTAGTAATACTGCGGATAGTATCTTATAGCTTGTGGACAGTAGTGATATTCCTCTATAATTTCCACATTGGAACTTGTCTCCTTTCTTAAAGATAGGTATCAATAATGACTCTTTCCAGTCATGGGGTAATTCTTCTGTCCTCCAGATTTTTATTATTAGTTCGTATAGCTTTAGATGTAATGCATGGCCACCTGCCTTTATAAATTCAGCAGCAATTCCATCAGTCCCAGTTGCCTTATTGTTTTTAAGTCGTGTGATTACATATAGGATTTCTTCAAATGTAGGTTCTTCAATTTGTGGTTCGCATGTTAGAACCTCTTCCTGTGGGAAAATGTGACTTGGAGCTTCACAATTTAGTAATTCAACAAAATATTCTTTCCATGTGTTGCACATTTCCTCATTGGTATTTATCATATTCCCATTTTTGTCTTTTAAGCCATATGTGTTTTGTTGGTGCCCTCGTTTCATTGACTTCAGTTCTTTAAAAAATTTTCTGGATTCATTTTTCTGGTGATTAGTTTCCATATCTTTGATTATATTACTCATATATTCTCGCTTCTGCTGTCTGACTATTTTTGTAGCCTCTTTACATTCATTTCTATAATGCTCTTCCTTTTGGATGTTATTGATGTCATTTAACCATACATGTCTGGCATTCTTCTTCCTAATGACTGCTTCTTCACATTTTTGATTGAACCATCTGTTCTTTCTATGCGTGGTTAACACACCGAGACATTCTTCTGCGGTAGACTGAATTGTATTCTTGATGTTCAACCAAGTTTGGTCAACGCTTTCCTCCAAAGGGTTTTGCAGAGTTTCAAGTTTACATTTTATTTCATCTGTAAATTTCTCTTTGACGAGGCATGTATTCAGTGATCAATAAACACACTGTGCATTCTTTCGTGCAGAATGTGTTCGGTAAAGTATACACTGCCACACTATACAATATTAGAACCCCTGTTTGTAATGTTTAATGACTTACTGTCTAGTAATTATGTTTCTGTTAGCTGGAAAAATGTTGAAATATATAAGTAGAGAATGAGTTATTGTTGATTTCCAGTGCTGCTCAGTTGTCTATTATGGCAGCAAAAATGATTTAAACCATTCTAATATAAACAAATGCTTATATAAAAATGGGCTATTAAGGATTTCGTTTAGTGTAATATTTGTGTTACAGCCTGTCAGCTTGTTAATTTCCCCTGACACCAGCGTGGCCTGGCAAAAAGTGAAGCTGATTTTTGTCAGCCTTGACCACTTCAGAGACTCCACTCACTGCTTGGCCCCTGAATTTTCAATCATTTTCTTAGCCAGTATTTGCAAGAAAACATGTTGGCTCCTGAAAAAAAAAAGGGATTGGTTTCTGAAGAATGTTAGGTGTTTCTACCTCTGGTCCAGAGCATACTCATTGTCACTTAGGAAGCACTCCTGGGTGAATGTCTATATCTACAGCCAAGCTAACGTTTTAGTTACCGCCCTGACCTCCATAGTCAGGCTTCTTTTTCTTAAGGTGAAGGCACCAGTCTTCCTTCGCAGTTCTCCCTCCGACCTGAATCATAAATACCCATAAGATCCTCACATGTTGAAAATGTAGAGTTTGTATTTGTTGTGTATCTGCATGATCTCAGCCTACCCTATTTGTTATTATGTATATTGCCATATCTGGCTACAGCCACTGTCTTTCTGTCTGTTCTGTTACAGTCACATAAGACCCGGTGGACACCAGATCTGTTCTGATTGGGGATACAATGACGTCACCACTTTGGATTGAACCTCTGACAGCTGTATTGAGCATACACACTTCTTCTTCTTTCATTTGCTTGAGATTGTCTAAATCTGCAGTATACAAATTTGTGTAAACTTCACTGTCTGATTAGTTCACTTAGTGGTCCCTAAAGTTATATTTTCCACCGTTGTTTCTCTAGGCAAGGTTTGACTAGATATTTTGCATTTGGGGCGGTCTTGGAGTATTTTGTAGCATTTGATTGGAAATGTCCAGAGTCCAATGATGTTGAGTCTTGATTTCATATTTTATTGCAATGAGAGCACTTGCCTGCCTGAACATGTCCTTTTTGAAGCAAGGATTGATTATATTTTGGGCGGTCTTGGAGTATTTTATTGCATGCACACTGTAATGCTACCAGGGTTCCTGTTCTGTGGATATAATGGTAGTCCCATAACAGATACTGCCAATGGAATGTGAAGTGTTAGCCCACTTTATATTCTAGGCCTTAGTATATGAGTTGGGGTGGCCAGTTCCTTTTTTCATCATCTTTCTTCTCTAAACAATTCCTAGAAAATTGTCTGGTACACAATTGTATGGACTGGATCGACTCTAGAACTGTACAGATTTTAAAAAAAAATTCTGTCTCTGTCAGGGATTGAACCCAGACCCCTGTCTCTGCAGACCAGTGCACTACCCAGTCACCCCAGCTCTTTGAGGTACAAGTTAAATCAAATGTTTTGCTGCTTGTTTTTTCAGGGTGCACATCTAGAAAATGTCTGCAAATCTGGGAGAGGACACTCAAGAAACACTGAACCAGGAAAGTTCAGTCTGTGTCGGAGATGGAACCACTTGTGTTGAGTGTGGGAAAGTGTTCACACATCCATTTTACTTCAGGTCAGTTGTTAGGTCTTGTGTCATTCAATCAATGAATCAGGTGCCATCTCCACAATGAAGGTAGGCTGCAATGGATCTCCAACACTGTCTGCTTCCACCCTGACTGTACATTCTGTCAGATTGCTGTTTGTCCATCTCTTGATGTTGTCTTCCCACTTGTATTGTTGTCTACCTATTGCTCGCTTGCCTTCAGCCTTACCGTCATATGGTTTTTATAAGAGTGTTGTGTCGTTTAACGTGGCCAAAATATTTCACTTGCCTCTTTTTTTTTTATTTCTTTCAGCAACTCGCTTTTTATTCATAGTTTATCCAGAACCTCTGTATTTGATTGTTTTTGTTTCCATGAAATACAACATATTCTTCTGTATATCCACATCTCCAGGGCCTCTATCCGACTTTCTAATTTCTTGTTTATTTTCCAGGCTTCTGCACAATTCAATAGTGTTGAATATACATAACATTTGACAATTCTTATTTTTAATGCATTGTTAATCATTGTATTTTGGCTTAAACAAATTCTGTGCATGTTCTTCTTTTCCTTTCCTGAAAAAGACTGTTTGAGTTGTCAGTTTACAATGAAACCATGGTATTTGCACCTTTTGACAAACATATTTAACTTCAGCGACTTCCGGTCCCCAACATGGCGGATAGGCATTTGAACTGTTAAGGCTTCTGGGGTGTTTATGCTTGTGGCTACAGTTTGCATTCACATTTTTCCTCATGTTGGACTGGTAGTGTATGGTGCCATTGCCCTGCTACTGAGTTGAGTGTGTGGAGTGACACTGTGAGCTGTGAATTTCATGTGGAATGCTTTTACATCTGTCTGCAGTTTGCAATATGAACGGTATGTACAGAATGATGGCAGTTCCACCCTAAAATTAAACTCACTTCACTTATTTTCTTGTCTTCTGCCAACTTTTTGGACCTTACAGTCTCCTAGACCTCGTGGTTTCACAAACTGACTAACTTTCATGCTTTCCGGTTGTTTATTTTTATTTCACATGGTTATTTTACATGGTTATTTTACATTATCATGTCTTAATGTTTTTACTTTATGGTCATTTCTGTCTTTTTGTGTGTGTTATCAATTTATTCTTGTTGTTGTTTGCTGATGAAAGCTTGTCACAACAGTGTCCTCTGTTTTTGTGATTGTCATTTTGTAAAATTGACTTCCTAGACTTATGGTTTGCAATTGTAGTAAACCTTTTGTTATTTCTCTTAGCACCCACATCAGCAGTCACACGAGTGAGAAGAGCTTTGTTGTCATAGGACAATGTGCACTGTGTGGTCTGGTGTTCTCCGACGCTGATATGTTTGCTGCACACTTGAATTCATCTCAGAGCAGGCTGGAGACACAGGTAAACAACTGTTTGTTGTGCTCATTCAACCAGCTATATCATATTTGCTTAAGCTCATTGAATGTTTCATGACATATGTATAGTACTAATCTGGTCTTGCCCTTACCTTGTCAGATGGGTTGTGGCAGTCCTTTATGAGCGTAAGGTTGCACTGCGCATGGGTTCCTGGACTTCTGACCCCTGTACAAATTACACTTGAGTTGCCAAAGGGATCTTTAATGTCTACACCAGCAAAATTGCAGCTATTGAGACACAAGGTGTTGGTAGAATCTTGACATTTGCAGATGAAGTGCTGGTGTACAGACAGGGCAGAGACAGAGAAAGTTTGACTGCAGACTTACAGATGGCAGTAAACGGGGTGGCGGAGTGGTGTAGAGATGCAGGGGCAGTTATAAACCTAGACAAGGCATCGGTTATGTTGTACTCCCTGAATAACCGGATTGTGAAGGCAGATGTTCTATGTATTATATTGAATGGATGTCCTCTTAGTAGAAAAAGTAAATTGAAGTACTTGGGTATCACCTTGGACAGGTGTATGTCTTTTAAAGATCATGTGGAATCTTTGGTGGTGAAGGCTGGTAGGGGACTTAATTCATTCAGGGTGATGGCAGCAAATGGGGTAGAGCAGAGGATGCTGTACAGGTTCTTTCAGCAGTTAATAATTTCTGTCATCAAGTATGGTTTGGGGCTCCTGACAGTATCAAAGAGCCAGCTTAAAAGGTTTGAGCGCATACAAAATGCCACCATGTGGGTGATCCTGGGGTGCACAAAGGACACACCAATTATATGCATGTGGCATATCCTGGTACTACCAACAATGACGGAAAGACATAGGGTCCTTCAAGCCAAATGGTACCTCAGAGTTGCTGCAGATAGGAATCACCCCCTACATGAAGCCATGGATATGGTCAAGGGTCATAGAGGTAGGTCCTGGATGGCACAGGCAGAAATATCTATATGTCAGGTGTGTGATCTAGAGACCAATTATTAAAAAGAGTGGGTTGAAATACTGGCAGGCAGGATGGATTGGCACAATGTAATTGTAACACTGGGTCGTGAGTGCAGAGAATGGGCAGCAGGCCGCACAGTTTGAGGTGCAACAACTGATCCAGAGTAATACACATCAAGGTTACATAGTGATCTATGCTGATGGGTCAGTGGTGAGAAACAGGCGGAGTGGTTGGGGTTTCATTGCGAAGGCTAATGGACGATTCTTGAAAAAGGAGTTTGGCATATGAGGCTATGACCTTCAGCATGAGATGGAGATGGAAGCAGTCGCTGCAGCATTCTGTTAGTTCAGTGGTTCTCAACCGGTGGGGAATTCCCCCCCCCCCCCAGGGGGGAATTTTGGGGTTTCCAGGAGGGGGAATGAAGATTATTTCAAGATCACGTTAATACAAGAACCGATTACTTGATCTTGTTTTTCCCTTCATACTTTACGGTTCTGTACGTCTCACCCTTCTAAAATTCATTTTATAAAGTAGACCCACAAATCACATTTTATGTGGATGTCTAGACTTGTTTTAGTATGTGCTTCCATTATTACGTATACTGTGTAGGGGCGGGAGGGGGGGGGGGATTTTTAGGTAGGAAATACGAAAGGGGGGGGGGAATGATGTTCTGAAAATATGGTGAAGGGGGGGCACGGGCCAAATTTTTAGGTAGGAAATAGGAAAGGGGGGGGGGGGAATGACGTTCTGAAAATATGGTGAAGGAGGCACGGGCGAAAAAAGGTTGAGAACCACTGCGTTAGTTAGAGGAGACCACTGCAACACACACTGTCTTCATCACGGACTCAAGGAGTATGCTTAGTAAGGTTTAGTTTAGTTGATGGATCAACATCACGGCACACGGGTGTAACCCATAAGTGCTCCGTTCTCCTCCTAACTCAAACTTGAGTCTGGAGAAACTCAGCTCAGTGTACGAACTCCGTAGCACCGGCGAGGATCCTGAAATATTTTGGGTAGACTTTTAACTCAAAATTTTGCCTGGGCAGCACCGTTAGGCTACTATTTTTCGATTTTCAACTGCCAAGGGACTTTTTACGTGCGCAACAATACACACAGGCATCCGATCTCACTGCCCAGAGACCGGGGGAAATTTTATTACTAGAAGTGCACGTGGAAAAATCCTGGCCCTCATCGGGGCTTGAACCCGGGACCTCCAGCACTTACGGCGGACACCATACCTTGAGACCACTCAATTTCTCTTCCCCCCCCCCCCCCCCCAATGCAATAGTAACAATAGCATAGTAATAATAGAGTAATAATAGTCAAGATTTTGTGAACATGTTATCAGGAGAAATGGACTTGAAAATTTAGTGACAACTGGCAAGCTTGATGGGAAGAGAGCAATATGAAGACAAAGGGATAAATACCTTAATGGTTTGGTAGCATAGCATGGTCAGGACAAAAACACAGACCTGATTCGAGACTAATGACCGTTTGAGATAGTGAACCATGACCTTCCACGCCTGTCGGCATGGCACTTGATGATGATAAATAATAGATTCATGACCACTAATGCTGTATGACTTTTCTACAAGTCATGTTATAACTCAGGAGTTCTTAATTGGTGTGTCCGTGTCTCTTGGATGTGCATGAACTATATTATGGAAATATATTACTGGATTCTTAACGATAACTATCAAACAGTACCTATACTAACATCCCAATACTAACATTCATTCAAATAAAAAGCTGATAGATGCGTTATTAGTCCCTACACTGTTACTAATGCCAAGTATGGACAAGCCTAGAAACACTCAGTGGTAAAATCACATCATATGAAGTGAGATGCATAAAAACAGCTGGAAAAACAAGAAGAGAGAGAGAAAGACAAATGAGAAACTAAGAACAAGTGTAGGGATAGCACCTATTACTGACTTTATAGAAGACCAGAGAGTTTAATGGTTCGGACGTTTAGCTAGAATAGAACAAGATCAACCAGCGGCTAGAGCATTCTGTGTAAAAACAATGGGTTACAAGGCGAGAGGACGAGCCGGGAATTGTTGGCTAGATGGAGTAAAAGAGACACTGAAGAAATCAAATATGACATTAACACAAGCAATACGTGAAAAACAAAAAAAAATATTTCATGTAACTCCTCTCTGCAACACTTCATGGCAGAAGCATTAAGGGAATGAATGAACGAACAAACAAAAGAAATAAAAGAAGTAAGATTCTTAACAATGATAGACAAAATGTCAGGCTAAATTATGTTAAAATGTAAAATGTATATTATGATCCTCTCTCGACTGTTCTGTTTCTGGTTATCTGTATATAAGGTAAAATAGTTTTGTATGTTACACTTGTAACTGATAGGATTGATCCCTAAGATGACTTCATCATTCTGAAGATTGTGTTTGTATACTTTATCCTTGGTAGAATCTATCCCCCTGTTTCTTGGTCTTCCTATAGCTCTAGTGTGGAGACATACTGAAAAGTCAATTAATAATGTGTCATCATAAAATGCTTGCTTTATAAGTGTATTGTGTGTCTTTTAAATGATTGAGTCCTTTTGATGGTTACTCAAAACTTGTATATATTTCTAGGAGGTGCCACAGGAAGAAAGTGTCCCTGTGAAGGATTGCGGTGATGTGAAGTCTAAGGTTGCTTCACGAGTTGCTGCTGCTGTTAAGAAAAAGTCAACAGATATTAAAGTCGAAATCATAGAGCAAGGCGACATCAAGGTAGAAATCTGTTCGCCACAACCTGGTGAGGTGAAAGCAACTGGCAAAGAAATCACAGGTTCAAATGAGGAGACAAGGGCTAAGCGTAAGCGCAAGGCTCCCCAAAGATATGAAGTAGATTCTGGGCCACAGTTAGCTACATCTCGAGTAGCTGCAGACCCAGAAGTGGAGGCATATCTCTTGAGTTTGAAACAGATGGGTTTAACAGTTGATCCTGAAGCATTTTCTAGCGGGTCAAAGCGACGGCGTAAAACCAGTGAGGGTGGTGGAGGGAAAGGGCGGGCCAGGAAAGATTTCATGCTGGTAGAAGACCTAACTGCTGATGTTCTTTTGCAGCAGAAGCCAAGTCCAAAGTATGAATACCTTGATAGTGATGATTCATTTGATGAGAACCCCGAGGTGCTGCCAGAGAGTGGGAAGATGACCAGGGGTCAAAGATTACAGCAGCGACATGAACGACTGAGCCAAGGAAAAAGTGCTAGTGTCGATGTGAAACCTGATGTTCTTAAACTGGAAATTACAAGTGACACTGAGAAGAAGGAACATCACACAGATACTTCTCAAGGGATTGAAGTAGACAAAAAAACCAAACAAGCCGTACCACAGACAAAGCCAAATGCCAATACCATGACTGTAAAACCTGTCCAGCCAACTTCTACTCCTGTTAATGTGATGAAAAAAGAAAAACCCACAGTTGCAACTCCCCATTTCACTGGGAGTATTGGCCGAGTGCCTCAGTGGTCAAATCCACGTGGCAGGGGTCGTGGAGCTGTGACACAACCAACCATAGGAAGGCCGAATACAGTCAGAGCAAACCATACACCACCTTTTGCTGGAAGGAACAATCAGTACAGAGCTGTCACCATGCCCAACACCAGCAATAATTCTGTTTATCAACCGCGTTCTGCAGTGGCAAATAACAGCGGGCCTAGGCCTGTGAGGTTTCCACAGGGGCAGGTGAGAGAGAGGAAGGGAGATGCTGCAAAGCTTTCAAGTGCACTGAATGTGCAGAAGAGCAACAGTTTAGAGGACATGAAGAAAAATTCCAGAGATAATGTTGAGATGATGCTTCAGTCTGTAGGGATGATTGCAGTTGCATCATCTGCTATGGGACAGGGAAAGATCTTTGGAACAGAGAAAGGAAGGCAATATCCTCCTGCAAAAATGGGGGGAACAAATCTCCGTCAGCAAAGTCATCCATATGGTGGTTTCATGAATAAACCTTTTAGCCCACAGACCCTGCCATCACAGCAGTCAGCCGCTTACAGAGGACAGACATGGTTTGGGTCTGGTTTTCGAGGGCGTCTCCCAGCACATCCCCAAACCTACAGGGGTAGCCCTGCAGCTCAATTCTCACATGGACAAGGATTTGGTGTGGGCACACAAAGAGGAAGGGGGCAGCAACTTAACAGCAGCATGAGGGGGTCCATGAGAGGCCGTGGCTCAAATCCTGCAGCTAGAGGTTTAGTATCTGCCAGCAGCAATATCAGGGGGTCCATGAGAGGCCGTGGCTCAAATCCTGCAGCTAGAGGTTTAGTATCTGCCAGCAGCAATATCAGGGGGTCCATGAGAGGCCGTGGCTCAAATCCTGCAGCTAGAGGTTTAGTATCTGCCAGCAGCAATATCAGGGGGTCCATGAGAGGCCGTGGCTCAAATCCTGCAGCTAGAGGAGGTTTAGTATCTGCCAGCAGCAATATCAGGGGGTCCATGAGAGGCCGTGGCTCAAATCCTGCAGCTAGAGGTTTAGTATCTGCCAGCAGCAATATCAGGGGGTCCATGAGAGGCCGTGGCTCAAATCCTGCAGCTAGAGGTTTAGTATCTGCCAGCAGCAACATCAGAGGGTCTGTGAGAGGTCGGGGCTCAAATCTTGCTGCCAGAGGTAATGTAATGTCTGCTACAAACCCTGTCCGTCCCATGTCATCAAGCAGAGGTGGGGCAGCCTTAGTGAATAAACAAGTCAAGCCTGCTCAAGCTTCAGGTGATGTGATTGTCATTGATGATGATGATATTCAAGAAATTCAAGCTGGTCCTTCTGGTGTATTGCCAGCAGGCAGCAGCCGTGCCAGAAACCTCTCATCTAAGACTCCCAAATCAAGTGGCAGTAAAGGGGAGGTAGCCATTCTTGATGTGGACATGGATAGTTTGAATTCAGATATAAAGATCATTGAAGATAAAACACAAGCGGTGACTTCCCCTGCAGGAAGTACAGATCTACAGGATGACCCAAGTTTTGAGCCACCACCACCTGATGATGTTGATGATAATGATGATGATGTTGAAAGTAAACATGTAAGTAGAGAAAATAGTCACGATTCTTTGAAAGTTGAAAGTGAATCTCTGGAGGCAGCTGCAGACATTCAGCCATCTGGTGGGAATGACAGCTGCCCAGATAAAGTAATAGATGATGTTGATATTCTACCAGGGGAGGACATTGATGGGTGGAAAGTTTGCCTAGCTGAAGATTCTGACACAAATGATGACCCTCCTTCTCCACAGCCAAGCACTTCAAAATCGTCTGCTTCTAAGTTTGTGTCACCGGCTGGCAGCCCACAGCATAACTGCTCTTCACCTCAACATTCTGAAGCAGGTCTGGAAGATGTGCCACAAACAGATTCTTCGTGCCAACCTGGCAGTGAGCATTCTCAAAAAGTGGAGCACAACGATTCTCAGTCACAAGATGATGCAGTGTGTCAGTCTGATTTTGCGACTGCAGAATCGCAAGTTGAGCCGGCTGATCCGGAATCCCAGAAGAGTACTAAACTTAATGCAGCTTCTGACATGATGTGCCATAAACAAGAAATTTGTTGTGATGACATTAAACCGGTCACAGTGAGTGATCATGAGCTTACTGCAGATGGCACTAATGAAAATCAAATGGAGGACACCAAATCTGAATCACCAGGACCTGGTAACAATACTTGCCAGGAAGGTGTAAATGAAGCAGATTTTGAAGATGTCTTGCAAGAGTTACAAAATGAGAATTCATCATTATCTGTTTCTCATACAGACAAAAGGGAAGATGAAGATGCTGATGGATGTATGCAAACAGCATTGAGTGCTGACACACCTATTGCTACAACTGACACTTCTACAGAAGATCAAATGAATCTAATCATCCATGACAGCAATGGTGACAGTTCATTAGCATTGTCACCTAATATTGCTGTGCTTTCAGATAAGGAGACAAGTTATAACATAGCTAGCACAGACCATACTAACTGTGAAACAGCTGTGAAAGAGAGCAGTTTTACAAACACAGACTTTGAAACAAGTTCAGCTATAACTTTACCTGAAAGGTGCATTCCTGTTGCTGATACAGAACCTGGCTTGTCCTGTACATATGCTGGCAATGGAGGTTCATCTGATCAAGCTGAAGTAGATTCTGCAGTACCTCCTTTGAAAAACGACATGAGTTTGGAGAGTCATAGTGAACAATCACATGCTGATAACAGCAAATCAACTTCTGAAACTGACGCTGAAAGTGCAGCTCTCCCAGCTTGTAGCAGTGATGCTATAACTTCTGAAAACAGCGTTGAGTCTGTACACAACACTTTCTCATCTCATTCTCCAGCCTCCCATTCATGTCCAACAGCAGCTGCAGACTGCATACGAGATGACAGCAATTTGTTGGATATTTTCACAGAAATTGAAAAGACTTGCAAAGAGATGGAACAGACATTAGACAGTGACGCGGACAAGAAATCAGTGGCACTTACTGACAATATGGATGTGAGTAGGGTTGTTCCAGATTTGTCCGGGGATTTAGAAGTGCAAAAGGAAGAGCCAGATTTCAATGGTGTTCTGAAAGTAGCAGACAGAAGTAATGGGGTAGCCTTTAGTGAGAGCACAAGTGATGTGGGAGTGAAGGAAAGTAGGAGTGGAGACTGCAGGTATAGTGATATGATATATGAGAAAGAAGTGATTGACAATGGAAATGTATCTAGCATGGATGAAGAACATAATGAAAGTGAACATGTAGAAAAGGATGCCACTGGAAATGAATGCGGGATGTGAATTAATGAGACTTGGTAACATTGGGGTTTGTGCTTGATGCTCTCACCAAGATAGCCTCAATTCAAGGACAGGTACAATGATCAGTTGTGTTTGTATTTCATAGATGAACAAAAACAGAGTGCTTCTAATGACAGGTTTTTGTTTTACAGGCTTCTTGTTGCAGATTGAATGTTTGTTTTACTTTCATGTCTGCTAATGTTTGTTGATATTTGTCTCATGTCTTGCTTGCATAACATTCATTTCTCTTATTCAAGCTACAGTGTTTCCCCGAAAATAAGACCAGGATTTATATTAATTTTAGCTTAACAAATTTCAGGGGATGTCTTATATTTTTTATTCAAATACAAAAATCTACATTTTTTTATGTACAACATTCTACATTTATTCAAATACAGTCATATCATCTTCTTCTGGAACATCATCATAACTCTCCAAATCCTGAATTTCAGCCAGAATTTCTTGTGACTTCATCTCCTGTAGAACCATTGGTCCCAGTCTCTCATGTCCAGCATTAAAGCTTTCCTTAAATGAGCATTTCTTGTCCATGTAGCCTGCTCGTAGTCCATTGGTAACTTTATTTCACATAAGTGACGTATTGAATTATGAACCACATCCATTCATTATCAAGTGCAAACCAGTGGCGTCTATACTCTGACTGGCCATTCGGCAACAAGTCTCTCATTCTAGGTGACGATCCTAACTAGGGCTTATTTTAGGGGTAGGTCTTATACTAAAAGCATCCTGAACAATCTTGCTAGGGCTTATTATAGGGGTAGGCCTTATTTTTGGAGACACCGGTAGTCCAGGCACTCTGGCAGTAGGGTATTTAGATCACTGTTGGACCAGTCATAGATAGCAACAGCTGTCTGTGTGGGGGTGAGGGGGGATAGCAACTTCAGTGTTTGGGGCTAAGATAGCTGTGTGTGGGGGTACAGTTGGCCACAGCTATGTGTGGGGGAAAAGATAGCAACAGTGTTTGGCAGAGGTAGTAACAGCTGTGTGTAGGGGAAAGATTGTGTGTGTAGGAGGGGAGGAAACTACAGCTGTGTATGGGGTAAAGATAGCCAACAGTTAAGTTCAGACAAAGCCAGCAGCTGTGTGTGGAGTAGAGATAGCAACAGCTGTGTGTGGGGTAGAGATAGCAACAGCTGTGTGTGGGGCACAAATAGCAACAGCTGTGTGGGGTAGAGATAGCAACAGCAGTGTGAGGGTTACAGATAGCAACAGCTGTGTGTGGGGTACAAATAGCAACAGCTGTGTAGGGTAGAGATAACAACAGCTGTATATGGAGGATAAGAACAAACACAGAGCTCATGCAACTGTTTGCTCCTTTGAACTGCGGACGTTATGAAATCAAGTAGAGTATGATGGGTTTGCCAAGTTTATTGAGTGAACTTTGACAGGCAAAGAAAGCACATATGTACAGGCACAACTCTGGCCTATTCTTTCACATAAACTAAATAATGACTGTTTCAAAGAAATTCCTGTCCTCTTCTTCAGGCTTACACGCAAGGAAATAATTTACTGTCCACGCTTATCAAGTTAAGTTTGCCATTCTTTTTGTTTTTTGAAATGAAGGAATAGTAGAATGAAAGAAGGCATGATTTCAGCTGCTTGTGCATCAATGGTGAACTAATATCTACATATGTAATGGAACATTTTCATAACTAGAAACTGAGTGTCAAAGGTACAACAGCAAGGTGTCCAAGAAGGACAATGTGATACTTGGTGTGGACAAACTGTGTACCACAGACTGGAGTCTAGCTGTGGGGATAGACAGATGCAGATTGTGTTAGCAACAAAGGGTGATTTAGCACAAATGGAAAGTGGCATTGGTCAGCTTTAGAACTCAGTCACCAGTGACAGAATGGATGTTGTGGCCAGAAAGCCTTCATCTGCACACAGTCAGTTTAGAAGTTACAAAATGACACTGCTATAGCTACATTAACAAATATGTTTGCAGCAGATAAAATATGAGTATAAATACAGCCAAAATTGAAGTAATGCATGTTAGCAGATCCCCAGGCCCACTAAGTATACAGATAAATAGCACAACTCTGAAATAAGTTAGAGAATTCAAATATCTTAGAAGTATGATCACAGAAGATGGCAGATTGGATAGAGAAATCAAAATCAGATGTCAAAAAGTTAGTGCACTTACATATCAACTATCACCCATATTGAAACATCCAAATATACCCATGTCCGCAAAATGACAGATAATAAACAGCATATTTACACCAACCCTACCAATCTCAAACTTGGACTTTATCCAAATCACACTTTCGCAAAATCAACACCTGCGAGATGAGATGCCTGAGGAGAGCTACCAACTTAACATTCCGAGACCGAGTAAGAAATGCTGTTATTAGACAGACAGTGGGATCAACACCTTGTGCCACATTTATTGAAAGACAGAAGTGGTTTGGCCATGTCGTTGGAATGTAACACCATCAGCTACCATCACTGACCCTACATCAAAGATTGTCTGCGACGAGACCTAGAGGACGTTCAAGAAGAAAATGGATTGACAATATCAAAGACATTGTACAATCACATGAAATGACACCATCCAGTGCCGCCCATTGGGCGCAAATTATTCCTCCCCATGACGCTTGACAGCAGAAGTAGAAGATGATGATGATGATAAAAAAATAGTTTAAAAAGTCACCTGGATAGGGCCTCCACTATTGGGAAGTGAATTTCTTTTTTATTTCTCCAGCGACAAAAGTGACTTATAGATTCAGAAAGCTGAAGAAGAGGAAGTCTTGACAACAGTCATCTTTATATATGTACATATACTTTTACTTATCTTATCCTCACTTTTTCTCATTATTCACTTATCTGAATGTGACTTTAAGGTATTCATTATACCTAAAGTTTGTACAGTATGTAAAGTTTGTTGTGGTCTGTTGTATTACAGTCAGTATACCTGAAGATAGGAGTCTTTGTCAGAGGTAGCATACCTTTCTGTTGTGGTGATGTCAAGAGTTCAGACCCTAAATTTGTGAGACATTTTGTAGTATATGCATGTATGACCACAAGGTTAGATTCCCTTTGCCAGGAGATCCAGTGGTCAACCTCCTAGACTACTCAGTGTTGTCTCCAGCAACCTCTTGGATGTCCAGAAGGTCTTGATCATGTTATTGTGGTTTCCCTTGTATGTTATGATTGTCAGTCTTCGTCCATTTTATAGACATGGCCAGACCTCAACTGGAGCATCTCAACCTGGGTCCAAACACTGTTGTTTAATTTAAGACAAGAATATTTTTAGCTGAGATTGTGGTGATTTCATGTGAAAGACCTAAAGGAGAGAATGATTACTAGAACGTATTGATTGGGTCAGCTGACTTCACACCCAAGCTTTTGATTTGTACACAATCAGATTATTTTGCTTTTTGAAGGATTCAGGAGCACTGTATTCACTCGAAGACTGAGGCATTTAGTTAAATATGTAACCCTTTGTGTCCTGCTAATTACATTGAACCCACTCTTTCCTGATTATTGCTTGAACTTCCTTCTGTCCCACTAATCCACTCTACTCTAGTTATTTTAACTCTTTCTGTCCCAGATTATTGTTTCTTGAAACCATTATATTCCATGTTATTATGAAGGGAAGTCATTAAGTAACAGGAATTTTCCAAATAACTTTTACAGTAGTGCAAACCAGAAATTAAGGGTGTGTTGGTTTTCTCAACATAGTTCCCCCCTGTTAGGCAACACACTTTTTCCACCTGTCAACCAGCATGTTGGTGCCTTCTAGTAAAAAGTATTTGGGTGTGGCCTTAAACCAGTTATGCACCACCTCCATTACCAAGTTGTCATCTGCAAATATCTGACCCCTCAAATGTTCTTTCAAGGGTTCAAACAAGTGAAAGTCCTATGATGATAAGTCTGGATTGTATGAGGGTGGACGTTGTCATGCAGTATCGATGCTCTGTTTGAGAGAAATCTCTACCGTTTTGATTATATCAATGGCTTCAGTTTGTTCACTAGCATGTCACTGTATCAAGCACTAGTCATATTTTCACTCCTTTCCTGAAAATGCACCAATATAGTTCGCTTAATATCCCAAAAGATGGTCATCATGACTTTCCTAGCGGCATTTCCTCCTGTTTTTTCGTAACTAGAAACAATGGATATTTCCTTTGATATCTTTCTACCCTTTCATACACTCCTCCCTAACTCAAACAACTGTCTCCATATGAACCATCATGCTTCTGTAGATTTCACAGGTTTCACACCTTCTGACCACACAAAAAATGATTAACGCCTCATGTTTCTTCCATAGTGCAGGTCGATGATAGTGCAGCCATTGTATAATCACTGTTGCACATTTGCAAACTGCACGATCCTCATGACCCCTACATGGGGTATTGCTTGAGAGCCAGTTTGTGTCCTGAAACAAGATTTTCTGTTGTCCGTACACTTTCTTGTAATTTGTAATAAAGCTCCTGTTACTTAATGACATTCCCTGAGATTTTAAATTCTTGTGTAATCAGATGGTTATAATTGTAACAGCTGACTCAAGTGTATGAGACGGCTAAATTTGTAACATCTGACATGGACTAACAAGGTGGTTATAATTGTAACAGCTGACATGGACTAACAAGGTGGTTATAGTTGTAACAGCTGACTTGGGAGTACGAGATGGTTATAATTGTAACAGCTGACACGGACGTACAAGGTGGTTATAATTGTAACAGCTGATTTGGGCGTATGAGATGGTTATAATTGTAACAGCTGACTTGGGCGCATGAGACAGTTATAATTGTAACAACTGACTCAGGCGGCTGTTGTTTTGAGTCCTTCTGACTTGGTCATTTAGTAATTTTTAAAACTGCCTAGTACCCAATAGGCACATTTTATGTACAGAAGAATACATACAAATGTTATAAATATAACAGAATAATTATAAATGTTACAAATTTGTGATTGCCCTGGATTTGTTAGGGGACTTCGCCATGTTTGCCACTTAGTTGTTCTTATGTTGGTGCATCTGGCAAAGAGCATCCTGTGTTCTACAGGAGTGATTCTTAATTGACTTGTTTTAGTATCATTACTTATC
Organism: Cepaea hortensis; assembly: GCA_963921405.1. Taxonomy (NCBI): domain Eukaryota; kingdom Metazoa; phylum Mollusca; class Gastropoda; order Stylommatophora; family Helicidae; genus Cepaea; species Cepaea hortensis. The sequence goes on along the minus strand of OY992876.1, from coordinate 460,204,774 downwards.
CCATCTATGAATCTTCACATACACATTACATAACGATCAACAGCACTTCAACAATGAGTTCTTCATGACACAAGAGCCGCGTAAGTTTCAACTGTGTATTATTGTCTCTCTCTCTAAAACAATGTTGAATCAATGTCACTAAAACTGCAAACAACAATACTTGCACTCGGCCTCTGCAATCAAACTCTGTCGCTCAATCTCTCAAATGACATCGACATTCAACTGCTGCTTCACAAACGCTGCATATACACAAATGTGGTGGCCAGATAGAATTCTGCCATATGCCATCTTTAGTCTGACCTCAAACATGGTCCAGACGTGACTGAGCCCTGAAGGACTCCCAGTCCTCTGCTCGAACCTTCGCCTTGCGATCTCGTTGCATAGCGTGATTCATAATCTTCTCAATCTTCACGTCTTGTCATTGGACTGTGCAATACTCTAGGCTACCTGTACTCAATAACCCATGACCTGACCCAGGTCCATGGCATTTACTCCCGCTGCATTTTTACAATTTTACAATTTTACATCAAATCACTAATATTTAATTAACTTAATATATCTTGTCTGTATCTGGAAGTACATCTTGGGATACTCCAGGTTCTTTCTTGCGTCACTTCAGACAAGCCACTTGTATGGTGGGAGGGTTGTCCTGTCCGATTATGGTGAACGTCTTGACTTTTCTTCAGGGACAGGCCCTAGAATACCACACTTGTCTTGTTTGATACCTTCACCAGTGACAATCTTCAGAATTAATGCACACAGTGTGTTTGCTGCTTCAGCTTCATGCAGTGTGAGCATACTGGTGAGACACTGACGATAGCCTGACTGGTAGTAATGACTGGTTACCGCACGTCGATGCTGTCTTCGTGTAAAGAAGAGGAGATATAACCAAGTTCTCACGAGAACAGCGAGCAGAAATACTTTCAGGATGGCTTCTGCAACATAGGACTGAGCACAATTGGGGAATCTAAATGTTCAGTGACGTCGTTCGCTGCTACTTCTCTGCCGCTCCAACTTTTCTGAGTCTTCGTTACTGTATTTTAGAAACTTTCGAGTGGTGGTATTAAATAACTTAATCAGGCTACGCCAGACAACATTTAACATTCAGAATAATTTTCGGTACATTTCACTTGAATAAGCGACACTTTATTACATCAAATTACTGTCTTGAATAAGTGATTTTTAGTCTCTGTTAATGTGCAATTGTCTTATAATGAATTGTTTAACATACACCGACTTTTATTTCAAGGTGGTTTCTTTCTTGCTAGAATAACATTCTTTTCATTTACATGTCGTATGTAGGTTTTTCTGTGTTGTTACCTATTCTGTATGGCAAGTCTTTTTCTGTCGCGTAGATAGTACCTTCACTTTAATATTTTGTCTTGAAAACTAATTTTAGCTGAGATTCTGTCGCTGTTGCAATTATGGGCGAAAATGATCTTGTCATAGACCTTTTCATCTTCAATATTATCAACATTCATCTCGCCATGTAGACTGTTTTGTTTCAATTCTCGTCATCTTCTTCATCTAGGGTTTATGTCTCCGAGTCGTTCAAATGTCCACTTCGAGCCCCGATATTGCCGTGAAGTTGTTAGGAGACTTAGCCATGTTTTCCACTGAGTTGTTCTTATGTTGGTGCATATAAGGCAGACTCAAGCCCAGAGCTGTAGTGGTCAGACGAACACAGTCCTGTGGCTGCTGCTTGGGATTGTGCGGGTGGGCTGGCACGATGACCCGAGGTTTAAAATATTGACCAATCAACTGTATTTTCATATAGTATAGTCACAAAATAAGTGTAAACGTGAAATGAATATTATTTGATATGTGATATCAGTTTTCTCTGTGACATTAAGAATAGATGAGACAAAGGAAAACAAACACGAACTGTGGAGAACCTGCTAGGTGTGTAAATAGATGAGAGAAAGAAAAACCTGGACTAGCTGTAAAGAATTTAGTAGGTATAGAAATAGAAGAGGCAAAGTAAAAGATGGACTGGTTCTGGAGAATTTGTTAGATGTAGAAATAGATGAGGAACATAAAAACCTGGATTAGCTAAGTAGAATGTGGTAGATGTAGAAATAGAGGAGACAGAGAAAAACCTGGACTGGCTGTGGATAAAATGTGGATGTAATCTGTTGGCTGAAAGAGAATTGTGTCTGGTGGTGGGAAACTGATGCTCTTGTACAGGGTCTCTGGAGATCAAGTGCAAACAGTTCAAAGGGTTGGAATGAGCAGATGAACGGAAACAGTCAACTATGTCCAAATGCGACTGTATCAGATGAAAGAGAGTACCTAAAGTGAGGAAGTGAAATGAGTGAGCAGGTGGGGGTCAGCATGGCTGAATGGATAAGAGCGTTTGCTCTCAGATTTCTGGTGTGTTGATGGTGAGTTAGCATGTTCAACCTCTACACCTATCAGTTACGTCTAAAATGTTCACTTTTCGTCCATGAATTGGGGACATAAATTACAAGTACCTCAGAAGTCGGAGTGGGTTCACCTGATGGCTATGGAACACTGATAGTAGGGAAAGCTAATCCACACACAAAAATCAATCTAGCGTGGACTACGCTCAAGTTCAAAAGTGAGCAAACAAGAAAATAAAGTGAACAGGTGTCCACACTGTTGAAAACAAAGCCATATTTTGTAACTATTGATCATTGTTTTCAGATTCTAATTGTGTGTTTTGAATATTGACCAGAATGTAAACTCATATTAACCCACGCTGGGCATCTCCATTGAGGAGATTAGTCCACCTACCTACTTCTGTAAAGGTTTATGGTTTAATACTGGGGCAGTCAGACATGAAAGGCAATGAGCCATCCAAATGGTTGGTGATATCCCAGGTGGGAAGAGCAATGGACGGGCCAAACACTATCAATGCCATAAGATGAATGTACATGACAGAGGTTTGTGTCCACTGCACAGATGGATCACCAGCAGCTTTTGCAAGAAGCAGGGATGTAAAATACCAGCAGGCATTGATATTGCAAGTGCAGCATATAGGATCAAGGGACTGAATCCCTGATTGTTTTGCTGCCTTGTGCTTCTGAAGACGAGTGATCTTCTGGTCTGCATACATCAGTCCGCATCTCCACCTGGGGATGTTTGACTTGGATCTGCAGTGGATGATGATATGGATGTGATCCCTGTCAGATTGAGTTAACAGCTCACTGCAAAATGAAAAATAGGGGTCTTCTGATGACTTGCTTCCAGTGCAGTAGACAAGAACACTTCTTTGTGAGTTTTGGTTCTCATGACTTTCACAACGAAGACTGATCATCCAGTACCAATGTTTTTCTTCAAATCCAAAACACTGCTAATTATTGAAGAGCTTTTTAAGATCTCCGTACTTGTAGCTTTACATTAATGGATGTGAGAACTAGCTTTCTCTGATAAGGGCAAAAATAGGAGGAATTGTGTGCATGTTACACTTCTTAAAAAGTCCCAGAATCTAGAAATTCACAAAATGAAGGTTAGAAGGTCACCTAGCCTGGCTGCATTTTTTAAAAAAATGAGAAAATTAACACACAACAGAATATTGATAATATTTTTGGAGAGGATATGGACAACCCCAAGTGTATACCATCTGGATCTGTTGTCAGAGATGACATAAACACTACCAGGTGGATCTCTTGTCTTAGAGGAGATGGACATACTACCAGGTGGATCTCTTGTCTTAGAGAAGATGGACACCACCAGGTGGATCTCTTGTCTCAGAGGAGATGGACACCACCAGGTGGATCTCTTGTCAGAGAGGAGATGGACACCATCAGGTGAATCTCTTGTCTCAGAGGAGATGGACACCATCAGGTGAATCTCTTGTCAGAGAGGAGATGGACACCACCAGATAAATCTCTTGTCAGAGAGGAGATGAACACCACCAGGTGGATCTCTTGTCAGAGAGGAGATGGACACCACCAGTGGATCACTTGCCAGAGAGGAGATGGACACCACCAGGTGAATCTTTTGTCAGAGAGGAGATGGACACCCCAGATAGATAGGTGTCTTGTGTTGTAAATGATGTTAGCTCACACCGAATGTTGGTGGCATGTACCCACATGAACCATGGTTGGGTTATGGGTGAATTTGAGTTTTGATTGTGTGTCTTTATATTTGGGCACCATATCTCTGCCATTTGTTTCAATGTCTATTATGTGTTTGAGAGATCTGATTCAAATCCTAGTTGAAGCTTATCATTTCTTCGGGGATTTGTTTTCATTTTAATTGTTCGGTGGTTTTCATCTCATGCCCCTTTTTTAGTAATAAAATATATTGTTATATCTTGCGTAACTGATTGTTATTTGTTGCGTGCTTGGTAATCTAGTGAATGTTCCACAATTTTTCATATTTGTTTGTCTCTGTCTCTATTTCTCCTCCATCTTCTTAACTGTCGATGGATTTGTCCTCACCTGCTTTGTTTGTATTTGTCCATCCTCTTCTTTCTCTTCATCCACCGTTTTATCCGTATTATTCTTCACCATTTTATTTCCGTTTCTTCTGTTTTTCATCTTTTACTCTCTCTGTCTTTCATATACACGCACAATTTCACAGATGCAGAGAGAGAGAGACAGAGAGACTGTTTAACATTTCTCTGCTTCTTTATACTTTGAATATTCTTAAAGTGTAGTTCCCGTCTTGTGTTACATCTGTGTTATCATTTTGCTAACATATTTATGTTACTGTCTTTATTGTCTGTGTGTGTAGGTAGGAGCTGCAGTTGTGTAGCCAATAGTGCATCCACTTGCCTGGGTTCCCTGTCCAGTTGTGTAGCAAATAGTGCACTCACTTGCCTGGGTTCCCTGTCCAGTTGTGTAGCAAATAGTGCCCTCGCTTGCCTGGGTTCCCTGCCAAATTGTGACAGGGTTGCATTGTTCCCAACAGGTATAACTCTGGGGTCCAGCAAGACTCATCCAATGGGTCCTGGAAATCTGAAAAACATATATATGTCATGTACATAGGAGTTCTATCATGTATATGTCATGTACGAGGACAAGTTAATAAGTAAGTCACAAATGGCTGTAGAAAAATAACTAAAGATGATAACAACTTAAAACCAGTTTATTTTTATACATACATCGTCCCTTTATTTCTCAACATAATTTCCACCAACATTGATGCACTTATCCCATTGTTTTATCAGTACTCCCAAACCAGCTGCATAGAACTGTGTGCTCTGTTTTCTAAACCACGGTTTCACTTCACATTCAACTTCGGCATCATTCGTGAAATGTCTCCCACCAAGGTGGGTTTTCAGTGTTTATGCTGACAAATGTTTGTCCCGTAAAGCGGTGTACAGGTGGATAGAAAACGTTACGAGGGCGAATCAATAAGTAAGTCACAGTTCTCTGGGATGGCCGGTAAATGAAAACAAAGCACGCAGTTCTATGTAGCCGGTTTGGGAGGACTGATAAAATGATGGGATAAGTGCATCAATGTTGGTGGAAATTATGTTGAGAAATGAAGGGACAATGTATGTATAAAAATAAACTGGTTTCAAGTTGTTATCATATTTAGTTATTTTTCTACAGCCATTTGTGACTTACTTATTAACTTACCCGTGTACATAGGGTTATATCCGAGCATGTGAGACATAAGATGGTGCATGATGGTGGAAATGACCACGTGTTCACATGCACCCACTGTGAACGAACATTTACAGCATGAATTGGCCTTATCAGTCACATTCGCTCCGCCATGGGTAAAAGTTATTATGCCTTTTTGAAGCACAAACTATCGTCTGTCAACTTGGCACGGTGCCAGTGATGATGATCATGTATATGTCATGTACATGTGGTTATATCATATATTTATCACATACATTGGGGTTATATCATGTATATGTCATGTACATGTGGTTATATCATATATTTATCACGTACATTAGGGTTATATCATGTATATGTCATGTACATGTGGTTATATCATATATTTATCACGTACATAGGTGTTATATCATGTATATGTCATGTACATGTGGTTATATCATGTATTTATCACATATATTGGGGTTATATCATCTATATGTCATGTACATGTAGTTATATCATATATTAATCACGAACATAGGGGTTATATCATGTATATGTCATGTACATGTGGTTATATCATATATTTATCACGTACATAGGGGTTATATCATGTATATGTCACGGGAATGGTGTAATATAATATATATATGAAAAAGTTACGTTGCAGTCAACACCAGCATTTGTTGATGTTGTAATCTTTTGGCAAGTGTACGTTCAGTAGTTTGCCATTGTTTTCTGAACCACAGGCACTCATACCATTTTATTTTAAAAAAACCAACATAAGGTGGTGTGCTGCCAAATCGCCAGCAGCTGTGTTTTGAATGCATGATTACCAACTGCGTCCATTAACCCCTTCACCACGGAGCTGCAAATATATTAATATCCTATATATGTCATTACATAAGGAAAATTTAGAGGCGGTGGAAAATGTTGAATATCTTGGGTCATTAATTACCAACATTGGTGACACAGTGAAAGAAATTAAAAGACAAATGTCTATTGCTCTTCAAAATCTTAAACTGAATAAATTGTGGAGTGAGACAGATAGAACTACAAACATTAGATTTTTAAAAGCATGCATCTACCCCATTGCAACATACACCTGTGAGACCTGGACACTTAAAACAAGCTGAACAGTGCATAAATACCTTTGAATATAAATGTTATAGACAGATTCTAAGAATATCTTGGATACAGAAAAGAACAAATTGATCCAAACCACAAGAACTTAATATTGAAGAAGGTTGGTTACTAAAGACAATAAAAACAAAGAAAGTTTAAACATTTTGGTCACTTGAAACATGAAAGTTTGGAGAGAACAATACAGTAGAAGTATATTTCTGGAAGAGAGGAAGAGGAAGGCCAAAAGAAGATGGGTGCAGGATGTTGTAGATGATCTCCAGATGAGTGTATCAGACATAGGACATCTTGCTTATGACTGAAAAGTTTTCTGGAAAACCCCATATGTGCTCCGTCCCCTCGTTCAAAAGCCAGCGAAGAGACATACTACTAATCGTTCCCACCGCTATGTGTTTTAAATTTCTCCTGGTCTTTCCTCTCAGTTTTGAGATTCTTCCAAGACCCCTGCCAATTCCCCACAATCTCATTCTTTCCACATACGGGTTCTCAATCTGTTCCTCCACCTTCTCCACCTGGTACCACAAGCGCACGACCAGCTCCTCCTTGTCCATAGGCAATCTACCACCAAAAGGTGTATCCCTTGCCAGCCTATCAGCCTGTTCGTTCCCCTGCACGCCCTGCACAGCCAGGACATAATATCCATACAAGTCTCACAATCTGTGACCTCTGAAGCGAACATAGCCATGTAAATGGAGCTGTATCATATATGTGTCACTTACATAAATTTACGCAAATTATTCCTCACCACGACGCTTGACGGCAGAAGTGGAAGATGATTGCTGTCTGGACAATATGATTGTTAAAGCTGACCTCCCAAATCTCAATAAATGATGGAAATGTGAATAGAGAATGCAGGCTATAGCACCTGGGAATCACTTTAGGGATCGTGTTGAAGTGTTAGTTAGTTAGTTAGTTAGTCGACAGATCATCCTCATTGCACATCGAACCATTCAGTCCATAAGTGCTCTGATCCCTTCCTTCGGAAATCCCGCAGCGTGTAGCGGTTAACGACACCAATTCTGTGTTGGTTTATTAATCTTCTTTTGGCTTCCTGCGTAGTGTTCTTGTTTGGCCACACCTCTTTTAATTTGCTGTTCACAGTCATCACTTGGTTTTTGCGAATGACTTACTTCTCGTAAAGCATTCAGAATGTCAGTCTGGTCTATGGCGCGTCCGCCTTCCACAAGTAGCCTTACCTGCGAGCTTGTCAGCTCGCTTATATTCTTGTACACCCGCATGCCCTGGCACGAAAATGAAACTAATCTTTGCCAGCCGAGACTGCTTCAGAGACAGCAACCACTATCTTCGGATCCACCTCATCACTATCTTCTTGAGCATGCTCATTGAGTCGCTAAGGAAACATGCAGTCATGCCCTAGTGAATGTCTGTGCCCTGAGCCATGTTATTGCTTTACTTACTACCATGACTTCCATAGTCAGGCTACTTCTGGTCAAAGCAAAAGCATCAGAATCTTCCTTCACAATTCTCCCTCTGGCCTGAGCCGTAAAGGTCCATGAACTTCTCACTGGTCGAACAACCGACCCATCTGTGTAAATGACAGCAGCACCGTCTAACGAATTCTCGAAGATCAACGCTTGTACTTCCGCCTCCACAGCTGCCGGATTTTCTTGTCTTCATTTTCTGTCTAGTTGGATGCAAACTGAAAAGGACGTACAGAAATCTGTTGGCACTTGTACCCACTCCTCATCAGGTTCTAAGACCGCAAGTGAACACACCTGTTGAAGAATGTCTTCGGCTTGACCCATCCACGACCTTCCTCTTTTCAACCTGCTGCCCTTTACCTTCTTAATTTCACTATGCAGTGGATGTTGTGTGTTTGCATTGACTCCGAGGTAGGCATGTGCTCTGCAAATTTGTATTGTGTCTCCACTGGTTGGAAAATCAAGAAGATAGCGCATAGCCCTGCATGCTGTATCTCTTGTACACCCAAGAATAATGCGCAGTTTCGTTCTGTATCCTTTCCATTCTTTTCATCTGCTTACGGCTGAGAGTCAGGATCGCCATCGCATACTCAAAAACAGACATGACCAGACCCTCGTATAGAAGACATTGATGGTGCTGCTTACAGTTTGCTGCCGCCATCACCCGCATCGCAGTCAACCCCAGCTTGACCTTTGTTATCACCTGGTCTATGTGCTCATTATAAGCAAGGCTTCGATCAAGACGTATCCCCGGGTAATTCATTGCCTGCGCTCTTTCCACAGTCTCTGAACACAGATTTACAGTTGGTATTGGAGTGTTGACAATATGGTTATTTACAAAGTGTCAAAATGGGCTCAATGCACTGAATTGTATGGCAGCAAGGGGCATGGAGCAGAAAATACTATTCACTCGTTTTCAGCACTTGATCATTTTAGTGGTTGAGTAAGGACTAGGAATACGCACTGTCTCAAAGAGTCAGGTAGTGAAACTAACGCGTATACAGAATGAAGCCATGAGGGTGATTTTGGGGTGTACAAGGGACACGCCAACAGTGTGTATGCGATACTTCCTGGCGTTGCGGACCATGGCGGACAGACTCAAGGTGTTGCAAGCAAGGTCATACCTCAAGGTGGCTGCGGACAAGGAACACCTCCTGCATGATTCCCAGGTTCCAGTCAAGAGCCACAGGCTGTTCAAAGGAAGATAATGGATGGCTCAGACAGATGATACCATCAGGAAAGTGTGCCCACTTGAAAAGATTGGCAGAGGCAAGGAGTGGATCAGAGTGCCAACGTGTGTGGGGTTATAATCACATTGGGACGTGAGTGTAGGGAATGGCCAGCAGGCGCTACGTGAGTAGAAATGCAGCAATTAATTAACTACTACTCTTGTCCTTTCAATGTTATTATCTATGCCGATGACTGTGTTAAGAGGCAAAAAAGTGTCTAGGTATTCATAGAAAAAGCCAATGGCCAATGTTTACTAAAGGATAGCTTGGTATATGACACCACAACTTCAAGTCTGAGAATGGAGGTGGAGGCGGTTACTGCAGCTTTCCACTGGTTGGAGAACAAACTGTATACGCATGTCGCGATTGTGGCTGATTCACAAAGTATGCTGACAAAGATGAAGACTGGTATGCTTCGTGCTGAATGGTATGCACCAATTTAGGTGTCGCGGGTTGTGAGAATTCGCTGGATCTTTTCTCCGGGACACTGGTGTGTTTGGGAATGAACAAGTAGACAGATTGACCATCGCTGCATCATTGAGGGGTGCTTTTATGCATGATAAGGCAGATGTGGTGAAAGCCCTCTTGCAGTGCATGAACAATGCAGAAGAACAGATCGACTATCATAGTCTAGATTCTATAACCCCTTTGCCATAGAGCGGCTTTAGTTTAATACTTTAAAATGCCAGAGATGAAGCATTCATTCAAAGATATTATGATTCTTTTTATGCGAAAGAGAAATGTCCTGGCTTATGAGTTGTGAAGTGCAAAAATGTGGCCTCATGGTGTAACAGTCGAGCAGCCTGGCTAATCCCAACAAGCTCAGCTGATACCGGGAGACGTTTAAGCGTCCCGTGATCCATAGGGTGACATTAACCACTTCTAACATGTACTCCGCGTTGTATTCCGTTAGATACGATTATCAAACAAAATCAACTGCAATTCCAATGTCAAAATTCGTGGCAAATTCAAAAAACTATTTCATGGAAACTCACCATTTTTATATTTATTCAAAATACTTTCTTCCCTCTTGATTTCGAAAATATGTTTTTTTTTTTTTTTTTTTTTTTTCAAATCAAAATTATTTCGAGAAACAGTATCAAGGGAAACCAGTCAACAATCAAAGCAATCTCCCAGTAAATCTATGTTCCTATTTGAAAACGTCCATTGTCTAATTTTGTATGATTTAGCTCCGCCAAGCCTGTATAACTTTCATATTTTTAAATCCTACTTGCTACTGTCTTCATGCCTTTTAACGGCCCGTTTTATAGTTATTCAAGTTCTTCTTGTTTCCCTAACATTCCAGTTGAAAACCATTTTTTTTTCAAGATCTTCGTAACACGTCCTACCCCGGTGGTGTCAGTTCAGCTTCTCTCCTTGTTGGTGTGGTAGTGTTCCGTCATCTAACCCTGTGGTCACTTCCTGGATACCCCTACGTACACACGGTGCGCTGTAGTGCGCTTTTACAAAACAACAATATATGACATCACATCTCTTACCCGTCCTTCTAATTTCTCTAAGTCATTGTCCTCTCAAGTCTTTATAACAAGTCGCACTGTTATAATCGTGTTCAATATTCGAGCACGTATTAGCTTTAGTTGATGTTGTCGCGAATTAGTAGTTTTAGTTCCTCACCCCCTTCACTGCTTACTTTCTAGAGCAGTAGTTCTCAACCGGTGGGGAATTCCTCCCTCTCCCCACGTCCCCAGGGGGAACTTTTAGGGTTTCCCGAGGGGGGGGGGAAGAATTAAGATTATTTCAAGATCGCGTTAATACAAGAAACGATTACTTGATATTGTTTTTCCCTCCATACTTTACAGTTATGTACTTCTCGCCCTTCTGAAATTCGTTTTGCAGCGTAAGTAGACCTGCAAAAATATGAATAAAATTAAGTGGAACTGCGGTAAAGCTGTGAAAGTGTAAACAATATAAAATGACACAAAGTAGTGCAGCTTTACATAACAGAGTTAAGACACATACAGAACGTTGCGGCGATTAGTCTTCATCAGCAAACAAACACATTCACAAACACAACATATAGTCAAGGAGATATCCTGTGACTACATCAGAAGGTGACGACAGGGCGAGAAGAACAAAAGCATGGAAAAGTGGAAGCAATGAAGAGAAAATGAGAATTAGAGAAAAATACTAATAGAAAAGAATGTTGGTTGAAGAAAATGTTTAATTGATACAAATGTTAATGGAGAAAACGTTAGTACTTGTAGCAGAAAGTATTAGCTAGGTGTGCAAAGCTACAGCACGCTTGAGCATCAGGATGGAATGAGGAGAAAGATGCTCAAGTCGTGACGTAGTTTGTTGTTAGGGCAGTCAGTAAACATCTAGGACTAGAGGAGAGAAGTCACCATGATTATGGAATTGCAATAGGATTGTTGTAGTGGTCATCAATTGGAAATAAAACTCCATTTATATTCAACTAACAAGACTCGTTAGTCCTTTCTGTGTGTGCTTTGTTATAAAGGACGAAATGGTGCCCACGAACCAGGATTCCTAGTTGGATTGTCGCGGAATCTCAAAACACTGTCTACATCGACACATCGAAGTAACACGTCGAAGTAGCTCCAAAATTTTGAAGATCTTTGTTCTGCCCGTATCAATTGCCCGGAGACAGGATTACGGCACGGTTCTACACTTATATTGAACGTTAAAACGAGTTTGATAAATGGCCACTACGTCGTCTGTGAGAGTTACAGCAGCCAAAAGCCCGACTAGGGGTGGTTGTCTGTAAGTATTCTTCAGTGAACCTCGCTGTACGGACCTGCTATCAAGAATTCTAGCTGTACAGGCAGTTGTTGTCAGGAGAGGTATGAAAACCGGCTTGCCATAGCAGGTTGCGGTGCGATTGTCACCATCCTACTGAGCAAAAGAATAGGAACAACCAGCACGTTTTCTCGGGCTCCTGCGAAACAAGAGGCTCAAGAAGAAGAAACTTGAAAGCAAATATAGTCAAGTAGAGACGTTATACTGAGAGAATAATATCTACTGTGCATCAAGATCGCCTGGAGCGAACTGAAAGCCGTTGAATCGTGACCTTGAATAAGTCAAACAAGTCAATCGCTCATTTGAAAAATAAGAAGAAATGAGAAGGCTTTCAACAGAAGCGATGTTGTTAGGGAACCCTCGGAGGTGGTTGGGCGGACTGGGCTGCCGACCTGCTGAAGAGGGGACCCAAAGTTAAATCGCTTTACTGAGCTACTCCAGTTTTTCAAGACGTCGCTTTGATGTGCCCTGTTATAGGGTGAAAAGAAGCCAGAAATCTGGTAGGGGCCGACCAGGGGCTGAAGTTACTGAAGCGTTCGAAGAAGAAACTCCCTGAAGTGCGTGATCGGTTGGAGGAGCATTTCAACTAACACAGACTCCTAGCGTTTGAGTTCTACCTGACAAGAAAACTTTCAGCGAACATAGAGGAATCCGTCTGTCTTGGATCGGGAGCAGAGATAATGGTAATTAGTAAACCTTAAATATCATTTTAGATACCATTGACTGCTTGAACAATTCATAATGTGTAAAGTAAATACGATCATATCTTTAAATTAGCTGGTTACAAATGTAAATTTGATTTTATTAGGGTATACAGAAGTATTTCAGCATGACAGAACAAGATTCATTGGCACAAGTTTTGACGGGGGTAGGAACAGTGATAGATAGACTTAACACAGTCATGAAACAACAAGGAATGGCAACTGAAATTGTTAAGTTTAGCGGACAGGCAAGAGATTTTAAGAAGTGGGTAACTTCCATAGAGAAATATGCATATTTGGTGTCAGCATCAGATGAAGAGAAAATGAAACTTGCTTATCAAGCAGCAACAGAACCGGTTTCAGATCATATCAGAAGAAAATTAGAGGCTAGAGTAGATGAGACATGGGAACAGTTCAAAGACGACCTGGCCCATAAGTACGCGAAAATAACGGACCCACAACATGCATTTTCGGTGTTAAGACAGTCTAAACAAAACACTGGAGAGACGGTACAATTGTTCAGCGATAGGTTGATTAACTTGGCTGAAGAGGCATTCTTAGGACAGAATGTACGAGGAGAAGAGGTGGAGAGGATGTTAGTTGGGATTTTTGTAGATGGCATAAAATCCGATGGACTGAAGTTTAAGCTGATGAGAGAAAACCCCGAGAGGTTATCACAAGCTGTAGATATTGCGGTACAAGAAGAAAATTTGAGACGTAGATTTAGATTGAGAACAGGACGAGAAATAGGAACTAGTCGAGAAGACAGGATTGAAGAGCCTATGGAGATAGGACAAACAAGGTTCGGATGGAATAGGAGAGGAAGTATACAGACGTTACAAGGTAGTAATAGAAATGCTTATGATGGAAGTAGACAAATGAGATATCCTACAGGTGAGACGGTAGGTAACACAAATAACACAAATATAGTCTGTTATTCTTGTGGTCAGCGGGGACACATTTTTCGCTTTTGTGGTAACAGGCGTGTCCAGTCAAATACACAAAGTAGAAATGGTAATAACAGATTAAATAGGAATGCTGAAGAGAGACACAGAAGTTGTACAAGTACAAGAACACAGGAAAACTGGCGCCCTACCTATTAAATAGGACCGGTAGTAGGAGGGAAAATAATAAGGTCCCAAGATTTAAAGAATATGTTAATAACAGGTATAGTAGGACGAGTAGAGAATACTTTCAACTAGATGAAATCAAACAGTTTACAGAAAATAAAACAGATCATAGCTCATGTATAATAGAAATAGGAAAATATAGAGTTCGTACATTAATTGATTCAGGAGCTCAGGTTAGTGTAATTAAAGAAAGTTTTTTATATAAAATAATGAGAAATTGTAGAATATTTAAGAGTCATAATAATCTTCACTCTGTTACAGGACAGAATTTACAAGTAATTGGACAAACAATGATCAATTTTAAATTAGGAGGGATCAACGTAAGACATCTTTTTCATGTAGTGAATGATTTAAATAGAAATATGCTTATAGGAAGAGATTTTTTAATAAAAAATGGAATAAGACTTTTCTTTGATTTACACAAATTAAAATTCAAGGACGTATATGTAGATATGGAAGAAGACATGCATATATCAGCACTAGTTAGAGTTAAAATGTCTACGACGTTAAAACCACAGTCGGTTAATTTGATACAAGCAAAGATAAAGAGAAACCCATATTATGTGGCATGACACACAGTTAGAATTACTGAATTGCAAAAGGAAGTAATTGATGAGCCTGGTCTAGAAGTCCCGGATGGAATAATATCATTAGATAAACACATAACCTTTCCAGTAATGATTATTAACAACACAGGTAGAGAAATTAGACTATACAGAGGATGTGTAATAGCCAAACTAGAACATAACATTAGTGACATATAAGTAACAGATAGGGTAAAAATGCCGGGAACAAACTATTCAGAAACTACTACTGAAAGAATTAATAACAGACGCAGACGCGGAAGAAAAGGGAACGCGCAGAAGGATGAATTGATCCATCCATTCAGAAGAAATATAGCCCAAATACATTCATTAGACAAAATGACAAGGGAACAAGAATTGTTGGCACAGTTAAAAGCTCCACCAGAAAATAAGGAAGTATTAGAACAACTTATAAAAGAAAATCAGGATGTATTCGCAATTAATGATTTAGAATTGGGAAGGACAAAAACAGTTACAATGGAAATAGATACGGGAGATCATCCACCAATTAGTTTAAAACCGTATAGAACTCCCTTAAGGAATAGAGAAATTGTTGAAAAGGCAATAGAAGATATGTTGAAAGCAGGAATAATAACAAGATCGAAGTCAGAATGGTCATCTCCGATTGTAATTGTGACCAAACCTGACGGTTCACATCGATTCTGCTGCGACTACAGGGCGTTGAACAAAATCACTAAGAATGTAGCGTACCCATTGCCGGTGATTGATGATATTTTGGGGTTGCTTAATGGCTCTACATTTTTCACAACACTAGACGCAAGATCAGGATTCTGGTGTATCCCGATGTCGGAAGATGCTCAAAAGAAAAGTGCTTTCTGTACTCATATGGGTTCTTACGAATGTTTACGAATGCCTTTCGGGGTTCGAACGGCTCCATCTCACTATATGCTGTTACTAAATGAGGTAATAGAGGGTATGCAAAAGTTTGCATTGGCATACATAGACGACATTCTAATCTATACAGCAGAGGAAATGGATAAAAAGTCAGAATCAAATAGTAGTATGGAAGAAACTAATAAGTTATACGAAGAAGAAGATATTGGTGTGGAGATATCACTTATTCAAAGAAACTTGGAGTTATTGAAGAAGTGGAAACGTAGGAAGTAAATGGATAGAAAATACTGCAGATAGCAAGAAATAAGTTTCATGATTTAAAAAGGAAAGAGATACTTGATGAAGTATATGAGACAGTGGAAATGGAAAAGGCTTCTATTGATACTTTTCATAAATGGTTTTGAGGAGTAGTTAGGCATTAAGATAACTAATATAGATGTAAATTCGAGTGAAGCATATATTTTTTTCCTCTCTGTGATGTAATTGCTGATCGATTTTATGTTTCAACTTCTTGAGTTTTCTTAGATAGATAAGTTAGTCAATGGTACAGCAGGTAGATGTACTCTATAGTAAATAGACAAGTTTTTTTGGTGCTAGAAATACCGTGGTTAATGGTAATGATTAAGAAGTTGCTACAAATGAAGGGGAAACAATTGGTGTGCCGAACCACAAGTTCTATTGGTAGATAGTACGGTCATTGTTGGTTAATGACTTTTATTGAGAGAACAGATATTGTTTTAAGTTAGGAATTGGTCTGTAGGTAACAGATATATATACTTGGCAGTGAGTTGTTTTGTTTTCTCGGTTATAAAAATAATGGAATGACTTGTGTGAATAGATATGTGTTACATTGGTTCGTATAGGAGGCCAAGGTTGCTGGGTCACTTTACGTAGTTAATTCTAAGTGAATTGTATTTTTTTTTGAAAACCTTCTCTTTAGCGAGAAGACAGTTGTTTTTATTGAATTTGAGCTTTTAATGCCTCATATATAATATGTTTTTTTTTGCTTGATTTGGTCCTGTAAAATGATTGTTATTATTTGATTTTAGAATAGGATTATTGTGTTCTTAGACTTTTGCGTACAAACTATTGGTCCGTAAAAGAGACCAGTAGTGTTAGGTAATACTAGAATATTTTCTTCTGATTTGATAGAATGCATGTTATATTATTTTAAAATGTGTTTTTCTTTGAATGAGTTGACATCTTTAGTTAATATGAGGGGAAACATACATATGTATAAAAAACTATTTGGGGGGTATGATGTCCTGTTTTGATTTTATTTCGCTTCACTCATAATTTAAATAAGTTGTTTTGTGTGTTAGGTTACCTTGTTAGTAAATATGTTACAAATTTAATTAAGTAAGTTTAATTTTCAAATAATTATGGTGTTGGCTAGAATAAAGAAAATACATGGGGCTTTATTTAAGACCCTTCGTTCAGAAAAGAGTTAATAAAACTACTGAGGGCTAATAGAGAGACACATTCTCTTTGTGAATATTAAGTTGCTGTGATAATCGGCATGAAGAGGTTCTTATGGATATGAAGTATTAGAAACATAGGTCGGGGATGGCTATGAGAAAGTAAAATAGGAGCTGCATTAAAGTCAGCATTATGTGAAGATATAAGGTTGGGTATATGGAAAAAAAAAGAAGAAGGGGGGGGGGGAGGCTGTGAATGGCAGCATATAAGCTGAGGTGTATATATAGGTAGACAAGGAAGCATATCATGGGATGTGAGGGGGAAAGATATAGGAGCTGTGAAAAATCAGCGTTAATTAATTTAAAATGTTCATGGAATATGAACATTGGTCCGTGGTTGGAGATGAGATATCAGAAATATAGACAAGGTTATGGATGGCAATATAAATGTTGAATATATATATGTTCAGAAAACTTAGAGCAACTTAATTTATAGTAAACGGATATGTATTTCATAGAATATATTTTAGAAAAAACTTTCTACAAAAGTTTTTTCGTGGGAAAGAGAGGTAAATGGGATTGTGTTGACTATTCATTCATTATACTTCTCGTACTTTTCACAAATTGGGTGCGCACCCCTTCTTTACTTTTTCTAACTACATTGTTTTCTGTCTATCCTGTGTTGTGAAAGAGTGAGGAATTTCATAATGTCAAATGTACGATAACGATTTATACGAGCTGTTCTTATGATGTATATATTTTGTAAAGGAACCAAGAACGAACAAGAAATGTATAGTGGTTTACTATATGGCGGGGGAAAGAGTTACGAATAGATTGTTGGTTTGGGGGAAGATTAGAGGGGTTGTGAGAGGTAAGGAAAGAGAGGGAATAGAATAGAGGGATTAGGAGTAAAGACTTTTTTAAGGGAAAAAGTCTTTTCAAAACATAGGAAGGTGTAGCAGAAAGTATTAGCTAGGTGTGCAAAGCTACAGCACGCTTGAGCATCAGGATGGAATGAGGAGAAAGATGCTCAAGTCGTGACGTAGTTTGTTGTTAGGGCAGTCAGTAAACATCTAGGACTAGAGGAGAGAAGTCACCATGATTATGGAATTGCAATAGGATTGTTGTAGTGGTCATCAATTGGAAATAAAACTCCATTTATATTCAACTAACAAGACTCGTTAGTCCTTTCTGTGTGTGCTTTGTTATATACTCACCTCGCCTTACGGATCTGTAAATGACTAAGAAAATCTCCGATGGTTTCTGATACCTGGTGTACGGTATGAGTGGAACGTCGTACGTGTACTCCACATACCTCATGTGATATATCACAGACACTTTCTCTCTCTCTCTCTCTCTCTCTCTCTCTCTCTCTCTCTCTCTCTCTCTCTCTCTCTTCTTAAATGTACTTTGCACATGCCCACATACACTGGCATTTTGCCTGTTGAAGTGTGTCTATGTAGATATGCGTGTTCACACATATCAGTCCACCCAGACTTTAAGACACGCCCCTATAAACAACACAATGGAGTCTTGGTTAGTACCACCCCCAGCCTTACCAGACCAGTCAACGTCCTCCTGCCCCGCCTCCTTCCTTCTATGTGCTCACTGAACCGTACACCCGTCACCAGGTATCAGAATCCATCGGAGATTTTCTTAGTCATTTACAGATCCGTAAGGCGAGGTGAGTACTAACGTTTTCTCCATTAACATTTGTATCAATTAAACATTTTCTTCAACCAACATTCTTTTCTATTAACATTTTTCTCCAATTCTCATTTTCTCTTCATTGCTTCCACTTTTCCATGCTTTTGTTCTTCTCGCCCTGTCGTCACCTTCTGATGTAGTCACAGGATATCTCCTTGACTGTATGTTGTGTTTGTGAATGTGTTTGTTTGCTGATGAAGGCTAATCGCCGCAACGTTCTGTATGTGTCTTAACTCTGTTATGTAAAGCTGCACTACTTTGTGTCATTTTATATTTTAGACCTGCAAAGCACGTTTTATGTAGATGTCTAGACTTGTTCTAGTATGTGTTATTAAAATTAGCTTCCATTTTTATGTATATTGCGGGGGGGGGGGGGGGGTTATAGGGAGGAAATGCGAAAGGGGGGGGGGGGGGGTGACATTCTGAACATAAGATGAAGAGGTGCATGGGCCAAAAAAGGTTGAGAACCACTGTTCTAGAGTATGTCTGTCTTTCACTTTAGATGGTTTCAGAGTTACTACAGTGTCTGGTCTAGTCGCGCCACATCCCGTTCTATGGGCGCAGGCAGAAAGACTTATGATAACTCTCATCTCATCGCATCTTGTTCCTCTTGAAACTTGCGGTGTCGAGGTGAAGAATAAACAGCGGCAGAGTGCCTGTTTATGGGCTTCATGTATCGAGATTCCCATGGACTCTGCAATTCCCTCTGTCCATTGTTTACGTGGTCGGCCTCATCTTCTGCTTCCATTTGATCTGTACATCATTGCTTGTTGAGGAAATCAGGACTAAAGTGGAAGTTATAGCAGCGCTAGATTTTATTAGAAGGCAGCAAGTCAAATGGTTTTGCCATGTAACTAGGTTACCAATTAACAGTGAGTGTCTCTTGGCAGTTGGAAATCTAGCTTTCAAATTGAGAAAAACAAAAAGTGAAACGAGTTAAGTCAAGAACCGAAATCTCAGCACCAGGGACACTCTCATACGTGCTCCGTCCTCATCTTCAACAACCAGCGAAGAGTCCCGATACTAATGGTACCAGCTGCAGTCTGATTACGTGTCCGTCTGGCCTATCCTTGGAATAATGAATGTCGGCCAGATCCTCTGGTCACTCCCAGCCGTACCATTGTCTCCAGGCAGTGATGGTGTATCTGTTCATCCGCGTCATACACACGAGCCCCAACCACATCCGTCCCATCGTGCACCAACACCCCTTCCAGCGGGTCATACACAGCCAACTTAAGACTATCTTAACACACGTGGTTCTGATTTACACACGTGTGGATTCTCGCCGGTGCTTCAGATTTGAGAATCCCCTGTGTTATCTATAGGAGGAGACTGACGCACTCATGGAGTTATCAGAATGCGTAGCACAATAGGTCCTTTACAAACCAACCAAACCAGACAAGGCATAGGTCACGTAACACATTCAAGTTATGACCTGAAAGGTGACCTGGTGACGACACTACAGAATGACGAGTGTTAGTGTCATTTTCGAATCTTTAGTTTCATAAAAACACGTCGGCTGGCAGACAGCTGCGTATAAGGTTGCTCTCCGTAAAAGAACTAAAAACAACAACAACGAAGAAACGTTGAACTCCTTATTTTATAGTAATCGCTTTAAATATGGGAAGACTTAAGTACTTGACATCTTTGTGTGTCTCAGTCTGTGTTGTACATTCCCTCTTCCTCCTCCTCCTCCTCCTCCTCCTCCTCCTCCTCCTCCTCCTCCTCCTTCTTCTTCTTCTTCTTCTTCTTCTTCTTCTTCTTCTTCTTCTTCTTCTTCTTCTTCTTCTTCTTCTTCTTCTTCTTCTTCTTCTACGTCTCCTCCTTCTCCTCCTCCTTCTTCTTCCAAATAAAGCATGAGCCTCCAAAACAATTCACACCAAGCCCCCTGTAGACATCTCATGTTTGGTTGTGTTTTACAGTTAAGTTTTCTAAAGGAAGAGGTCACCAGTAACTCAGCCTCCTACGACATGCAACCAAGCTGATAATGTTACCATTCTTTGCTGAGATTCCCCCCCCCCCCCCCGGCCGCAGTAACACACTGGCGTATTGGCAATTGTAATGTAGTGACGTAAGCTGTGTAGTTTAGTTTCAGTTTCAAAGAGGACGTTGTATAACTTGGAACTGCGGCTATTCTACGTATTCCACTTATTGTAAACGTTTTGCTTAATTCATTCTGTATTCAGTATTTATATGTGTAGTACATTTGAAATGTACAAAGTATACCGATCTGTTTAGTGCTGTAATAATAGTGTGTGAAATACCTGCACTATCATATATGGTTTAGTTTTGTTTTAGTTATCTAGCGGCATTAGTCTAGTCTTGTGTTTCCGGTTATTCCACGTTGTTGAGGTAACTCAGGTAAGTACTAGTTAGTACCAGTCAAGAAAGCAAACTGTCTCTTTTCCCGCCATGAAACACATTGGGTATATGGTGCTAGACTCGTATTTTACACCGATCGACACTGTGTTGACACTACCACACCGACCGCCTTTACTTACCAGCACATTTTCTGGTACCATTACCACCTGAGAGCCCAGGTGAGTGGTAACAGAATCCGGGCCTCGGGGGGAAACTGAAATACTTTAGTCACGTGGAATTCCACTGTGGTTGAGGACTAACAGTTATGTAACGAAGTGATTATTCACAAAAGCATATATTGGGGGGCCGGTGCATGTATTAATTACAGATACCCACATACAATAGAAGGCAGTAATATAATAAAGAAGGCAAGCAAGTGCTATTGTGTATTGTATTTATTGAAATAAAGAATCATATAATTAAATATGTTGTCGATCGCTTCCGGTTGCCTGTGTGGTGTGTTCTGCTAGATCAGAGGTTCCCAAATCACGGCCCGCGGGCCACGTGTGGCCCGCCAGCTGTCAGAAAATGGCACGCGAGGCCTTGTTGTTTAATATAATATATTTTAATAACTTAAAAAAAAAAAACAATTTACTCGGAGGGCCATGTCAGCATGCGAAAATTTACTCTGCTCGTGGTTGTTATGCTTAAATATTATCGAATGCGCCTGCTCAGTTCACAACGAAACGTTATGAAGTTCCCATATCCCAGCCTTGTCGACCAGCTAGAGTGCGCAAGGTGCCATGTTGTCGCCTGTTACAACTGTTTAGCAGAGTCGGTATTCTTGTGTTGAAATTAGATTTTTTTCAAATAAAAATTTACCGTTAAAGTCTATAAACATGAGTGTGGAAAATCTAAAATCAAACAATGGTAAAAAGCGAAAATGTGAAGATGTTGCTTGTCGTGAATTCAGCGAAGATTGGACGGAGAAATTTATATTTATGCCTAGACGTAGTGTAGTGGTAAACCAGTTTGCTTAATCTGCGGATTTTGTGTTTCTGTTATTTAAAAAAAAAAAAATGTAATCTGGAGCGACACTTCACCACCACAGTCAGACATAAATGCTCAATGTACGATCAATTCAGAGATAAGAAAAGATTTCATAGAGAAAGTTCTCTGACCAGGTAGCACTAATTTTTCACCAAGGCTAACGAACAGAGCAAGAGTGCTGTTGTTGCGTCGTACGAAGTCGCTCTTCTGTTGGCTTGCAAAAAGACGCCGTTCACCGATACAGAAGAAATAAGCAAGCATTCCCTTTAAAATTGCTGCCAAATTGCTTGGCGATGAAAAGTGTGAAACAAAATTTGATCAGATTCCTTTGTCTAATAACACTATGGCCAGGCAAGTTGAATAATTAGCCAACGATGTTCATCGTCAAGTAGCAGCACATATCAAAAATTGTAATTTTTTTTTTCAGTGGCAGTGGATGAATCCACTGACATTTCTGACAAAGCTCAGGTCGCAGTTTTTGTTCGAGCAATAAACGATGGAAGAACTTCTAGGACGCGAATCAATGCATGCAGCTACCAAAGGGATTGATCTGTTTGAAACTCTGAAGTTGTGTGTAGACCCCCCCCCCCCCCCCCAAAAAAAAAAAAAAAAGACAATAAAGAAAAAAACAGTAGAATGGACAAAATTGGACAGTGTATGCACCGACGGTGCTCCGGATTTGACGGGTAAGAAGTCTGCATGTCTAGCATTATTGGAACAGTTTCTTGGCAGCACTATATTAAAATATCATTGTATCATTCACCAAGATACAAGAAGCTCTGTGTGGAAGACTTTAAATCTGAAGCATGTCATGGACGTTGTTCTGAGACGTGTGAACACAATTCGAAAGGGCCCTGAACAGGCGTTAGATCAGATAGTTTCTATCAGACCTGAACGAGGAATACTGTTACACTGTGATGTCAGATGGCTATCTAAATGGAAAGTTCTGTCTCGTTTCTGGGCACTGAAAAATATTGTCTATCTGTTTCTGTCTAGAAAAAAAAATGCATTGCCTACAGACCGGAAATGTCTGTTAAACGATGACTGGGTTAATGACCTGTCATTTTTGGTGGACATCACGTCTCATTTAAACTGTTTAAATGCGAGAATCCAGGGAAAAAAACTATTCACAAATGTCTGCGATGACATTTCTTCATTTAAAATGAGACTACGACTGTTTGTCAGACAGCTTACTGAAAATGGAAAGTCTTCTGGATATCTTTCAGTCGAGATATCAAGAGTTCACAATAGAGGAGGATAATGTTGCCCTCTGCATAAATCCGTTAGTATTTACTGATGGCAAGCTTGTCAGTTACAGCAAAACATTCAGCACGAAGTAATTGATTTGAAATGCTATTCTGCACTGAGATATAAATTTCTGGAGCTGCCTGCTTCACCTTCAGCTGATCATATGATTTTATTCTTGCGACTATTGCCTGTCGATCAATTTGAACACTTGCGATCATTCCCCCAGATATACATTTGTCGTTTTGGTTCGACTTACAGATGCGAGTAGTCATTTTTCGCAATGACGGTTATAGAAAAACAAGCAACGTTCCAGACTCACCGACAGAAGCCTAGCTGCCCTTATGACTTTGGGCACAACAGATTTGTCCCCAGACATTGATTAACTGGCATCTGAACTTAAGTGACTGGTTATGAATAACAGTTACACATGTAAATTAAATACATTAATAGCGATCTTCTAAATTGATTAAAAATTTATTGGTAAATGAAATTTTGATTGTAAAACAAAAAATGACCGCAGTTTAGTACTGACACTGAGTGCCTTTAAAGTTTTAGAATTTTGTTGACCAAAGTTAAGAAAGGTAATAATGATATTGCAAGACTTTTATAATTTTTTAACGCTGTGGCCCTCTTAACTACCGAAATAGTTTTAATAGCCCTCTGCTTGAAAAGCTTGGGAACCACTGTGCTAGATCGATCGATGGATGTAATACATGTTTCAGGTCCCCGTCTGTGAATAACGTCTCCCGTTATGTAATGCACTGTTCTGTAATAAGAGACGAAGTCCGCCAATACGACAGAGGACACAGGACACTGAACACGCACGAGCATATGCAGGAGAGCTAATGAAGGATCGAGAATAGTTTCGGTGGGTTATGATGAGGGCGAAGTTCTCAAAGGACTTTCTACATGATTATGGTGAGTGTATGCATTAGAAGCGTAAGCACAAATAACCTGGATGTGGTTTTACTGCAGCATTTTATAAACAAGGTGCTGAGATATTTGGTCCCGTCAAATATTGTAAGTAATATCAATGTGTGGAGGAGTTGGTCACCGCATAGACAGATGGACATTCAGCTGGACAGAGAAACAAGCAGTCAGACAAACGGGCAGGCAGATTGTCTATCACAATCGTCAGGTATTGCTTTGACTCTCTTGCGATCTCGCACTGTGCATAGAGTGTAGGCCTCTGCAGGTTTTATCCTACACATTTGTAGTTAAAGTAATAACCGATTTATTTATGTTTAAAGTAACACCTGATATATGTGTGGTTAAAGTAATAATTGATATACTTATGGTTAAAGTAACAATTGATTTATTTGTGTTTAAAGTAATAAGTCATCTATTTGTAGTTAAAGTAATAACCGATTTATTTGTGGTTAAAGAAATAACTGATGTGTATGGTTAAAGTAATAATTGATGTATTTGATTAATTTTAGTATTTTTTTAAATTTTTTTAATTGATGTATTATTTTATCTTTATAAAGTAATAATTACAGTGCGTAATTCCAAAAACATACAATCTTCACCCAGCTAAGTGGTACAATCTTCAGACTGTGCTTAACTTTAATCCAGTCCATAATATACTCTACATAAATATCTTCTGTTACAATAGCAAGAATTACAGAGACTCAATCTTCACCCATTATATTCGGACAATCCAGCGAGATACAATCTTGATTCCATCGAGATACAATCTTCACACCATCGAGATACAATTTTCATCCAGCAGTACATTCTGTATCGATAAAATGTTTATTATCAAAAGCATATCCGATGCGTTTAACAAATTTCGAAATAAAGTAAGTAAACGGGATGCCACCTCAAGTGACAAACAATCGCCCAAAGATGACTACAGCACACAGGGACCACCTGGGGATGACAGACAGTTTGCCAATTGGCAATCCTCATACGAGAAAGAAAAACGTGCGAAGAGCGCACGTGAATCATGGGAAGTCTACCGATCACCTTTCCCTTATAGAGAGGAAAATATACATGGACATCGAGTGTCTACAGTACCAGCAGCACAATCAACGAGGGCACCAACGCTTACGTCATGGGACATTGGTACACTGACCTCGCTTGAACTGTCTTCACGGAAGGATTCAGCTCAGTCAAAGCGATCATCAATAGCCCCAACGCCTGAGTTTACTCCACAGCGAGCTAATACGTTAAGATGTGGATGCACAGTGCATGCATCATTGGGGTCGTCTAGTAGAAGCAGTGCTGAACTTCAGGCCGCTACAGGTTCTAAATTAACGCCACAATTTGCGTCCTCTACATATTCGGAACATAAACAGCGCCCACAAGTGGTGCCGTCCAGCATGATATCTGCACAGCCACGGCCATTATCTTCAGCATCAACCCCACAAGTAAAGCCTCCGTCAGCCGGGTTAGGACATATTGGGCACATCCAGCCTCGACATGGGGTGTCGTCGGTGGCGAAGGTTACTATGGATACAGTAAACAAGCAACACATACAACTTAGACGATCTGTGACAACTACAGAGAGACCCGTTGCACGTCAGCGTTCCTTGCAGACAGACAGGAGAAGAAGCTCCGCTAGTGAACTTTTAGCTGACGAAAACAGAATTCCAAAGTCACAGGTAAACAAAGTAATTAGACAGTATACCATAATGTATTTTGGTAATCAGTTATTCCCCCCCCCCCCCCCCCCCCCCCCCAGGGAATCTCGACTATAGTATGTCCCACAAAAAATGCCTTCATTCACGATCAATTATTTTGAAAACTGTCTGTTGCATCGTTATGAAATTTTTCCAGCCGTCTTATATTTACCCCCACCCAAGGAATATGTCTTTGATAGGTCCAAAAACAACTTAAATCATCGAAAGTGGCGACATTCCTTTGATGTTTTGCTGAACAACTAGTGATTTCTCGCTAACAAATTTATGTTTACGGTAATGGGAGACCCGCCAATTCAGATGACACACAAAGGCGTATCAGGATTCGTATGGGAGTGGGTGCAATGAAAGAAGTAGCTTAAAATCGACAGGGTCGGCTGCATTGCACCGGGTTTTATCCCATATGGCTCAGTTTCTTTCTGCAGCGCGGAAAGCGTCGCACAAAGCACGAACTCCGTAGCTCCAGCGACGACCTTTGTGAGTCTCCGAAAAAATGCACTCGTGAAATGAAGGACGCGGCCCGGAATCGAACATACAAAGTTCGCAGCCCGAGTCAGACGGCTTTACCACTTCACCACGGAGAATCCCGAGAGGGGTGCAATGTGTAATATTAGTAAAGACAGAGAATTTACAGAGGCACGGGGTAAATAATTTGTAAATTAACAGGAAAGTAGAAGGAATATATTTCTTAACTTATTTTTCATTTCCTTCTTGTTTCTTCAGCTGCTGGTTAATAAAGTGTACACAAGTATTCATGTTAGCTTTTTATATTGAGTTCGTGAAAGTTTCCAAATAGCTGTGCTTTAATGTGCGTATGGAGTGACCAGAAATGATACCGCAATTTAGTCATCATGTTTCCATTTTTAAGGATCTGTTCAGCTGTCTGTGTAGTTTGTTCACACGTACACATGGGTGACAGACTCGCTTTGAGTCTTCGTGAAAGACTGTCTACTCTGCTGTTTACCGTTCAGAGACGGAACATGATTACCTGTTTTGCACTATGAAAATAGTTGTCAGTGTCTCTGTAGTGGGCTTTCTTCTTAACGACCAAGATGTTGGTCCTCTTTTCATTGAAGTTTATAGATTGATTCGTATGCACGTGTGTTGTTCCCTAATGTGACAACGTGTTTGACCTCACGTTTCTTGTTATGCCACAATATGTCAGTTTCCACCGCAATATTACTCTTCTGTTGGTATTCAACGCGTTTAGTGTGTGTGTGTGTGTGTGTGTGTGTGTGTGTGTGTGTTTTTTTTTTTTTCAATACAGTTGTTTGTCACCGCTGAGGGCTTGCGGAATTGAAACTTCATCACTGTGGAGTACAAACTGTTGCCATTGACATTATGCTGATGCTGTAATGTTTAGAGCCTGCAATTCGTCTGAATAGTTGGAGCAAAATATCCCAGTAAGTGTGTACGTAGATTAAGGTCTGCGATCTGCTCAGACCTTAATCTGTGTCGGACGATTCCAGTAGGTTGATGATTGCTCTCGGTTGCATAAAATTCAATCCATCCTTTCTCCAATAGTCCTCTTCCTCTTTCAACACATGGTCCGCACATTTTTTCCAGAAACTTTTATCAATATTTAATTGCGCGGACTGGTTGATAGACAGACAGACAGACAGACAGACAGACACAATCAGACAGACAGATAGATAGATAGACAGATAGATCCCCGCCAGGAGCTGGGCGAAGGCTAGTTTATTTATATAATCACGTTTCATGAAAGAACCCCCATTTGGAGACACCTCTGAACAATCCCATTTAACTTCGCATTGTTTGTGCCAAAACGAAAACCACGAGAAAATTTTTTAAGAAGCGGAGATTTGTCTTGGTGAAGCTGTAATACTGTTAAAATGATGGACTTAATCTCAGACCCGTAAATTATATACCGCATATAAACAAACTTTGAAATCTGCTGTAAAATCTCCAGAACAAAATTTTTTTGTTGGGTGGACATAATGATAAGGTTATATACTAAATCTCATAATTGTCCCTCAGTTGGTTTCTGAGATATGGATGTTTATATTGCGGCAAACAAATGTGGACATACTATAGTTGCTCCAATCGACGAGACGTGAAACGGGTAGGGTTGAAAGGAGGGGGGGGGGGGGAGTGCGGAAGGGGATTGGGGACAGGTGTGACGGAGGTATTCAAAAGTCAGTTTGATGGTCTTGTTTACAACATTGAACTGTTACAGCGGATTTCTCATATTGATGTTTTCAGTCCTAGATTAGTATGGTGTCAGCTTTAGCTTTGTGACTATCCGTAAACTTCATCAGATGGTTCTGATTTCTCGTTTCTTTAGATATCCTCACAAGAGATCTATATTTTATACATTTTCTATCTGGGTAGCTAATTTGTGGGCATTTAGCCAGAATGCAATCGTGGATGGCTAACTTTAAAGATTTCCGGCACAAGAGAAATCCTCAACTCGTGATTGGAGCATATAGCCCTCGAATAGTTTCGCGCTTACCTGAGAAATCCCGCGCTTACCTAAGAGACTCAGCGTTCGGGCTACTATTCCGAGATCAGGCGACGTAAAATCGCCTTTATCTGATAAAATGCACACTTAAAAGAACTCGGATTCGACACAGTTACCATGTAGAGCTGGACATCGTAAAGCTAAGCCACACCACTCCATAGAGTTGGACTCTCTACTTGTCAGTCACATCACTACTGTGAGGATATTTGTATAGAAAATATGAATGTTATGCCTAGGGGTATAGAGAGTGCCTGGATGCAAGATTTAAGATACGTTTTTCGAGTACTCTTCCTTGTTGTATTCTCCAGACAACTAGACTTAAGGCTCTATTCCTCATAAGGATAGGTCCTGGCAGAAGTAGATACCAGTCCAATTCCCAATATTAAGAATAATCGACTGGAGAAGATATTGAGAGTCAGGTCAGTTGCCATAGCCTTCAAGGGAATAAGATCCTCTATCTGAATTAGTAGGCCACGTACGTTCGACCTCCTCAGATAAACTCTCACAGTTTTTAAATAAACAAATGACAGATATCACTACACCAACATCACTTTGTAACAACCTTCACAAGACAGTAAGTACAACTTCTGGTTCTAACTATATCTTTAATGTAGATGTAACAATGAGTTATGGGAATTCTAAAATCTCTGCCTTCCTAAAAATCAACAAAACATGATAACAAAATAAACCATTCTCAGTGTAGCACACCGTGTGCACACACAGACCCCACAACCAATTTCCCACAGAAACATCAACATCAATATCTGGAATGGTTTTGCATCAAACATATTTCATGTACACAACTAAACCAATTCTAACTACAAAAAGTAGTCAATTCACTTGGTACATGGTTGTGGCTTAATCGTTCTCCTAACAAAATCATTTTGATCGGAAAATCCTGTAACTCAAGAACGAGGTACTGTCACCCCACACACAGAGCTTGCTAATCCACTGAACCTAAGTTCCATTATACAAACATAATATATCGTTACTACACTGTCTCTGCTATAAAGCTTCCCATAGATGATGAAGTGATGGGTTCATCCCATCCGTGATGCATCTTACACATAAATCTATCATTGTCTACTGAATATATATATATATATATATATATATATATATATATATATATATATATATATATATATGTCGTGTGTAATCCAATTGCGCGTGGAACATAGCAGATAGACGTATGCACTGTCTAAGATTTGTTCCTGCTATATATAGATATACATGATAATGATGATGTCGGCATGTTTACTCTGGGCCACCTTCACTTGTAGATGTTTTGAGATTAACGTGAATCTGCAGTAAAATGGTAAGTCTACCCAGTGGCTGTTTAGCTCTCATGCTTATCAGCTCGTGAAGCCAGGACTATGTAAAGGGCGTTCTGTAATTGCTGGTTGAAGTTATTCTAGCGGCAAAATCCAATTAATGTGAGGTTCTCACTCTTCGGCGTCTGCAAAGGTAGGATCCAAACATGTCTTGTACGACGTGGATACAATTTAGGAGTGCCGTCCCTGTTCCAGATATAGGCTGGACTTCATAACCGTATACATTAATTTGAGAGGCCCCAGTCCGAAAGCTTCTGCAGACTAAAGAAGTGGTAATTGATCCACTTGACTGTACTAAGCTCTTGTCTTAAGCTGTACAGCACACTAATTCTCTTCCAGAGGCCTTTTTAGTGGTAGATCAAACAACCACCGCCTTTACCACATCCGTTGTTGTAGTTTGCTTGAACAATGCTGAACTGCAGGACATGCAGGGGAATAACCGAGATTTGACTTCCCAGCTGTCGTGGGAAATTCTAAGATGAGTTGGTTCCCTTGTCGAGTACTATTTTGTAATACTTTCTCCACATACAGTATGGTTTTGCTTCTTTAGGTTTTCCATAATATATAGGCCATGTATCCTCTCGCTAACTGTCCTTCCTTCAGGGCCTTTAGATGGATAAACAAAAACAACCGATATACAATTGACAGTAGATTATTTGTCATTGTAACACACACACACACATAGAACATACAAAATTACAGGGGGGAATGAAATTTCCCCACCTTTACCTCTCTGATAATTAAGCTGTCCTTAACCCCGATTGGCGAGGGGGGAGGAGGAGGTGTGTATGTAGTAATTGCCTGTAACCTAGCTGTACGTTGGTCTGGGGTTTCGTGTCTATTCGATCTAACTGACTTTACAAAATGTCACCACAAGACACTACGCCCAAGACAACAAAAACACCACCAAATAAACCACTCTCACATTATATGGGGAACACCCAAACTTAGGAGAGAACACATATACTCTTGCTCCAGAATAATGCATTTATCACCCACGGAATATGGATCTACCCTCTACCCATTTCCATCTTGTAGCAGGAGGGGGTTAAGATATCTTCTTCTTATAGCATCAAACACTGCACCATTCAACTGAACATAAATCATAGTCACTTAGGCAATCCCCACAAATGGGCGTTGCTAAGTGGGGTACGTTTTCCCCAAAGATATTAGCATCATAGCAGAATAACAATGTAAGCATAGGACCTGGTAGGTATGGTATAGACATTATTATGTCTGTAGAATCGAAATTCAGGCTATCTTTTCAAGAAGTAATTATGTAGTTATCAACTTCACCCAAAACTACATAAAATAGATGTATTCTATTTTATCATATAACATAGGTATTAGATTCAAAAAGCCTTATTATCTTACCATAGCCCCAGAAGACACAGTTAGGTAACAATCACATCTTAACAAAACTACATGTTGACGAGGTCGATGTTCCAACTCAAGTGACAATTCTTCGCCTAGCCTCGGGGAATAGCCCGCTAACTTATCTATTTCGAGCTACGGCGATACATTTTCCTTTGTTCGAGCGGTGCGACATTCGTCTCCTGTTAGTTAGTTAGTTAGTCTTTCCTTTTGAGCCTAAGGCGGCACATAGGGCAGAAGTCCTGTCTCTCCATGCCTGGCGGTTCGCTGCTACCTGTTGTAGATCTTGTATATTTACTTGGCCATTGAATGAGCCTTCTCTAATGATGGTTCTACGCAGGGTCTCTCTTGGTCTTCCCCGTTTTCTTTTCCCTACCGGTGACCATTTGAGGTCTTGGTAGGGGAGTCTTGTCTTGTCCATTCTGAGTACATGGCCGATGTAGTTCCAACGGCGTCTTCTTATGAAATTGGATACTGTATCTTGCTTAGTCTCTTGTCTTATTTGCGAATTGGTTCTGAAGTCTGTCCAGTGGATGTTTAGAAGTCTTCTAAGACATTTGTTCTCAAAATTGTCTAATTTTTTATCTAAAGCTACCGTTGATTTCCAACTTTCACATCCATACGTTAACACTGGAATCACACAAGAGTTGAAGATTTTAAGTTTTGTGTGTTTGCTGAGTGTCTTTGACTTCCAGATGTTTGACAGTTTATTGAAGGCACTAGATGCCAGTGCGATTCTAGATGATATTTCTGGTGTTGAGTCCCCTGTAGACTCCCTCCGTCTCCTTTTAAGGTAATGGTAAACAAAACCACGTGAAACGGCACTTCTTAGAAACGTTTTTAGCTGAAACGTCTGCAAACTTGGGAGACTGTCATTTATGTTAAATAACTCCCCACGTAAGCCTGACGTACCCCGTACTCAGGTAACTCAGTCTCACCAGTTTTCAGACTCCCTTATGACGATCCATCATGTCTGCATGATTTTCGACAGCCTCCAATAAAACAAGTCACACAAAAAACCCGCTCACCCTCGACCTAAAATGTCTCCTTTATGATCTCACATAAGCCTGATCTGTCTCCACGTTCCTACTATATGCTAGATTCCGTGGCTACAATATACTAATAATTCTGAGTCGCCTGCATTCGAAATATGAATGTACGTATGCAATCTCAGAAATGACGTATAGGGTATGCAATCACCCCACGTCTGAAGACGTGTGAAAAGTAACAGGAACTGGTTCAGAGCTCCTCACCTGTCTTAGAAAAGAATGGAAATATCATCTCCCTACATTCCCACTGGCTGGATGATAATTTCATATGAGAGTAATCGCTGTCTATTCTCCATTTACCCAGTCATTACGCCATACGGTACTTTATACATGTTGACGAGCACAAAAGTATGGTCCTCTTCATATCGAACTCTCACCTCCTTAATTAAGTCAGTGCTGGTCTATATGTTCCTTTTTTTGAGCGGGAGAGACATAATGAGTGAGCGTGAGAGTGAATGAGTGAGCGGGAGAGTCAATGAGTGAGCGAGAGAGTAAATGAGTGAGCGGGAGAATGAATGAGTGAGCGGGAGAGTGAATGAGTGAGCGTGAGAGTGAATGATTGAGCGTGAGAGTGAATGAGTGAGCGGGAGAGTGAATGAGTGAGCGGGAGAGTGAATGAGTGAGCGTGAGAGCGAATGAGTGAGCGTGAGAGTGAATGAGTGAGCGTGAGAGTGAATGGGTGAGCGGGAGAGTGAACTAGTGAGAGTGAGAGTGAATGAGAGAGAAAGAGAGAGAGAGTGTGTGTGTGTGTGGGAGCGTACGCATGCGTGTGAGTGTGTGTATATTAAAGAATACAGAGAGAGAGAGAGAGAGAGAGAGAGAGAGAGAGAGAGAGAGAGAGAGAGAGAGAGAGAGAGAGAGAGAGCTGAGCAGATGCATGTCATGTAACACGCATGTTATGTAACACGCGAATCCATATGTTTGTGTATTCTCATCTGTCATATTATAAGTTAAATACCATTTGATTTTATCATGTATAATCTAAACTTATGTTCATTACTGTAGTTTGAGTGAGAGAGTGAGTGAGTGTGAATGAGAGACAGAATGAGTGAGCGTGAGAGTGAATGAGTGAGCGTGAAAGTGAATGAGTGAGAGTGAATGAGTGAGCGTGAGAGTAAATGAGTGAGAGTGAATGAGTGAGCGGGAGAGTGAATGATTGAGCGTGAGAGTGAATGAGTGAGCGGGAGAGTGAATGAGTGAGAGTGAATGAGTGAGCGGGAGAGTGAATGAGTGAGCGTGAGAGTGAATGAGTGAGCGTAAGGGTGAATGAGTGAGCGGGAGAGTGAATGAGTGAGCGTGAGAGCGAATGAGTGAGCTGGAGAGTGAATGAGTGAGAGTGTCTGTGTGTGGGAGTGAATGAGTGTGAGTGAATGAGTGAGAGTGAATGAGTGAGCGTGAGAGTGAATGAGTGAGCGGGAGAGTGAATGAGTGAGCGGGAGAGTGAATGAGTGATCGGAAGAGTGAATGAGTGAGCGGGAGAGTGAATTAGTGAGAGTGAATGAGTGAGCGGGAGAGTGAATGATTGAGCGGGAGAGTGAATGAGTGAGCGTGAGAGTGAATGAGTGATCGTGAGAGTGAATGAGTGAGCGTGAGAGTGATTGAGTGAGCGTGAGAGTGAATGAGTGAGAGTGAATGAGTGAGCGTGAGAAGGAATGAGTGAGCGTGAGAGTGAATGAGTGAGCGTGAGAGTGAATCAGTGAGCGGGAGAGTGAATGATTGAGCGTGAGAGTGAATGAGTGGGCGTGTGAGTAAATAAGTGAGCGTGAGAGTGAATGAGTGGGCGGCAGAGTGAATGAGTGAGCGGGACAGTGAATGAGTGAGCGTGAGAGTGAATGAGTGAGCGTGAGAGTGAATGAGTGAGAGTGAATGAGTGAGCGGGAGAGTGAATGATTGAACGGGAGAGTGAATGAGTGAGCGGGAGAGTGAATGAGTGAGCGGGAGAGACAGAATGAGTGAGCGTGAGAGTGAATGAGTGAGCGTGAGAGTGAATGAGTGAGCGGGAGAGTGAATGAGTGAGCGGGAGAGTGAATGAGTGAGCGGGAGAGTGAATGAGTGAACGGGAGAGTGAATGAGTGAGCGGGAGAGTGAATGAGTGAGAGTGTGTGTGTGTGAGTGAATGAGTGAGAGTGAGAGTGAATGAGAGAGAGAGAGAGAGTGTGTGTGGTGTGTGTGTGTGTGTGTGTGTGTGTGTGTGTGTGTGTGTGTGGGACGCGCTGGCATCACTACTTTTACGTCACATACTTTTATGTACACATTTTTCTCCATGTTTAGCCTTGTTTATGTTTACAACATTCATTTCACAATGTTTATTTTTCTTCCTATGTAAATGTATAATGCTCTTGATGAACGAAAGACGAGTGATTGGAAGGGCCGAATGTAAGACGGGCCTGCGCGCCCAATTTGTGACCCTAATAAAGTTGATTTGATTTGATTTTGATTTGATTTGATTTTTTACATTTCACCAAGAATCTTAAATCTGCATATGCTGATCTGGGTTACTACAAAACACCTGTTTATGTCCCAATTAGGTTCTGGCTGCTTGCATAAGGAATAGTTCCGTGGTCTAGCTTGGTAGATATCGTATTTTCAATGACTAGTGGAAAATAAGCCCCCCCCCCCCTTTTTTTTTTTCTCACCTCCAACTCTTTTCTTTTGCCTTTTGTTGAATTCGAAGATAAAGCTACTTCGCAGGTCGTAGTTTATACTCACGTCGTATCGACTTATTTCAACTCAGCATATATGAATCGTCAGTCTAATTTGGAATATAAGCTGTTAGCTGTCCGCTCTTCCGTTGTTTATCAACAGTTGCTGGGGTTTCTCGGTAAGTGTTCGGATTTTCCCACAGGCCTTACATTAGTAGTCATTACGTGATCCTCCTGCTAGTTTTCCCGATTGTCATTTAATTTAAGTGTACCGGAAATGTTGCAGACTCGTTATCGATCTGCCCTCAGCCCAATAATACAGGGAACGTATGAATCGTTTTAAACGAAAATAGTCCAACTTCTCCTCAGCTTTTCTTCCGACCGAGATTCATTAATAGTTAGGATCCAAATAGTGATACCAACTATAATATTTCCAAGCAAAGGTGTACCTAAAGCGACATATGTAGAATGTATGGATTTGTCCCACTCAGAAATAATTTTATAGAAATCTGCTGCGTAGTTACAGTGATTTTTTAGTCCACTCAATTGTAGACAAAAGGGTTATAGAAATCTGCTGTGTAGTTACAGTGATTTCTTAGTCCACTCAATTGTAGACAAAATGGTCTATCTAGAATCTCAAATTAAATTCTAGAATAGACAAGAAGAGGCGGGAATGCGCATTTCCTGCTCTCCCTTTATCTGCCATGTTTGGAAAAATTCATTTCTCACACCTTTCACTTCGTGTTGTGTAGGTGTAAATATAAACCGGCAGAACCCTTATTATAAAAGAAGGAAATTCGAGCTACGCGCTCGGTTCCTTACTAACTGTCATTGCTTTTTCACCATCATTTCATCTCAGCAAATAGATTAAGGTAAATTCAGACAGTATTGAAACAGTATTCGGGAGCTTTCAGCCACCTCCATCTGTTTAAAATTTTCCCCTCTTGAATGAGGATAAGATAGGAGTGTCGACGCCGGAATGTTTATGTCCTACTAGCATTTCATCCGTGAAAGCGTCCTAGGCTGTATACACTTCCTAAAATCACGTCCAACTTTCCCATTACTCAGGGTAACGGTTATATGTGTACACCGCAGCTCTTCAGTCGTCAGTCTCTTAATGTGAAGTATGATTCTACCTCTTTTGCTAATAGCATTGAGACTGTCCTTCAAAGGCCCCTGTAGTTCAATTGGTTCCTCTTCGATAGTGTCTGAACTGCCCATCTGAGGTAACACAATTGAATAAAACATAACACCCATGCCTGTTACGACTTTGGGTGCCGATCTGTCGCGAATGACTGATCTAATAACCCTGGGAGTTTCGAATAAGTGTCCTATGGTTTTTCCTCAAGGCATATCCATTGATATGCACTTTCTAGCTTCCGGTGTATTCCACATGTAGTATTATGCTGAAGAGGATGACATAGCGGTTGCCCGCATGTGCGTAAGCTCTGTTTTATAAACATGATGCCTTCTCTCCTGTCATACACGTGGAACGAAATTCGAGGGATAACAATTGGCCTAACTCTAGTTAAGGGAAGTGATTATTACTTTATATGCTTCTTAGCTCTCACACTTCCCAATCTTTATAAAGTGTCCTATTAAATAAATATATGTTTATTCATTTTTTTAAATTTATATTTTGGGCGGTAATCTTAGCTGTCTCATTACTATGTTAAAAATGTTTTGCGCCTTCTGTTGCCATTAGTATTCTTGATAACACAAAAATAAAAAGTTAACATAATCATGCACAATATCATATGGGAATACTGACAAGCTAATTAATCGCCCAAATTGTTTATATTTGGATCATGATGATATGGGGATAAACTAAACATACTGTCCACGTTTCAAACACCATCATCAAACATCACTGCTGAACATCAGTTGCTAATTGAATGGTACTACCCCTCTAATTAGCCTGTACGGCATGCGCAACTGTGATGAAGAAACAAATTATTTCCCGACAACATCCTCCCATTTCCTATAACAGCCGAGTAACCTAAAAGTTGAAAGGAAGTTATTATGAACTCAAATATATCAACAATATCCCGCGACTAGAGCCACCAATATGTGAGCATATTTGTATAGAATATATGAATATTATGCCTAGGGGTATAGAGAGTGACTGGATGCAAGATTTAAGATACGTTTTTCGAGTCCTCTTCCTTGTTGTATTCTCCAGACAACTAGACTTAAGTCTTTATTCCTCATAAGGATAGGCCCTGGCAGTCCAATTCCCAATAATAAGACTAATCGCCTGGAGAAGATATTGAGAGTCAGGTCAGTTGCCATAGCCTTCAAGGGAATAAGATCCTCTATCTGAATTAGTAGGCCACGTACGTTCGACCTCCTCAGATAAACTCTCACAGTTTTTAAATAAACAAATGACAGATATCACTACACCA
This sequence comes from Cepaea hortensis, assembly GCA_963921405.1. Lineage (NCBI taxonomy): Eukaryota > Metazoa > Mollusca > Gastropoda > Stylommatophora > Helicidae > Cepaea > Cepaea hortensis. Next base: position 460,167,735 of record OY992876.1, on the reverse strand, counting down.
ACATCACTTTGTAACAACCTTCACAAGACAGTAAGTACAACTTCTGGTTCTAACTATATCTTTAATGTAGATGTAACAATGAGTTATGGGAATTCTAAAATCTCTGCCTTCCTAAAAATCAACAAAACATGATAACAAAATAAACCATTCTCAGTGTAGCACACCGTATGCACACACAGACCCCACAACCAATTTCCCACAGAAACATCAACATCAACATCTGGAATGGTTTTGCATCAAACATATTTCATGTACACAACTAAACCAATTCTAACTACAAAAAGTAGTCAATTCACTTGGTACATGGTTGTGGCTTAATCGTTCTCCTAACAAAATCATTTTGATCGGAAAATCCTGTAACTCAAGAACGAGGTACTGTCACCCCACACACAGAGCTTGATAATCCACTGAACCTAAGTTCCATTATACAAACATAATATATCGTTACTACACTGTCTCTGCTATAAAGCTTCCCATAGATGATGAAGTGATGGGTTCATCCCATCCATGATGCATCTTACACATAAATCTATCATTGTCTACTGAATATATATATATATATATATATATATATATATATATTATATATATATATATATATATATATATATATATATATATATATATATATATCATTGGCACCTTGCCGTCTTGACAGACGATAGTTTGTGCTTTAAAAAGGCATAATAACTTTTAACTATGGCGGTAGCGAGTGTGACTGACAAGGCCAATTTGCGCTGTAAATGTCCGTTCACAGTGGGTGCATGTGAACACGTGGTCATTTCCACCATCATGCACCAATATATATATATATATATATATATATATATATATATATATATATATATATATATATATATATATATATATCTGTCGTGTGTAATCCAATTGCGCGTGGAACATAGCAGATAGACGTATGCACTGTCTAAGATTTGTTCCTGCTATATATAGATATACATGATAATGATGATGTCGGCATGTTTACTCTGGGCCACCTTCACTTGTAGATGTTTTGAGATTAACGTGAATCTGCAGTAAAATGGTAAGTCTACCCAGTGGCTGTTTAGCTCTCATGCTTATCAGCTCGTGAAGCCAGGACTATGTAAAGGGCGTTCTGTAATTGCTGGTTGAAGTTATTCTAGCGGCAAAATCCAATTAATGTGAGGTTCTCACTCTTCGGCGTCTGCAAAGGTAGGATCCAAACATGTCTTGTGCGACGTGGATACAATTTAGGAGTGCCGTCCCTGTTCCAGATATAGGCTGGACTTCATAACCGTATACGTTAATTTGAGAGGCCCCAGTCCGAAAGCTTCTGCAGACTAAAGAAGTGGTAATTGATCCACTTGACTGTACTAAGCTCTTGTCTTAAGCTGTACAGCACACTAATTCTCTTCCAGAGGCCTTTTTAGTGGTAGATCAAACAACCACCGCCGTTACCACATCCGTTGTTGTAGTTTGCTTGAACAATGCTGAACTGCAGGACATGCAGGGGAATAACCGAGATTTGACTTCCCAGCTGTCGTGGGAAATTCTAAGATGAGTTGGTTCCCTTGTCAAGTACTATTTTGTAATACTTTCTCCACATACAGTATGATTTTGCTTCTTTAGGTTTTCCATAATATATAGGCCATGTATCCTCTCGCTAACTGTCCTTCCTTCAGGGCCTTTAGATGGATAAACAAAAACAACCGATATATAATTGACAGCAGATTATTTGTCATTGTAACACACACACAGAGAACATACAAAATTACAGGGGGGAATGAAATTTCCCCACCTTTACCTCTCTGATAATTAAGCTGTCCTTAACCCCGATTGGCGAGGGGGGAGGAGGAGGTGTGTAAGTAGTAATTGCCTGTAACCTAGCTGTACGTTGGTCTGGGGTTTCGTGTCTATTCGATCTAACTGACCTTACAAAATGTCACCACAAGACACTACGCCCAAGACAACAAAAACACCACCAAATAAACCACTCTCACATTATATGGGGAACACCCAAACATAGGAGAGAACACATATACTCTTGCTCCAGAATAATGCATTTATCATCCACGGAATATGGATCTACCCTCTACCCATTTCCATCTTGTAGCAGGAGGGGGTTAAGATATCTTCTTCTTATAGCATCAAACACTGCACCATTCAACTGAACATAAATCATAGTCACTTAGGCAATCCCCACAAATGGGCGTTGCTAAGTGGGGTACGTTTTCCCCAAAGATATTAGCATCATAGCAGAATAACAATGTAAGCATAGGACCTGGTAGGTGTGGTATAGACATTATTATGTCTGTAGAATCGAAATTCAGGCTATCTTTTCAAGAAGTAATTATGTAGTTATCAACTTCACCCAAAACTACATAAAATAGATGTATTCTATTTTATCATATAACATAGGTATTACATTCAAAAAGCCTTATTATCTTACCATAGCCCCAGAAGACACAGTTAGGTAACAATCACGTCTTAACAAAACTACATGTTGACGAGGTCGATGTTCCAACTCAAGTGACAATTCTTCGCCTAGCCCCGGGTAATAGCCCGCTAACTTATCTATTTCGAGCTACGACGATACATTTTCCTTTGTTCGAGCGGTGCGACATTCGTCTCCTTTTAGTTAGTTAGTCTTTCCTTTTGAGCCTAAGGCGGCACATAGGGCAGAAGTCCTGTCTCTCCATGCCTGGCGGTTCGCTGCTACCTGTTGTAGATCTTGTATATTTACTTGGCCATTGAATGAGCCTTCTCTAATGATGGTTCTACGCAGGGTCTCTCTTGGTCTTCCCCGTTTTTTTTTCCCTACCGGTGACCATTTGAGGTCTTGGTAGGGGAGTCTTGTCTTGTCCATTCTGAGTACATGGCCGATGTAGTTCCAACGGCGTCTTCTTATGAAATTGGATACTGTATCTTGCTTAGTCTCTTGTCTTATTTGCGAATTGGTTCTGAAGTCTGTCCAGTGGATGTTTAGAAGTCTTCTAAGACATTTATTCTCAAAATTGTCTAATTTTTTATCTAAAGCTACCGTTGATTTCCAACTTTCACATCCATACGTTAACACTGGAATCACACAAGAGTTGAAGATTTTAAGTTTTGTGTGTTTGCTGAGTGTCTTTGACTTCCAGATGTTTGACAGTTTATTGAAGGCACTAGATGCCAGTGCGATTCTAGATGATATTTCTGGTGTTGAGTCCCCTGTAGACTCCCTCCGTCTCCTTTTAAGGTAATGGTAAACAAAACCGCGTGAAACGGCACTTCTTAGAAACGTTTTTAGCTGAAACGTCTGCAAACTTGGGAGACTGTCATTTATGTTACATAACTCCCCACGTAAGCCTGACGTACCCCGTACTCAGGTAACTCAGTCTCACCAGTTTTCAGACTCCCTTATGACGATCCATCATGTCTGCATGATTTTCGACAGCCTCCAATCAAACAAGTCACACAAAAAACCCGCTCACCCTCGACCTAAAATGTCTCCTTTATGATCTCACATAAGCCTGATCTGTCTCCACGTTCCTACTATATGCTAGATTCCGTGGCTACAATATACTAATAATTCTGAGTCGCCTGCATTCGAAATATGAATGTACGTATGCAATCTCAGAAATGACGTATAGGGTATGCAATCACCCCACGTCTGAAGACGTGTGAAAAGTAACAGGAACTGGTTCAGAGCTCCTCACCTGTCTTAGAAAAGAATGGAAATATCATCTCCCTACATTCCCACTGGCTGGATGATAATTTCATATGAGAGTAATCGCTGTCTATTCTCCATTTACCCAGTCATTACGCCATACGGTACTTTATACATGTTGACGAGCACAAAAGTATGGTCCTCTTCATATCGAACTCTCACCTCCTTAATTAAGTCAGTGCTGGTCTATATGTTCCTTTTTACATTTCACCAAGAATCTTAAATCTGCATATGCTGATCTGGGTTACTACAAAACACCTGTTTATGTCCCAATTAGGTTCTGGCTGCTTGCATAAGGAATAGTTCCGTGGTCTAGCTTGGTAGATATTGTATTGTCAATGACTAGTGGAAAATAATCCCCCCCGCCCCCCCCCTTTTTTTTCTCTCACCTCCAACTCTTTTCTTTTGCCTTTTGTTGAATTCGAAGATAAAGCTACTTCGCAGGTCGTAGTTTATACTCACGTCGTATCGACTTATTTCAACTCAGCATATATGAATCGTCAGTCTAATTTGGAATATAAGCTGTTAGCTGTCCGCTCTTCCGTTGTTTATCAACAGTTTCTGGGGTTTCTCGGTAAGTGTTCGGATTTTCCCACAGGCCTTACATTAGTAGTGGGGGGTACGGGGTGTCAGGCATTGGTAGCACCTTTGGTAAGGATGGCTCTCATGTCCTTTCAGGACCCATCCCCCACTGGTCCAAGTCTGACACCCAGCTCGTGCCTGTGGCTCCTAGTAGCTGTCAGCATGCGACAGCGGCCACCCCCCGGGCAACAGCTGTGAGAGGCTGGCTAAACCAGGCATGGGTATCCGATTTGGTGTCAAACCAAGAGGTAAACTAGGGTATGCCTACCCAGCATGTGAAGACAGGATTCGACAGACTGCGCGGAAAAAATCATTCCTGATTCAACGGGCAAGACGGCGTTTACCTGCAAAGCGTTGTGGAACGTAATGAGCTCGGCAAGGCACGTAGAGCGCCCTGGTCATCCACTGCACCTGTATTCGTCTCCAATCGTCTCGACTTGTCTTGCCACTGGACTCAGATGGACTCAGGCGAGAGAGTGAGGTCGACGAATTGCGCAACTCTTCCTCACTTTAATCCAAGTCATCGCGCAAGTCATTCTTCATCCAACGTCACATATCACACCACCTCTTAGAGTGGCATTATTGGAAAGCATGGAGTTGGAAATTGTAACAGCAATGGACTCCGCCTCCTTCAGACATGTGCCGAACATGATCTCGTAATTACAAACACAATTTTCCGTCTCCCCATGAGAAATAGGACATCGTGTATGCACCCTCGCTCGAAACACTGGCACCTCATTGACTATGTCATTGTCAGGAGGAGTGACAGACAAGACGTTCGAGTGACAAAATCCATGTGTGGTGCCGAATGTTGGACAGACCATCGTCTCATTGTCTCGAAAATGAACATCCACATCAGGCCACCACGGCGTCCTCAAGGGGCGAAAACGCAAACAAAGCTAAATGTCACCCGCCTAAACAGCAAGAAAATGCAGCAGTCGTTTGAAAATATGCTGGAAGACCGCCTCAAGCCCAATGCTGATGCTAAACAGGATACAGAAACAGAATGGAGAGCCCTAAAGGACACAATTTACAACACTGCTATGGAAATCCTGGGTCCAGCCCCCTGAAAGCATAAAGATTGGTTTGATGAAAATTCCGAAGACATCAACCAATTGCTGATCGAGAAACATCTTCTCCTCAAGGCACATTTGAATGACCCAAAGTCAACATAAAAAAAAGATGCTTTCAAGAACATTCAGAGAGTAGTGCAGCAGAAACTTCGGCACATGCGGGACTCCTGGCTGAGCAGCAAAGCTGATGAAATTCAGGGCTTTGCTGACAGACATGATATGAAAAACTTCTACGACTCACTGAAAGCGGTCTATGGTCCTTCATCACCAGGCATAGTTCCCCTTCTCAGTGCAGACGGGGGAACATTGGTCACCGATAAGAAAGAAATCCTCCAACGCTGGGCAGAGCATTTCAGCAAAATCTTAAATGCAACTTCCTTCTTCGATGATGAAACCATCAACTGCCTTCCTCAAGTTCCCACCAATGAGACACTTGGTGACCTGCCAACCATAGTGGAAATAAACAAAGCCATCCAGCAACTCTCCAGCGGCAAGACACCTGGTCCTGACTCCATCCCAGCAGAGATATACAAGGCAGGTGGGCCGGTCCTAACAGAGCAGCTTCACCAAGTCTTCACAAACATATGGATGAACGAGACCATGCCACAAGATTTTAAGGACGCGTCAATAGTCCACCTTTACAAACGTAAAGGAAACCGCCAATCCTGTGACAACCACCGAGGCATCTCCTTGCTCTCAATTGCAGGGAAGATACTCGCCAGAATTCTTCTCAATCGCCTCACAGCCCATCTCGATCAAGGTCTTCTTCCTGAGAGTCAATGTGGCTTCAGAAAAGAACGTGGAACTGTTGACATGATTTTCGCTGCAAGGCAGCTGCAAGAGAAATGTCAGGAACAGAACTGCGAAATGTTCTCCACTTTCATTGACCTTACCAAGGCTTTTGATACAGTCAGCAGAGAAGGACTGTGGAAGATTATGGCAAAATATGGCTGTCCACGAAAGTTTGTCCAAATAGTGCGGCTATTTCATGACGGCATGCAGGCAAGAGTACAGGAAAATGGTGAACTTTCTGAACCCTTTCCTGTAACCAATGGAGTGAAGCAAGGATGTGTCCTGGCACCAACACTGTTCAGCCTCATGTTTTCAGCCATGTTGATGAATGCCTTCGAGAACGACGACATTGGAATAGACATCAACTACCGTATGGATGGAAAGTTATTCAATCTCAGAAGGCTGAAAGCTAAAACCAAAATTGACAGCGGCACCGTCAGAGAGCTCCTGTTTGCTGATGATTGCGCTCTATACGCCAACTCAGAGGCGGACATGCAACATAATGTTTCAGCTTTCTCACATGCCTGTGCCAACTTTGGGCTCAATATCAACTTGGAGAAGACTGTAGTTATGTACCAGCCAGCTCCAGGGAATAATCACACTGTGCCGAATATCAAAGTGAATGATCATAGACTAAGTGTTGTGGACAAATTCACCTATCTTGGCAGCACTGTGTCACAAGCTGACACAATCGATGACGAAGTGAATGCAAGAATCTCCAAGGCCAGTGCAGCCTTTGGCAGACTGTACAAGAATGTATGGGACAGAACTGGAATAAGCCTGCAAACAAAGCTAAAAGTCTACAAAGCAGTTGTATTATCCACACTGCTATATGCTTGTGAAACCTGGACTGTTTATCAGCGACACGCTAGGAAATTAAACCACTTCCACACAGTCTGCCTAAGGAAGCTACTGAAGATTAAATGGCAAGACAAGATTCCAGACACTGAAGTCCTAGAAAGAGCATCCATGCCCAGTATCCACACTCTACTGATGAAGAATCAGATTCGCTGGGCTGGTCACTTGACCCGCATGCCAGATCACAGGCTCCCTAAACGAATTTTCTACAGCGAACTGCGTTGTGGTAAACGCTCCCAAGGTGGCCAGAGGAAACGTTTTAAAGACACTCTGAAAATTTCACTGAATGCTTTTGGAATTCATCATGACACCTGGGAGGCTGCAGCCAGAGACCGAAATTCGTGGCGTGCATCATTGCGCAAAGGTGCAGTCATATGTGAGGCAACCAGGACTGCAAGAGCTGTGAAGAAAAGGCAGGACAGAAAAACCACTGCAGGAAATCCTCCTCCAGAGACGTCAAGCATTCTTTGCCCACATTGTCATAGAACATTTAGAGCCAAAATAGGCCTTATCAGCCATCTTAGAACCCACGGCTCCACACCTTCAACCCCACTGGATGAAATGAATGGTCATCATCATTCTTGATGGACAAACAACAACATTAGTAGTCATTACGTGATCCTCCTGCTAGTTTTCCCGATTGTCATTTAATTTAAGTGTACCGGAAATGTTGCAGACTCGTTATCGATCTGCCCTCAGCCCAATAATACAGGGAACGTATGAATCGTTTTAAACGAAAATAGTCCAACTTCTCCTCAGCTTTTCTTCCGACAGAGATTCATTAATAGTTAGGATCCAAATAGTGATACCAACTATAATATTTCCAAGAAAAGGTGTACCTAAAGCGACATATGTAGAATGCATGGATTTGTCCCACTCAGAAATAATTTTATAGAAATCTGCTGCGTAGTTACAGTGATTTTTTAGTCCACTCAATTGTAGACAAAAGGGTTATAGAAATCTGCTGTGTAGTTACAGTGATTTCTTAGTCCACTCAATTGTAGACAAAATGGTCTATCTAGAATCTCAAATTAAATTCTAGAATAGACAAGAAGAGGCGGGAATGCGCATTTCCTGCTCTCCCTTTATCTGCTATGTTTGGAAAAATTCATTTCTCACACCTTTCACTTCGTGATGTGTAGGTGTAAATATAATCCGGCAGAACCCTTATTATAAAAGAAGGAAATTCGAGCTACGCGCTCGGTTCCTTACTAACTGTCATTGCTTTTTCACCATCATTTCATCTCAGCAAATAGATTAAGGTAAATTCAGACAGTATTGAAACAGTATTCGGGAGCTTTCAGCCACCTCCATATGTTTCAAATTTTCCCCTCTTGAATGAGGATAAGATAGGAGTGTCGACGCCGGAATGTTTATGTCCTACTAGCATTTCATCTGTGAAAGCGTCCTAGGCTGTATACACTTCCTAAAATCACGTCCAACTTTCCCATTACTCAGGGTAACGGTTATATGTGTACACCGCAGCTCTTCAGTCGTCAGTCTCTTAATGTGAAGTATGATTCTACCTCTTTTGCTAATAGCATTGAGACTGTCCTTCAAAGGCCCCTGTAGTTCAATTGGTTCCTCTTCGATAGTGTCTGAACTGCCCATCTGAGGTAACACAATTGAATAAAACATAACACCCATACCTGTTACGACTTTGGGTGCCGATCTGTCGCGAATGACTGATCTAATAACCCTGGGAGTTTCGAATAAGTGTCCTATGGTTTTTCCTCAAGGAATATCCATTGATATGCACTTTCTAGCTTCCGGTGTATTCCACATGTAGTATTATGCTGAAGAGGATGACATAGCGGTTGCCCGCATGTGCGTAAGCTCTGTTTTATAAACATGATGCCTTCTCTCCTGTCATACTCGTGGAACGAAATTCGAGGGATAACAATTGGCCTAACTCTAGTTAAGGGAAGTGATTATTACTTTATATGCTTCTTAGCTCTCACACTTCCCAATCTTTATAAAGTGTCCTATTAAATAAATATATGTTTATTCATTTTTTAAAATTTATATTTTGGGCGGTAATCTTAGCTGTCTCATTACTATGTTAAAAATGTTTTGCGCCTTCTGTTGCCATTAGTATTCTTGATAACACAAAAATAAAAAGTTAACATAATCATGCACAATATCATATGGGAATACTGACAAGCTAATTAATCGCCCAAATTGTTTATATTTGGACCATGATGATATGGGGATAAACTAAACATACTGTCCACGTTTCAAACACCATCATCAAACATCACTGCTGAACATCAGTTGCTAATTGAATGGTACTACCCCTCTAATTAGCCTGTACGGCATGCGCAACTGTGATGAAGAAACAAATTATTTCCCGACAACATCCTCCCATTTCCTATAACAGCCGAGTAACCTAAAAGTTGAAAGGAAGTTATTATGAACTCAAATATATCAACAATATCCCGCGACTAGAGCCACCAATTTGTGAGCATATTTGTATAGAATATATGAATATTATGCCTAGGGGTATAGAGAGTGCCTGGATGCAAGATTTAAGATACGTTTTTCGAGTCCTCTTCCTTGTTGTATTCTCCAGACAACTAGACTTAAGGCTCTATTCCTCATAAGGATAGGCCCTGGCAGTCCAATTCCCAATAATAAGACTAATCGCCTGGAGAAGATATTGAGAGTCAGGTCAGTTGCCATAGCCTTCAAGGGAATAAGATCCTCTATCTGAATTAGTAGGCCACGTACGTTCGACCTCCCCACATAAACTCTCACAGTTTTTAAATAAACAAATGACCGATATCACTACACCAACATCACTTTGTAACAACCTTCACAAGACAGTAAAACAACTTCTGGTTCTAACTATATCTTTAATGTAGATGTAACAATGAGTTATGGGAATTCTAAAATCTCTGCCTTCCTAAAAATCAACAAAACATGATAACAAAATAAACCATTCTCAGTGTAGCACACCCTGTGCACACACAGACCCCACAACCAATTTCCCACAGAAAAATCAACATCAATATCTGGAATGGTTTTGTATCAGACATATTTCATGTACACAACTAAACAATTTCTAACTACGAAAAGTAGTCAATTCACTTGGTACATGGTTGTGGCTTAATCGTTCTCCTAACAAAATCCTTTTGATCGGAAAATCCTGTAACTCAAGAACGAGGTACTGTCACCCCACACACAGAGCTTGATAATCCACTGAAAAAGTTCCATTATACAAACATAATATATCGTTACTACACTGTCTCTGCTATAAAGCTTCCCATAGATGCTGAAGTGATGCATCTTACACATAAATCTATCATTGTCTAATAGTTCCTCTGGCTGAACATATATATATATATATATATATATATATATATATATATATATATATATATATATATATATATATATATATATATGAAATGGGGATTATGGACTGTCGTGTGTAATCCAATTGCGTGTGGAATATAGCAGATAGACGTAGGCACTGTCTAAGATTTGTTCCTGCTATATATAGATATACATGATAATGATGATGTCGGCATGTTTACTCTGGGCCACCTTCACTTGTAGATGTTTTGAGATTAACGTGAATCTGCAGTAAAATGGTAAGTCTACCCAGTGGCTGTTTAGCTCTCATGCTTATCAGCTCGTGAAGCCAGGACTATGTAAAGGGCGTTCTGTAATTGCTGGTTGAAGTTATTCTAGCGGCAAAATCCAATTAATGTGAGTTTCTCACTCTTCGGCGTCTGCAAAGGTAGGATCCAAACATGTCTTGTGCGACGTGGATACAATTTAGGAGTGCCGTCCCTGTTCCAGATATAGGCTGGACTTCATAACCGTATACATTAATTTGAGAGGCCCCAGTCCGAAAGCTTCTGCAGACTAAAGAAGTGGTAATTGATCCACTTGACTGTACTAAGCTCTTGTCTTAAGCTGTACAGCACACTAATTCTCTTCCAGAGGCCTTTTTAGTGGTAGATCAAACAACCACCGCCGTTACCACATCCGTTGTTGTAGTTTGCTTGAACAATGCTGAACAGCAGGACATGCAGGGGGATAACCGAGATTTGACTTCCCAGCTGTCGTGGGAAATTCTAAGATGAGTTGGTTCCCTTGTCAAGTACTATTTTGTAATACTTTCTCCACATACAGTATAGTTTTGCTTCTTTAGGTTTTCCATAATATATAGGCCATGTATCCTCTCGCTAACTATCTTTCCTTCAGGGCCTTTAGATGGAAAAACAAAAACAAGCGATATATAATTGACAGCAGATTATTTGTCATTGTAACAAACACACACAGAGAACATACAAAATTACAGGGGGGAATGACATTTCCCCACCTGTACCTCTCTGATAATTAAGCTGTCCTTAACCCCGATTGGCGAGGGGGGGGGGAGAGGAGGTGTGTATGTAGTAATTGCCTGTAACCGAGCCGTACGTTGGTCTGGGGTTTCGTGACTATTCGATCTAACTGACCTTACAAAATGTCACCACAAGACACTACGCCCAAGACAACAAAAACACCACCAAATAATACTCTTGCTCCAGAATAATGCATTAATCACCCACGGAATATGGATCTACCCTCTACCCATTTCCATCTTGTAGCAGGAGGGGGTTCAAATATCTTCTTCTTATAGCATCAAACACTGCACCATTCAACTGAACATAAATCATAGTCACTTAGGCAATCCCCACAAATGGGCGTTGCTAACATGACATGCCGATGCGACAATTTATCTGAACACATAGGGCATCCACTTCTCGTCCCGTATGAGATTATACTCATAGAAAAATCATCACACCAATTTCCGTACATATTCTGTAAACAGGTTACAACATGATTCACACACGATATGCAGATTTACATGTATGAATAATAAAAATTCACCCTTGAGTACACAAGTGTTCACCAAATGTCTAGCAAAGACAGTTCCCTAATCTCGAGAATCTTGGTTCAGATATGAAATTAGAGTTAAGTTTTTTTCTGCATTCAAAATGCAGATGATAGTGGGGTACGTTTTCCCCAAAGATATTAGCATCATAGCAGGATAACAATGTAAACATAGGACCTGATAGGTGTGGTATAGACATTTTTTCTGTAGAACCGAAATTCAGGCTATCTTTTCAAGAAGTAATTATGTAGTTATCAACTTCCTCCAAAATTACATAAAATAGATGTATTATATTTTATCATATAGCATAGGTATTACATTAAAAAAGCCTTATTATCATACCATAGCCCCAGAAGGCACAGTTAGATAACAATCACTTCTTAACAAAACTATATGTTGACGAGGTCGATGTTCCAACTCAAGTGACAATCCTTCGCCTAGCCCCGGGTAATAGCCCGCTAACTTATCTATTTCGAGCTACGGCGATACATTTTCCTTTGTTCGAGCGGTGCGACATTCGTCTCCTTTTAAGGTAATGGTAAACAAAACCGCGTGAAACGGCACTTCTTAGAAACGTTTTTAGCTTTAACGTTGTCTGCAAACTTGGGAGACTGTCATTTATGTTACAACTCACTAGAGGTGAACTCTCTTCTTCTCAGTCACATAACTCCTTAACCATAGTATATTTACAGACCATTCTCCTGACCAGCATGTAGTTATTTAGAGAGACGACTGAAATACACAGGAATACGAGACTTAGCCATATCAGTGGTCTTAACTATCCTTACAATAGTACTACACATATATTTTACCATGTGGTATTAGGCTAATATGTGGTACATATTCTAAAGCATACATGAATACATTCATAGACCAATACATATAGATTTAATATATTCTCATGCTCGACAGATTGGTGAGTCGTATTCAGCAAGTAATGTCTAGTGGTATAAGAGTCAATACACATATGAATTCACTCTCTAAAACTGCACGTGTCAACATTGCTTGATTAAACTACCACCTGCCTTGACTAGTCCATGGTAGCGCATAAAGTGAATTTGGATACTCTTATTCCAGTTTCAACTGAACACAAATTGCCAAGAGATAACAACAGCAGAAAATGCTGGTGTTGACTGCGACGTCCTGTAAAGGATGTGCAACTAACTTTTTATTCCAATTTAGACCTATTGAGTCACGAGGTTATGAAACTTTCGATTCCATTGGCTAGCGTAGTTAACTTGCACATTGTCAAATAATCCTCGTCGGGTGTCAATTTATATGACCAAAATATATTAATGAAAATATTTCTATATGTGGAAATTATTAATTACAATACATGTCACTCAAAGGCTATATATAGATATCTATAAAATTATATTAAAAAATACAAGATGGCTAATCACTCTGTCTTATGGTGCCTGTTGGTTATTTGGCCGGTGTCAAGCCTGGTTGAGTGATTTGTTAACTCTTAGCTTTCCTCCCATAAAATGAAACTTATTATATACAATAGTGGTGTGGGTGTAGGGGATTACATACGTGGAGTGAGGTGGGATTGAACTCACGCACAACTCGCCACACGGATGCTCTGGCAAAGGACAGAGTCCTTATGGCAAGCGGTGAGGAGGACAAAAGTCTACAATTGAAACAAGCCGAAGTGCTCATTATTATTCTATCTATCTCGTGGTCCATTAACATTGCCGGGTCGATATCCATTTGGGTCAGTCCGTTTATACTTCTTAGTTTTTCTACGAGCAGTATGAAGATCCCCTGCCAGCTTGCTAGGCCAGTCGCAGGTTTAGGACACTAATCTGACCACAGGGAGTCCATCCCCTATGGCGAGCCATAGCCCCGTTGGCCCATGACCTCGCTGTCATGATTGCCCGGTCTGCACCACGCGCAAGATGGGGGTTGACTTGTGTAGTCTGCGGGTCATCGGCAACCACTAATTTTCGCTCTTCACCCCTCCTGGGAGAGGCTAGCCGATCCTAACCCTGCTGGCTGCAGAGCCAGGCGCATTCCACATAGTAGTAGTAGTAGTAGTAGTAGTAGTAGTAGTAGTAGTAGTAGTAGTAGTAGTAGTAGTAGTAGTAGTTAAGTTAGTTACACATGCATTACAGGAAGTTGCAGTCAACTCCAGCATTATTTGCTGTTGTGATGTCTTGGCAAGCTTACTTTCGGTAGTTTGCCATTGCTTTCGTTCAGAAACCCATTCGACCGGCACCCATGCAATTTCGTAAAAAACCAACGCAAATCGGTCTGCTGCCAAATCGCCCGCAGCTTTGTTTCGAACGCGGGGACGCGTCCGTGACACCTTCCCCACTGAGTCGGCTAGTAGTAGTATTAGTATTATTATTATTATTATTAGTAGTAGTAGTAGTAGTAGTAGTAGTAGTAGTAGTAGTAGTAGTAGTAGTAGCAGCAGCAGTGATAGTATTAGCAGCAGTAGTATTAGTAGTAGTAATAATTGTAGTAGCAGCATTAGTAGTAGTACTAGTAGCAGCAACAGCAGTAGTAGAAATAGTAGTAGATTAGTAGCAGCAGCAACAACAGTAGTAGTAGTAGTAGTAGTAGTAGTAGTAGTAGTAGTAGTAGTAGTAGTAGTAGTAGTAGCAGTAGTCGTATCAGTAGTAGTAGTAGCAGCCCCATTAGTTGTAGTAGTAGTAGCAGCAGCAGCAGCAGCAGCAGTAGTAGTAGTAGTAGTAGCAGCAGCAGTAGTAGTAGTAATAGTAGTAGTATTAGTAGTAGTAAAGTTTGTTTGTTTCATTGTAACTGCATACAATATAATAGTTCCCAGTCGCACATGCCATGTAAACGTGCCAACTGTACTTATTGTGTGGTTACTGACATCTTATTTGGAACTCAGTTGCAGGCGTTGAACAAGCACATCAATTCCTACTACGTGAAGGATCTCAGGAGCTGCAACCAAGGTATTGTGGTTTTTAAAAAAATACTCTGCTGTAAATTATGTAGTTCTCTTTTTATTTGAAATTCTCTCTAAACTAGAAAGCATAACACTGACCACGTACGGGCCAAAGAGTTGATAAAGAGGTAAAAAGAGAAAACCCACCACCTTCCCCAACTTACAAGAAAATGGAAAGTAAAGAAGAAGAAGACGTCAGTATTCTGGAGACAGGAAAAGAACAATGTATATTCAAACCCAGACAATGAATGAAACAATTAGCTGTAACTGTAATAGCAACAGTGAATGTTCAAACTAAAATTACACAGACTAAACAAGCTAATCAGGCACAACACAAAAAGCTCTTTATTGATCAAATTCTACAGCTTTAGGGAGAGTTGATTTTCAAACAAACATTGAAGCATAAAAACCCAAGCAGTCCAAAATCAAACATTAACAATGGATAGTCCCTAGCTAGTAGCCAGACCTCTGCCCTCTAGGCCAAGTCTATAGGGTACACCAACTGCCGCAATTGAATGCTTAAATACCTAAGCTGAGTGGAACCTGATAATTAACAAAAGCGAGACACCTTAACAAAACACGTGACACTTTCATATGCAGAACTTTGACACAGACAAAAATAAGAAACTTTAGAAGGAAGACATTGCAACAGTTGTAACACTTACAAAAATATAAGTTGAAACACATACAAAACATAAATAATTGTGACGCCAACATAAATATGAGTTGTAACACCAGCATAAACACAGGAGAGCTATGACAATACATTCATTAGCCACTCCTGCAAGACAAAAGCAACAACTGGATATCTGTGCTATCACATCATAATAAATTCATGAATCATAATGAATATATGAGTATTAAATACCTATATTTCTACATTTTGCATCCTTCTTGATGATTACATCTTTAATTGTTAAATGCAACAATAACCGTTGTATCATCAAATCACCCACTTTACCATCCTCTCTACTGCTATCGCTAAATAACACTTGATGTTATTTGAACTGACCATCTTCTGCTGCAATATTCTTAGCCTGTTCTGACTTTCAATGTAGTACAGTGTTTAGGTATAATATATACCACCACCCCCCCCCCCCCTCAATTAAGTGGAACTATCACACACAGCCCCCCTCCCCCCCCCACACACACACCAGTGGTGAAAGATCAGAACTGACATGCCCAGCTATAAACATTTAACAATCGAATGCAACATACATACATATACCTGTCTTTTAAATCAGTAGAGTGAATTTTCATCACCCTCTTATACTTCTAAAGACTTCAGCTTATGTGAATTTCCATGTCGCCTGGGAATAACTATCTACTCTTGGAATGTCCATTGCTGAATAAGGTTGCTGGTAATCAACACTTCCAATATAACACAATGCAGCTTGCCACATCTGATATTATTATTAAAAACTAATGTAAACCAGTGCTGTCTAAGGCCAACCACGATTTGTGTACAGCGGAGCCTCGGTTTTCGTCGATAATTTGTCCGAAAACAATCAGCGAAATCCGAAACCGACGAAAACCGAGGCAATTATTAGTATATGAATAAATGTAAATCCAAATAAATCGTTATAGACACTCGGAAATATATACCAAAACACATTTTATAGAGAATACATATAGTTGTTAATAATAAAAACCAATAAAAAAATTAATATAAAATGAATAATATAAAGAATAAATGAACATTTAACATGGCATTTACCTTTCTGAAGACTTCTTGGCGAATGGAAGACGGCGAGGAGGGGGGGACAGAGAGAGAGAGAGAGAGAGAGAGAGAGAGAGAGAGAGAGAGAGAGAGAGAGAGAGAGGGGTGCAGATATTATTTTTTTAAAAGGGTAATCCCCCTCCTTAAGGACATTAGGTATCAAGGCACTATCTGGAGTCAATTCCCTTCTTGGTCTTCTGGTCTTTTGTATGCCAGTGCACCTCTTGCATTTTTTAAACCATCCTCTGCTGACTTTAAAATCACTAAGTACCTAGCACTCGTCCCAGGCATTTTCTTAATGAGATCGGCATACAATAATCTGGCCTTTTCACATATGATTGCCTCCGAAACAGGATCACTATTTAACTGTTTTTAATTTATCAAAATTAATAATAACTGTTTGACATCTTGAATTATTTGCGATCTCTGTTTCATTAGCACATACACGCCTTTCCCTAATTAGCCGTCTTCATTGCTTCCTTTTTCGCCACAGTGGAGCTTATTGTGGATGGTGACTTCCCATGCATGCGGCTGATTTCAGCAATCTTAATGTCGCTCTCGTATTTTTCAATGATTTCCTTCTTCAACTAGATCGTGTTCCGGGCCTTCTTCTTCGAATCATTGCGGGTTCTGAAAACTTTCTTTGGTCCCATGATAGAGCTAAAAGGAAAGGGTTAACTTATTAGCAAGTGACGCTCACGCAACGAGAAACAACGCCGAATTGAGCAGAGGAACGCGTGGGTCCTTATGGTTTGGCAAAATTAGCAGAGAAGCCACTTAGGCAGGCCGAAATCCGTGGCAACCGACGAAAACCGAGATAAATATTTCGCAGAAAAATAGTCGAAAACCGAAATCGACGAAAACCGAAGTCAACGAAAACCTAGGTTGCACTGTACTATCCTTTATGACTGGACAACAGATGTCCAGTTATCTTCTCCATTCCTACTGTGGTACACCGGTTATAATCTCACTTTATTACGCCTAATGAGACATAACTAATACGCATAACAAATTTCACAATAGGTGGTACGTAGTGTAATACCAAACTTTCAGTGATATTGCATGCGCCATGTTTAAATTCAGATAACACCTCAGTCAGCGATTTCACTAACATTCTGATACACTTTCTAGCAATAACACCACAACACCATTGTCTTAGATGTGATGCCAGACTTTAACTATTGTTAAATAACAAATTCATTTACTGTTTGACCATCATGATGAATCTGCAATATAGCTCTGCATGATGATGATTTTAGCATTTTATAGCACTGTAGTGATCCATCTAGGCTATTCTAGTTATCTAAGTACATACGTCTAATCGCCATATACAAGTTTAGTTCTTTCTCTCATGTTACAACCCACATGGCTTAAACACATTTAGCCCTTAACATATTATTTCCACAGAATAATCGTGTAAAAATCATCCTGTTGCGTACATACTATAAATAATATATACAAGATCATGATTTTCATCACTCAATGTTACTTAAGAGTATTCATCCTCAACAATCAACTACAAAACTTTCAGTCTTGTGCCAACATGGCTGGTATGACACCATGTGGCTTGGCATTATTTGGCTGTGTAGTACATTTAATAATTTATGACATTTATGTTTTACCTCACACCCTGCCTGTCTGCTAGACTGGGATATTTACCTTAGGGAAATTTTCTTGGCACCTTGCCGTCTTGACAGACGATAGTTTGTGCTTTAACAAGGCATAATAACTTTTAACTATGGCAGTAGCGAGTGTCACACTCGCTACTTAGGGAAATTACAACACCTCTTATCACACTATTTAATTAATTTCACCATCAGAAATATATTTGCTAATTTGTTATATTCATACTTCATGTCACCATGCTCGATTGTTAATTTCTCTATGTATTAATCGAATTCCCATTGCAACATACGCCTGTGAGACCTGGGCACTTACTAAACAAGCAGAGCGGAAATACATTTGAATATAATTGCTATAGACAGGTTCTAAGAATATCTTGGATACAGAAAAGAACAAATGCATCCATACGACAAGAACTGAATATTGAAGAAGGTTGGCTACTAATGACGATAAAACAAAGACAATTGAACTATTATGGTCACTTGAAATGTCATGAAAGTTTTGGAGAGAACAATAATGGAGGGGTATATGCCTAGGAAGAGAAGAAGAGGAAGGCCAAAGAGAAGATGGATGCAGGATGTGGCAGATGATCTCCAGATGGGTGTATCAGACGCGGGGCATATTGCTTATGACCGATAAGTTTCAACGGTTTCCGACGTAGAGAATGGAGCCATAACTGCTTTGGATAAATTACAGTAAAGGTGTACCTGGAGGCAATCTACCTGAGCCCACACATAGTACAGGGGACTCTTCTCTAGTACAACACTCCCTGGGGAATGTTAAAAGCCAACCTGGGCTCTGCAGTTGTCACAACTCAAAGACTTCCTATACAACAATAGACGCAAACAACATAAACACAGACATATGACACAAAACAATCACTAGATACTAAGACAATCCTAATAGAATAATCCAAGGGCTGTCAAAATCCTGGCAGGCTTGCCACTTGCAGCTGTTTACAACCACCACTTAACAGCACTACTATTCTAGATCATACACGATCTGACTACAGGCATTTGCGCCTATCTGACTCTGTGGTGGCGGTTAAAAAGACCGATTCTATTCGCGTCTGAATTTTTATACTGAGGCTGGGATCAAAACCCACGATTCCCACAACCCATGGCGTAGTGCCCACTGGAAGGGGTCCACTATCATCATGATCCTTGTGCATTATGGCTCCCCGGTGGGGAATCGAAGCCCGGTCTCCCGAATGACAGGCGGGGATACTTACCATTATACATAAGTATATGTGTGATTGTGTGTATGTAACTAACGTGTCGTTGTGTATAAGTATTTGATAGTCAGTACATCACTTAGTTGTCAACAGTTAATCTTACAATAGCTAGCCCATTACTAAAGTGCCGATGTTTGGCTTTGTGAGAGGGCAATGTAGTACTAAACTGTCGGCGTTTAACATTACTAAAGTCACTTCTCCACCACATTGTCACCGGTTAACATTACAAAAGCCAGTTCATCACCACATTCTCACTGGTTAGCATTACAAAAGTCACTTCACCACCACATTGTCACCGATTATCATTACAAAAGCCAGTTCACCTCTACATTGTCAGCGATTAAATTTACAATATCCATTCTCAATGTCCTTATGTGTCTTTATTAACAAGTCGCTTTCTCGCAAATTTCCAGACTGCCTGGATGTGGAAGATGAGTTCTATGAAGGACAGCTATCTTCATACAGGTAATACATATGACTTCCGAGAAGAAGTTTGTGACCACCATTGTTGGCTGTATACATTAATTGTTCTATGACATGGGTGTTTTCAGTTGTGTTTGACAGTTCTATCACTCACCCACTTATCTGACTGTTGTGTTTGATAGTTCTGTGACTCATCCATTATATGTCTGTTGGATTCTGGTTGGATGTCTTTGTCAGAAAAGGATGTGTTTAAAGTCAAGAAACACGGACGATCTAGTTCCGAGGACAGTAAAGGATGTGTTTAAAGTCAAGAAACACGGACGATCTTGTTCCGAGGACAGTAAAGGATGTGTTTAAAGTCAAGAAACACGGACGATCTTGTTCCGAGGACAGTAAAGGATGTGTTTAAAGTCAAGAAACACGGACGATCTTGTTCCGAGGACAGTAAAGGATGTGTTTAAAGTCAAGAAACACGGACGATCTTGTTCCGAGGACAGTAAAGGATGTGTTTAAAGTCAAGAAACACGGACGATCTTGTTCCGAGGACAGTAAAGGATGTGTTTAAAGTCAAGAAACACGGACGTTCTTGTTCCGAGGACAGTAAAGGATGTGTGTAAAGTCAAGAAACACGGACGATCTTGTTCCGAGGACAGTAAAGGATGTGTGTAAAGTCAAGAAACACGGACGATCTTGTTCCGAGGACAGTAAAGGATGTGTGTAAAGTCAAGAAACACGGACGATCTTGTTCCGAGGACAGTAAAGGATGTGTTTAAAGTCAAGAAACACGGACGATCTTGTTCCGAGGACAGTAAAGGATGTGTGTAAAGTCAAGAAACACGGACAATCTTGTTCCGAGGACAGTAAAGGATGTGTGTAAAGTCAAGAAACACGGACGATCTTGTTCCGAGGACAGTAAAGGATGTGTGTAAAGTCAAGAAACACGGACGATCTTGTTCCGAGGACAGTAAAGGATGTGTGTAAAGTCAAGAAACACGGACGATCTTGTTCCGAGGACAGAAAAGGATGTGTGTAAAGTCAGACAACACGGACTCCGGGAAGGCGGAAAGGTTAAAATATTGCAGCTCTGCTGTTTTCAAAGGAGGTGTTGTGTGTGGGCGTATCCCGGCCGCTACGATCGGATGATTGTAGGTAGAAACTCGGTATGTGTGATTCTATCGATAACATAGCTGAACACACCCAGTTTGGTAATAAAAGGCCTGGGTGTAGATACTAACTTCACAGTCCATCCCCTCCTATCATCGACCGACATGATAGCCTTTTGCTCATCGACTTCGAAATCTGTCACGCCACATGATGATGATGATATAAACGCCCTGACTACTAACTTCCCCACGATGGGAGTCGAATGAAAGCTTTTTACTCGTGGAATTAATATTTAGGTGGAAGTACTCCGATAATATACGGTTAGCGCGGTAGGGGTATCCCCTATGAAAGGAGATGTAAGACGCCTCCTTTCCTCCGTTAGTCTACGGTGCACCCTTGGGCAAGGCGGTGTATCCGTCTCCCCCCCCCCCCCCCCCCCAATCAGGGTTACGTGAAGCCATGGAAGCAGGTGGTGGATGGAGTGTGAGAGCAGCCGACAGATTGTTGTTGGTTATGGTCTTGCACTCTGCGGCGATAGGCAGATGATCTCATCAGTAGAGACAATGGCTATGGCCACCGACTAGTACAGTCACTGCCCAGAAGGAAAGCAATGGCAAACTACCTTCTGTAAAACTTGCCAAGAAACAATAACAACCATAAAAGAAAACATAATAAGAAAGAGATCTGGTGGCGAGACCCCCAGGCCAGGCAGATCAGATAACACCGGGGAAGAGTGTGACACAGGTACCAGTACTAGTAACCGTGATGACGAAGTTAATCCTGACTGTGTTACCAAGGAAACCCCCTAGTCAGACTAAGAAACAGAGTAAGAATAGGAACGTGGAATGTGAGAAGTCTGTATGAGGGAAAGCTTAAAGTAGTATGTGATGAGATTGAGAGGTTAAATATTAAAATTTTAGGAATTAGTGAACATCGCTGGAGAGGCAAGGGACATTTTACAACTGAAAATAGAAGTATTTTATTTATTCTGGTAGAAACGTCGGAGGCCAGAGTGGAGGGGCATTTTGTTTAGATAAAACAACTGCAAAAGCTTTAATGGAATATAACCCAGTTAGTGATAGAATCCTCATTATTAGACTTAAAGGCCGTCTAAAAAACACAACTCTCATACAGATATATGCACCTACTTCAACAGCAGAGGAGGACGAAATTGAAGAGTTTTACAACACACTGCAAGACACATTAAATAAGATTGGTCATAATCATATAGCAATAATAAAGGGAGATTTTAATGCAAAAGTAGGTACAGGAAGAACTGAAAAAGAGAGGCACATTTTAGGAAAATTTGGATTGGGAAATAGAAATGATGCAGGTGACAAATTAATTGAATTTTGCACAGAAAATGAGTTAACGATAGCCAACACACTTTTTAAACAACACACAAGAAGACTCTTCACATGGAAGTCCCCGGACAGTATTACCAAAAATCAGAAAGATTATATTTTAATACAAAGATGATGGAGATCAAGCATAACATCTGCAAAAACCCTACGAAGTGCAGACTGTGATACAAATCATCAGTTATTAGAAGCAGATCTGAAGTTAAAATTCAAAACGCTTACCTGAGGACCAAGGCCACTTCGTTTTAATCTCACAAAAATACCAGATGCATACAACGTAGAAGTGAGGAATCGTTTTGGGGTCATGATGCCTGTACAAGAAGAAATGACACCTGATGAACTGGCAGTACAAGCTAGAGATATCTTGATAACTGCAGCCAAAGATTTAATTCCGACCAAGAAAAAGCTACTTAAGCCAGGATTACATCAGACACATTAGAATTAATAAAACAACGAAGGGAACTGAAACAGAAAGGAGGTGAATCCGATAACAGCAGGATGAAGTATAAATCTTCAACTCGAGAAATAAGAAAGAACACAAGAAAGGACAACAATCAATATATACAAGATTGCTGTACCAGAATAGGGCAATATCCTAAGACTGGAAGAGATTACGAAATGTTCAAAGAAATGAAGTTATTGACAAGAAATTTTCAACCTCAATTGAATGTTATCTGTGACAAGATGGGAAATACCTTAACAGAATCTAGACAAATTCTAGAAAGATGGCAGGAATACTGCAGTGGAATGTACGATATGAGTGACAGTGAGGATATAAATGGGATACTTGAGCCAATGACAGCATAGACATAACCTGAACTCTCATTAGATGAAATTGCATGGGAAATAAAGAGCCTGAAGAATGGTAAATAACCTGGGTGTGATGAGATACCAGCTGAATTAATTAAAGCTGGTGGAGAAGAAAGTATACAAATCTATCACGCATTATGTAAAAAGCTATGGAAATATGGTATATGGCCAAAAGATTGGAAGAGAACTATCTTCATTCCAATACCTAAAAAAGGGCAACCTGAAATTATGCACCAACTATAGAACTGTTGCCCTGATCAGTCATGCAATTACAATTTTACTAAAAATCATAATGGGAAGTCTTCATAAGAAAATGGAAGAAGAAATTAACGTGGTTCAAGCTGGATTTAGACAAGGAAGGGGAACAAGAGATCACATTCTCAACATGCGTTTAATAATGAAGACGTGCAAAGAATTTAATGTAAACCTATTCGCATGTTTTGTGGATTATTCATAGGCATTTGACTATGTACAACATCATAAACTTTGGGAAATCGTGAGGAATATGGGCTTTCCATCACATGTAATACAACTCATAAGAATGCTCTATCTAGACCAACAAGCAGCGGTTAGAATAGATGACGAGACATCAGATTGGTTTGACATCAAGCAAGGAGTCCGTCAGGGATGTGTGCTGTCCCCCTATTTGTTTAACCTGTACACAGAAAATATAATGAGAAATGTCAGAGATGATATAAACAGGGAGCTCTATATCGCCCTAAATATTGGTGGTCATGACATACCAGAGATTCGGTATGCTGATGATACAGTATAGCTATCCACAACACAGAATGGTATAGAAAACCTAATAGCCTCAACCCAATTGAATAGTGAAAATCACAAAAAAAAAAAAAAAAAAAAAACTTCTATCTTAACATAGCAAAAACAAAGATAATGCATACAAATAAAACTACTATGGAGAAAGAAATATATGTTAATGAGGAAAAATTGGAGGTGGTGGACAATTTAGATTATCTTGGGTCATTGATTACCAACAACGGTGGCACAATGAAAGAAATTAAACGACGACTACCAATTGCTCTTCAAAGACTAAACCAACTAATTAAATTATGGAGTGGGACAGACAGAACTACACAAATTAGATTTTTAAGAGCATGCATCTTTCCCATTGCAACATACGCCTGTGAGACCTGGACACTTACTAAACAAGCTGAACAGCGCATAAATGCCTTTGAATATAAATGTTATAGACGAGTTCTAAGAATATTTTGGGTAAAGAAAAGAACAAATGCATGCACACTTCAAGTGCCGAATATTGAAGAAGGTTGACTATTAAAGTCGATAAAACAAAGAAAATTGAAATATTTTGGTAACTTGAAACGTCACGAAAGTTTGGAGAGAACAATAATGGAAGGGTATATGCCTGGGAAGAGAGGAAGAGGAAGGCCAAAGAGAAAATGGGTGCATGATGTGGCGAATGATCTCCAGATGGATGTATCAGACGGGGGACATCTTGCTTATGATCAAGAGGTTTTCCGGAAGGTTGTTATGAGAGCGAGGTTCTGCATAGGACATGCTACTGAATGAATTCCGATAAGATATTTCCTCTTCGAGACAGGATTCAATCCAATTCGTAAAACCGAATCAACATAACACAACTGGCTCGGGCTATGTTTATGTCACCTCTCTGCCGTACACCGGTTGAATCAATCTCAAGACACGGCTTATGAAACAGGCCATCTTGGTTACTGAAACACAACCGAAAGGTTTATCTACCCGACACAATTGTAAACGGTTCCTTAACTTTAGAATAGAATTCAGAAGCCGACAAGATCTCATTGTAGATCGCCATCCTTAGAGCAAGATGGGCGTAGAATACAGCTAACATGAACGACCCTTCCTTCTTAGTGAGAGAACATAAAATGATCTTCCCTGATTGTGCCCAGATGTTTTGTTATACTAATGTTCGGAAAACAATTTTTTGCTCTTAGACAACTTATAGAAAAATCAATAGAATTCATTGAAACACTCTACTTAGCCTTTGTCGACCAAGAAAAAGCATGTGATAGAGTAGATAGAAACAAGCTGTGGGAAATCCTTAAATGATATGGAGTGAGTACACATCTAACAAACCTATGTAGAAGCTTATACAACAACAGTGAATGCATAGTGAGAGCAACTGGAGGACACTCAGAACGCTTCATCATAAGATCCGGAGTACGATAAGGTAGTGTTCTGTCCCCTCTCTTGTTTATAACATATATAGACAACATATGTAAAGAAACCAGCCAAACAGAGATCGCAAGAATACCGCAGACGAGAACACTAAAGCACCATCTGCAAATCTAACCATTAGAGAACTCCTGTTTGCGGACGACCAAGCACTAATAGCAAAATCAGAAGCTGAATTATAAGACCACATGAGTAGTCTAAACGAAATGTGTAGGGAACATAACATGAAAATTAGCACAAGTAAAGCAGAGGTATTGACTATAACTAAAGAAGAAACAGCAACAACTATTCACCTAAACGAACATTCCTTGAAACAAGTAAAGAGTTTCAAGTACTTAGGAAGTATAATATCATCAAATGGCATCTCGCCATTACAATGTCTATACAACAATACAATTAGTCAATGAATCAATACAATAGATGCACTCACAGACCTATACCACAGCCGCACAGTCTCCTATCCTCTCACAAGGTTTACAAGCAATCAGCATTCAGACACCTCAGTCATACGAGCTTCTCTCAGACCCGTCCGTACTGTCCAACAATCCCAAGCATGCCTGGCGTATCTCGCTGTGAGCGCTTGCCAAGCGGGATAGTGTCCCTGCGTGGATTTCCTGCGTCATGCATGTACTGGCTTGACCTCTGCCTGGTTAGTTCCGCTCACCGGCGAACCTGTGGACAGGTGGATGGTATTCGCCTGGCGCCGATAACGACGCCGCGGCACAACTACAGGGGAGATTATGACACTCTCCCCGCCTTCCATTCATGAAAGGTGAAAACTTTCATGTGTGCTCTCTGTAAATTTGGGTTAATATCTTAACCCTGTCAGAATCTTCCCCTTAGTTGTCATCTGACTTGACTTTAGGCTTGAACACTTTATGGCACTCACCCAGCTATCACGGTAGACGTAAATTACTGTAACAGCTGGATGTGGAAGACACGAAGATATGACCACAATATCTTCCCATGAATAGTTTAAGGTGCACTTACGAGAGCGAGTCAATAAGTAAGTCACACAGTGCTGTTGGATGGCAGATAAATGTAGTTGGTGTTTTCTACAGGTGTCATTAAGTGACAGCAACATCGAATATTATATTCCAGTTCGTCATGTGGTGCTAGGTGTCTCATGCGCATGCGCAGAGCATAAACAAAATGGCGAATGTACTTACGGAGTGTACAGCCAAAGAACAAAGTGCTGTTGTGCGTTTTTTGTGGGCAAAAGGACTGCCTGCAAAGGACATTCATAAGGAAATGATTCCTGTTTATGCTGACAAATGTTTGTCCCGTAAAGCGGGACATAGCATGGTAGAAAAATATTTCAAGGACGCTCTAAAATTTTTTGATGAAATCCGATCTGGTCGTCCTGTTGAGATTGCAACAGAAAGATCCATGCAGCGGGTGGAGGAGATGATTAGAGGTAACAGGCGAGTAACGATAGACCCTGTAGCATCTGTAATAGGGTGCTCACTTAATTCAGTATACAGCATAATGCATGATCGATTGAAATTTAAGAAATCGTGCTCAAGGTGTGGACTGAAATGACGCAGTAAATACGTTATTTTGTTTATTAATTAATTATTCTTGAGTCCGTACTCACTTTTCTCTTCCATACAGGAATGCATGCCTGCCATACAGACCAGACCTAGTCAATACCTGGTTCCGTGAGTTTGTAACGAGAGTCCCCACAGCAGAACCCAAAGGCAAACCTCTCAGAGCTCACGTGGATATGATCAATCTGATAAAAACCAACGATTTCAAGAAGATGCTTGAAGCAGTGGCAAAGTTTAGAACAATACACTTGGAGGACGGAGAAGAAATCTATTTCCACGCAACCGATGTTGAAAGTGCCCAGTGTATCCTTGAAGAAGGAATCGATTTAACCAAAACAAGATCTAGAGAAGACTTCTCCAATGGATATGGGTTCTATGTGTCCCCAGATTACAGAAAATCAACGGAATGGGCAAACAGAAAAGGGGATAGATTCTGCCATAACACCGGAGCAATAATTGCTTTCAAAATTAGCAGACAATTACAAAAGGAACAGCTTCATCTCTGCTTGGAAGTGAGTACAGCTGAAGGTAGACGGAACTGGGAGACAACCGTCTCACATTTTCGAAATGGCGAAGCAATTGGTTCTCTATCAGTGCTGTTGGGCAATGTGAAGTTTATCAGAGGTCCGGTCAGCAGAAATGCTTTCCTACGTCCGGGAGAAATCCCTGTACCGTACGACTTTACTCAGATATGTATTTGTGATGAAGAGTACGCCAAGCGATATGGAAGTCTAAGTAATATTTGTTTCGTTATATTTTCCAAGGTGAACTAAACGAAGATTGCTTTTTCAAAACATTGTTTTCGCATTGCGAATTTGAGTAATAGAGACACAATCAATATATTACACCATGTATTGCCTGACATAATGTGCTGTATCTCGTCAGGTGAATTCAACAGAGATAATTCAACACATATTAAAGCAACGTAACGAATCCTGTTAGCTGAAATACGAAGCATTGAAGGCTTATTTCCCTTGTTGAGAATGTTGTTGGGGATAATCTATGATATGTGCTTATATAGTCTACTAGCTGACCCTGCCCGACTTCGCCCAGACCCTGGTGGGGAGCATCTCATTTAATTCATATAAGTAGTCATATAAGTTCTCATTAAATTCATACAACAAAAAAAGTAACTTAAAAGAATGTCCTTCCACACACCATCCATTATTTTTAATGAAAACTCTTACTAATCACCTGCATGACTACAGTAACTTCTTAAGCAAAAAAAGATGAGTTACAATGTTATGCATTGTGCATTATTTTTATGAAAACTTTGAAAATGCCTTACAGATTGTATCATTATTTATTATAACTCATATGCCGGTACATAACTATGGACAAAGAGTTTATAAATCTTTGAAAACGATGCCACAATATGACTATAAGTTATACAGAAAAGTTATGCCCCTTGAAATAACTTTTACAGAGTTAGGTCCCCTGAGATATATGAAATTATGATGAAAAATGAAAAATGAAATAATACTGAGTAAGCAGGCGATTTCACACTAACAAAATATCACAGTTGGCAGCGCGGGATTGAAAGGAAGGCGTGTAGAAAATTTCATCTCAATCGGATGAGCCGTTCGCGAACGCATAAAGGACATACATTTGGACGGAGATCCTTTTTTATATATAAGATTACAAGACTGCCAAAGATGTGAACATGCAAATGGACAACAAAAAGTGGAACATTTGGAGCTGCAATCGAACACAATTATGCAGGTTAAACTAATCACATTTGATGAGAGGTCACAACAATTCTGTCTAAAAATTCATAGGGGAACGACAAAGATAATGAGTTTAAACCAATTAAATGGCAACCAGATCTCCCTTGATGAAACCTCATTTCAAGAGGTGGAATCATACACCTTTTTGGGAAGCAATCTTAAAACAAAACAACAACCACAAAATTAAATAAAACAAACAAAACAAACAAACAAAACACCCCAGAGATATTAAAATAAGAATACAAAAGGCAAGAAGAACGTTCAATAACACTAGCAAATTTGTAGAAGTCAAAGGAAGCTAATCTCAGCACCAAACTTAGAAGTTTTAACGCCAAAGTTATATCGGTACTACTGTATGGGTTAGAAGCACGGAGAAAGACCAAAAGAAGCTGTGGTTGCAGCAGGATATAACAATATGGATTGCAAACAATTATGTTTATTTAGCTCCCGCGAAAAGATGAGACATACTAAACACACACACGGTGTACATACCTTACAATGGACTTCAAAACGGTGAAGAAGAGTGACAATTATCCAACACCAGAAACAATCAACAAATATATAATGATAAATTAATACAATACAGAAATTAGTATTATAGGACCCAGAGGACAACCGACGTTTCGATTCTAAGAATCTTTTTAAGGACAGGATAATACAAACAGATTAAAGAAAAAAAAACGCAGAATGATAAAATAAACATAACTTCTTTGTTGCCAAGAAGGCACAGAAATGGGGTTCAAACCGGTTTTGAAAGGCACTCTTTTGCTACAAAGGTTAAGTACATTTCGGCTGCCAAAGTACCAGATAGGATGTTTGTGGTCAAAGGTGTGTAAACAGTCCGATATGAATATATAGAGGGAAGATAACATAGTTATACAGTGGCATCCACAACAGTATTGATTCCAGCTGGATGGAGAGTTTATTAACTGGATTTCAATTTTAAGCCCAATGGAGTTGTTAGAGAACAAGGCTTCAAGGCAGTGACACATACATCATCGACTGCATTGTGGTTAGAAGAATTAAAATGGTTGGGGACAGGTTTGTCAGCGTTGTGATTAATATCTTTAAGGTGTTCCCTAAAGCGGTCGGCAAGGCGTCTGCTAGTTTGACCAATATATTTCATGTCACATCGTCTGCAGATAACATATTTAAGATTGCGGGATATGCAAGTGAAGGAATCTTTCAAGGAGAAGGTATCTAGGGTGAATGTACTCACATAATTTCAGAAAGCAATGACAAACTACTGTACGTAAACTTGCCTAGAAATCAGAAACAGCCAAAAATGCTGGGGTCGAATGCGAAGTTCTGTAAAGGATATACAACTAACTTACTAAATGTCTAGGATTTACAGCCATATGTTTCAACTAGTTCTATGTAACATAAAAGGCATGTTTTTCCAACCTCGAATGGCAGAAATGTATTGCACAAGATGTTCTTTTTCTAAAATGCAGTTCTCGCTTCTCTATTTTCTGTTCATTATCTATGTAATCTATATCATCTGATGTAAACATAAAGTGATCTTAGTGAGATACACACGCTACAAATATTTATATTTTCACACGTGTAATTACCTTTTCGAGGAGATGCTGGCCGAGTGACTAAAAAGCCGGATTCTCCTTCGGGAGACCCGGGTTCTGATCCTCGGTTAGGTGTGGGATTTTCTTCTGTCGGGGGCAAAAAATAAATTCTAACCTGCACAGTTCGCGGCGACTGCACTAGACAGTCGGCCTTAACTCTTCAGGCTCAAAGACTCCCCCTGTCATACACCGCAAGATACCATATTGGCAGTAAATGACAGTTTATTGTTAATGACCTTTTCAGCGGCTGCATTGGTATGACGGTTTGGTCGCTATGCAGATACAGGTATGGCCGTGGTTGGACATAGATTCGATGAGCGAACGATGGGCCATCTATTCCTCCTGGCACTCAGCCTACCAATTTGGTTTTTATCTAACATTTTACACACCCAAAGCTGGCTTCCGCTACAGGACTTTATATTTGATGACTTATGTGTGGTAAATGGAAATCCTGGTTTGCTGTTTGGCAATGGAGGCATGGAATGTGAATGAACACATTAGGAAGAGCATAGAAGCATCAGAGATATGGTTGGTGAGACGAATTTTAAGAATACCTTGGACTGACAGAGTAACTAATAGCTATTGCCTGGAAGAAGCAAAGGAAACTAGAACATAATTTACAACTATAAGACAGAGATACACATTACTTGTCATTTATCTTTGGCGCTCGCTCGCTTTGAACTCAAGCGTAGCCCATACACACTATTTATAGTAGTGCACTGTGTGGGTTAGCTTTCCCTATTAAAAGTTCAGTTCAGTTCAGTCGCGGTTCCAACATCACAGCAACGGGTCGTCCCCATTATGCTCCGTTCATGTGCCAGTGAATATAGCATAAGATGTTTCTCACTGCCCCATGTGAAACGTGGAAAAGACATGAGTCTCGGCAAACAACAGCCCGCTCAGGCAGACTATGCATAATGCCGCCACCAGAAGGACACCACAAAAGTCCTCCACGAAACATTCATCCTTGATGGAAGTGGCAGTCACTATCCCAACCAGATGTTAGCCTACAAAGTCTCGATATTTCTGGATGTTGTTGTTCCGTTTCTAGATGTTTTCTAGCCCCCCCCCCCAATTAACAGTGTCCCTCGCCATAAGGCGAACCCACGCTGACTTCATAGGTACTTGTAATTAACGTCCCCAAGTCAAAAGTCAAGGACGACAGGTCAACATTTTAGTCCAGTTGTCCGGTGTAGGGATTGAACTGGTAACCTCGGCATCAACACACCGGATGTTTAAGAACACGCGTTCTTACTGAATCGGCCATGCCGACCTGCATTCCTTGGTCATGTAATGAGAAGAGACGCACCGGAGAACATCGTGAGCACTGGAAAAATCAGTGAGAGAAAAGGCAGAGGCAGACCGAGAGAAATGATTGTGGATGGACTGAGATGATGGCATGGAGGAATATGATCATTACTGATCCAGAAGGACCAAAATCAGTGGAGGATCATGCACTGAATTGTCAGTTGGTGGGCTACATAATGATGCTAATGTGGAAATTTGAATGATTGCATGACTTGTGTATAATTAGATTTATTTAATGATGTCTGATTAGCGTTGTTCTGACCATAAATGATTACAGTTAATTAATGTTTCACAATCTAATAACTGATTGGCAACATGTGCCTGTATTAACCTATGTTGCACTATTATGAACATTCATAGTTTTGCTCTGCCTATTACATTATGCATTTAAACACATTTATGTATTGGTTCACTTGATTCTGTATTTATTTCTCACTGTAAACGTGTAGGTGTAGACATTCCTTCGTGACCATCGTCATGTATGTGGATGGAATGTTTGGATTTAAACCGTTGTTTTCTTCTAAAATAACCGAGAGAGCTTCATGGTCCTGCAGCTTCATCTGCAAACAAAAACTAACAAAGGCAAATGGGCACTAATATTGCTACATTGATATTCACACAGGAGATGTGGTAGCGTAATGGCTAGACGCTCGCTTGCTGGCCAGTAGTCAAGGGTGCGATCCACATCGGGATGAATTCGAATGTACAAAATTGACCTTTTCTCCCAGGACCACCCAATTCAAAATCGATACCATGAAAAATCGTGGAAATCAATGCAGTCCGTGTGATACTAATTATATCATCCAACGACTACCGACTAGTCTGTAATAATACGGCCCTATCACTCAGAAAGCTGCTGGTCAAGATAACATCCCAACAAAGGCCGTTAAAACAAACGTTTACATATCAACTGCATTTTTGCACATATTATTTTAGCGGAATCTGGGAAACCGGAGAAATACGAGGAGACTGGAGACGTGGATATCTGGTGAAGCTGCCATAGGAAGGGGACATACAAGAGTGAGAAAATTATATTAATGTTCTGTCAAATAAACCTAATGTTTAATGTTTTGCGTATCCTTTTACAGGACTTAGCTGTCAACAGCAGCATCTTTCAGCTGTCTGTTGATCTCTTGGCAAGATTACGCTCAGTAGTTTGCCATTGCTTTCTGAGCGGCCGGCTCAGTATCCGCAAGTCACGAGCGGGGGTCGAACCACCTCAGTTCTCGCTCCGCTGCGAGACTCTGCGTGATAAACGGGATTACAGAGAGAAAGTGTTGTAACCCCACAGCCAGAGAGACCGGCCAAATAAACCTAGAACATTAATATATGGACTATTAATATCGAAGAAAAAGCCATTACACAGGTATAGAAATCTTTCTATAGGACCAAATATTTACAGGTTAAAGGAGGCAAGATTGATTTCATTGTATTGAGATTTACCTCATGTGGCTCGATCTCATTCCGCAGAACAGCAACCCTCATGCCAAGAGATCAGCATAAACACGAGCCCCGTAGATCCAGTAACGATGCCAGGCGGAAACTGCACATATCTGAAAGACACAGACCGAAAACAACCCACGACCTCCAGGGCGTGAGGATTATAGTTTTAACTTTAGATACGAAGGATCAAAAGTTATTATAATTTCAACTTTCGACATGCAGGTTCATAAGTTCAAACTATTAAAGCAAACGTTTATAACTTCAACTTTTAATCTAATGTATATGGCACATGATGATAGTGAAATCCCGCCAGATGGCACCGCGCTAGAGCGCGAGGGAAGCAAGGGGAGACGATCCCAGCCTTAGTATAAAAAAGGCAGACGAGGCTATGAGTTGTCTTCTGTATATTGCCATCACGGAGTCAGATAGGCGCTAGTGCTTGTAGTCAGATCGTGTATGATCCAGATCAGTCTTTGATGTTTAGTGGTTGTTGTAAGCTGCTACATCGGAGAATCCATTATTTAAGTGTTATGTTTTCCTGGGTTTGTGCTGTGCCTTACATTTTTGTTGCCCTTATGTTTTTTGTTGCACTCAATCTGCTATCTGGATTGTTTGGGCGTCTCATTCTACTCAGTTTAGGCGATTAACCATTATTTGATGTTCTTTGTATCTGCCAAACTTGCATAGATAGAGGACACATATCTGATTATATGTTACAAAGTACTCATCAGTACCGTGCGGTAGATTTTATCAGCATGATGCAAGTCTTCGAAATGTCGCCCCTTACATGTAAGGGCCACCAAACGGACTGTCTGCAGTGATCAGTCGGTGAGAACCAGACCATGAAAGTTGCCAGCATCTCAGCTGGCTGCAGAGGTTCTATGTTGTGTGCACCCCATTGTGAATAAAGTTGTGGAGCTGCCGCCGTGAGTGTTTGTTCACTCCGTTCAGCGTGTCTGTAGCAGAAGCGAACCAAATCACGATTCTATAGACCTGTCACCTTATACACCTCTAGACATCAGAGTAACATCATGGCAGTAATCACATTTTCCTCAGGAACCAACAACTAACCCACTTGGGCTGATCCTTTTGAAGGTTCAACCCGGGGTGGACACTGCTGTCACTTAAGGCCCAGCTGCCGGTTTTGGTGGCTTGCACTAAAAACCACTTTCTGACATTTCACTCCTGAGAAGTTCTGAAAATAACAAACCCCTCTCTTCTATTGGCACATGTTCTGTAGATAGGCCCGGCTTTTGCACACATTTCACCACCTGTGCCGTGCCTTGGAATGCAGTAATGCATCAGTCAGTTCCCTCACTCGAGCCGCTTCAGATCTTCACTCCTCTACCACCAACATATATTTGTGCTGCACAACTTTATTAATATCACCTCTGCCACTAGGCCACCTCTCTGAACTGTCATCATGTGGTAGTTCCACATGTTGTCTCGCATGGATTGCACCAACTTCTCTCTCGCGACATCGCCACCCCAGACAACCGTATGGCTACATCTCTTACGCTGAGGAAAGTCGCTGAAGAATCTTGCAAGATCCTCTCCATTGTCATCCTCCTCTAAGAATATCTTGTAGTTGTGCAACAAACCAATCCTTTGGGATCACTGAATCCCAAGGAACCATGTCTCTACTCTTCTGTGCCTCCATGACCCACTGATAGGCTCCGTAAACACGGTGGGAGAAATCCATGATGGATTCCCTGGCGTTCTGCCTAACATCACAGAAGCTGCAGCCAACTCTACCATGCTGCGCTGCTCCCCATAGACCTTCTGAATGGTCTGCAGCATCTCCTCGGGATCATCACAAGCTTACCGAAGCTCCAGCTCCTTTGGAACAGCGAAAGTGATGCTTTCCCAGATTGTGTCGACTTTGTCTTCTGCGCATACTGTACCAGTGATCTATGCTGTTCTCACTTTTATAATTTAATTTTCAACAGTTGGCCAACCTTGCTGACCAAAGCAAGGTACTTCCCTACTTGCAGGTACTATTATGTACCTGAATTCACCGGTTATACTCTGACATGACAGTAGTATCAACCGGTTGGGACACTGCAGTCCCCACGTAGAAGACAGTGCCATCGCTGCTTTGAACCAATGGCAGTGAAGGTTAACCTGAAGGCAATATATTCGAGCCCACACACAGTACAAGGGATTTTCTGGCATTCTTTGGGAACGTCACAAGCTAATCTTGGCTGTGTTGTTGTTTCAACTCAAAGACTTCCTATATCACAACTGATACAAACTACATACCTACTCCACAAAATAATCACTAGCTGATAACACAATCCTGACAATCCTGAAAGAACAATTCAAGTGGTGTCAAATCCTGACAGGCTCGCCCTTTGAATCCGAAAGGAAAATTATGGATTTATAACTTCAATATTAGACGCGCATGTTTATACCTTCAACATTTAGTCTTTGGATTTATAACTTCAGCTTTAGATACACACGCTTACAACTTCAACTTAAGATGTACAGATTTATAACTTCAGTTTAAGGCGTAGGTGTTTATATCTTCAAGTTTAGACGCACAGGTTTACATACCTTTACGTTTAGACGCACAGGTTTATATACCTTCGGGTTTGGACGCACATATTTATAACTTCAAGTTTTAACGCACACACATGTTTAAAACTAAAATTTTTATCACATAGCTAAATAACTTTATCTGTAGACCCACAGGCTTGTGACATTCCTTATTAACCCACATGTTTATAATTTCAATTTTAGATGTGTAGTTTTATAACCTCAAGTTTAGACGCACGAGTTTATAACTTCAACTTTGGACGCACTAATTTATAACTTCACATTAACAACTGCTTAGGCTATACTGAGTTAAAAACAACACCTGCCTGGGCCATAAAGAGTTAATTTATTGCATTTAATATACTATAGCCCACATTTCATTGAAAGAAAACGAAAGAAATATGAAAATCCTAGGGTCGCTGGGAAGAGGTAGAGAGCTGTCACAAAGTAAATGATGACAGAGTGACAGATGGAGTGGCTATGGTTGTGTCTAGGGTATGTACTTGTAAAATGTAATGTTGAACAACAGATTAACCAAGATGCTTCACAACCAAACACCAGTCAGTGAACAAGCGTTAATTTGCGCACATAATATTCCTTTAATTCTGAATTAACACAGACACGTGTAACATATAAATCCAGGAACAATAATTCTCTAAGAATATATCTCCATCCCAATGGAACACTTCGAATAACACTGCCTCTCAAGGCCTATAAAATCTCGTCCCACACGACAGGTATACTAGCCTCTCTCTAGGCCCGACTCAAAGTAACCCACTCTGGGTCTCGAATTCCACTACTATCCCTGGAACCCACAGTGCGGAGTCTCTTCCTAACTCCATCACAATTTTCCACTTTCTCCGACCACGACCTCCTCCTAGTCCGGTCTCAACTCAACTCCCCTTCAGCTCGGAGTCAAAACATCAACTGACCCTCTGGGTCAATCTTTGTCCCTCTCTTTTAAACAATCTTATCCCCCACAATGCCTCACACACAACACACAACCTCACTGCTCCAACTGTCTGCCCCTTCTTGCAGCCCCTCTCCCTTACTCCCTTCCCCGTTTATCTTCTTATATTTTCTTTCCGGTGAATGCCCTTTCACCTCGTGAACTGTTTATATTGTACGGCCACTCACCTTAATGCCAACGACCACAGGCATGTGACACTACCCCACCCTCAAAAGAAAACATCGTTTTCAAATGTTGGGAGACTAATACTTATCAAATATGTGACCCAGACACATTGCCTGGGTAGTCATAAGTATAAATCCAAATTACTCTAGCTACCACACTTAATAATACATCAAATGCTCATGGTACACTCCCCTATTCCCAACACATCAATACAAACAACTTTCTCTCTTGTATCATAATACATGAACTAAAACATGGCATAGTAATAAACATATCATCTAAAACATCATGTTTGTGTACCCGCAGGTCTCTTACTACTCTACGACCACACAATACTATTTGTGTACCGACCCTATATCAGGTGGTTCTGTTCTTGCATTAACCCTCCTCTGATTCCTGTCGATGCTGTCTCTACCTTTCATGTACCCATGACTCATGGTACCTCTACAATTACAACATCTGTTTGCTATCCCTAGCCCTGGGTCAGTAATGTCGCGAACACTCTTTTGAACTGCGTTAACATTGCTATCTGCATATTGCACCGTTACACTTGAGTCTCTGTTTAGTCTGAACTCTTTATTCAATCTTGGCCCATATACCTGGCACCTTGCTTTCTGCTGCATACGCCTTATGCCTATGTGCCCTGCACATGCACTATCCTGAGCTGTTCTAGTATATCGGTCTCTGTGTGCTAAAGGTACTGCTCCTTGCCCACGTGCAGTTCCACTATCTGAAAAGCGGCGAGTGAGAACATTGTTCTTCCTCTCGAAGCACCATCTACCCTTCCCTGACTGACTCTTTTCTACTCTACTACACCCTTGGAAACATTTGTTCAGAGTAGTATCTTGTCTCTGGGAGTCACTAGCACTATATTTGGGATCCATTCTCATCTGCTCAACTGTACTATCCTTGTCCTGAGTTCCTGTGTCTACTTCAAGTGCCTCTTCTACCTCAGCTATACACTCTAATTTAGGTTCTCTTGTGGTAACTACCTCATTACTGCTTACACTATATTTTTGGTCCCAATAAACTACTTCCTCTTCTGTACACTCTTTAACTCCTATAATATTTCCTATGATGAGATTTGCCACTGGTGCGTCCAAAACACACGCTGTCACTCTTCCTGTGATATATGGTGTTTTCACTGTTATCACGGCTAATGGGTAGAATTCTACTGTCCCATTAAATGTTATGGATCTAATCTTTTTCCCTGTATACTCCGAGGGATGCACTAAACTCTTTCTCACCCCGATGGACGTACATCCGGAATCCCTAATTGTTAACGCTGGCCTATCATTAACAAATCCATGGTGCATCTTCAGACTACCTCCTTCATGGACTGCTGATCCTGCTTTCACTGTATGACCACACACTAAGACTGGTTGACCGTCTTTTTCAAAAAGAGGTTTGCACCCACTACAATCTTCATTGTTGATAGTCTCAATCACTTGTGCTGCATTAGAATGCTCTGTTGCCCTCATCCTACAATGATGGCTGACATGCCCCTTCTTTCCACATTTGAAACAAATGATCTCCTTCCTTGCGTTACTTGTTGCCTCACTGGATGGTTGTGCATCACACTGTGCTGCCTTGTGTCTCCAGCTCCCACAATTCCAACATCCGGCATAACTATTTGGCCGTCTCTGAAAGTTCCCCCTTTTGTATGGGTACCGTCCTGCTCTGCTAAAATGGTTGCCGCGGAAACCATTATCTTGAGACTCTTGTTGTTCATACGTCTGTGCTGAATACACACTTTTCGCCCTTGGTCTGATAACT
Source organism: Cepaea hortensis (assembly GCA_963921405.1). NCBI lineage: Eukaryota > Metazoa > Mollusca > Gastropoda > Stylommatophora > Helicidae > Cepaea > Cepaea hortensis. The sequence goes on along the minus strand of OY992876.1, from coordinate 460,129,409 downwards.
GGATTCCGGTCCTGTTTAGTGTACGCTGCACAGACTATTTCCTCACTCATTAGTCTACCAATAGAACTGTTTGGATGTGCAGTCATGTAATTTTGCCCTAACTGTGACATTGTATCTATGTCCTTTGGCTTACTTTCCTCAAAGAAAGCTACTAAGTTTGTATTGCATGATGATAAAACTTTGTCTCTTAACACTAAATCTACTAATTTGTTAAAATCTTTCCCTACTTCTGCGAGCTCCATCCATTTGTTAAATGTGTTCTTTACTGTGTTAACAAAGTCTGTGAAATCTTGATTTGTCTCTGGCACTAACTGTCTAAACTTTGTTCTATATCCATGCTCAGTTAGTTGGAACTTTGTAAGCAATCGTTGACGCAGAATCGTATAATTATTTCTTTATTCTACAGGTAGATTAAACATGGTGTCTAGAGCCTTTCTGTTAGAAGCTCACCTAGTCTAATAGCATACTGTTCTTCTGGGATGCCTAACACTTTCGCTGATGCCTGATATCTGTCAAGATAAGATTCAAGGTTGTCTTGGTCCGTAAAATATGGCAGTTTTAGTCTCTGTGACGACTGCGAAGGCCTTCTGCTTTCCTCACTTTGACCCTTCGAAAATAGTTCTAATTTTTTAAACTCAATTTCAGTTTGCATCTGACACTTGATCTTCTCTTTCTCAATTTCCATTTTCATTTGTGTCTCTTTCTCTTCCTGTAAAAGCTTTGCCTCGCGTTCATTATGCCTCTCCCCTCTTTCCGTCTGTTTTTGTTCTTTTGCTTCTGCATACTCCTGTAACTCTTTACCTTTCAGGCCTATTAGTTCACCTGCTTCAATATATTCCATTAAAGTAGGCATCTTGTACTTGTGGACACGTTGCTGTCTGTCAGCCAACTATAAATGTGAAGATTCTGCTGTTAGTCTTTGTGTCACTTCCCTAAGTATACTCCTGTAACTCTTTACCTTTCAGGCCTATTAGTTCACTTGCTTCAATATATTCCATTAAAGTAGGCATCTTGTACTTGTGGACACGTTGCTGTCTGTCAGCCAACTATAAATGTGAAGACTCTGCTGTTAATCTTTGTGTCACTTCCCTAAGTACACCTGCACTCCCTGTGTACGTAAATTCGTAGTGCTAAAATATCACTCTGTACTCACCCAGTCACTCTATAAGCACTGGGTAGTGAGGGGGGGGGGAATATTAACTATACTCCCTCGTATATATATACCAAATAACTGTAGAACAATTCCTGGAAATAGTTTTAAACATACATATACATACACAAATGAATGATACACACTAAGTGCCAACTATTAAACGCTAGACGCATAGGCCGGTGAAACGCAGACGGATGATTACATAGAAATAAAAACCACTGACATAAACATGCCCATGAAAGACCATACCGTGCGCATAATATAAACTGACAGATACCATCTAGATAGAAGCTGTATTAACATAAGAATTACAACAATACCATATATCCAAAGAAATCAAATATATGTAACAGTAAAGAGAAAACAGTAAAAAGAACAAATATAAAATGAATAATGTACATAGATCTGACGATAGACACTTGGACACCGTGTATAAAGTCGAGACGACCCAATGATCAACCGCACAAAACAAACTGACTCGTCAGCTGCCTCTCAACAACATACAATGTGTACCTAGACAATTTATCTTTGCTTTGTCTCCCGTACGTCGCGAAACAATGCAAAAATATCCTACTTATTACGACCACTGGACCACATACAAATAATTACGTAACGCACAACAACAATACTTAGGACGATGAGAGCAAGAGAAAAAAAAATCGCCGACAACAATGCAATGGTGAAGTCTCATAAAAGTCATTATTTTGTTTTCAATAGTCTCCGAAAATTGCCTGGAAATTTCTGTCGGTTATTGTTTTGAAAAGTTTACGACGTTAGATTCCCACAATGAATTAGTGTTCTGATGCGTTGTCACTTTTTGTTGACGTGGTGACACGATTTTTGACTGTCGTAAAAGTTGAAGATGATAGTAATTATCCCACCGCCTTGTCTCTACACAGTCCGTAACGTTTTTGTAACCCTCCCTGTCGAGTTGGCCTGTGATTGTATAATGTATGTGAACGCTCGTGTTTGGCCAGAAATATATGGTTTTCGTTACGTTTTGGGGAGACGAAAATATCTTTCCAGTCAATGAATGTTTAACTGTGTCGTTGCTGTTGCTTTGAAGTGATGGTATGGCTTCACTGTTGCCGAAAAGGTTAAACCAACGAATGGCAGTAAAATTATCCAGCGCCTTAAATCCGTTTTGCAAGTCTTTTTTGGTAGAGAAATGTGCTCATATTTGCGAAGACGGCACCTGAATGACTGTTGTGGATTGTTTCCCGATGATAATACACACACAAAGACGTTAAACGTAAATCCTAGTTTCAGTAGAAAAACAACGTGTTTATCTCGTTCTACTCTGGACAATTTTTCAGTAAAATTCCATTGTCCACGGCCTTGAACCCGCCGGTCATCTCTGTTTCTCTTTATTACAATAATCCGTGTAGAAACTTTTACTTTTCTGTGGAGCAACGATTGTCACCTTTGTGTGTTCCCCACACTTTACTCCTATAACTCCCCTCCTCCTGGCGAGTTTTTAACCATGAATTACCCTCGTAACTCCCCTGGCGCCCCTTTCCGTCTTATTATCTGCGCCGAACTCTGACGACGCCGTACGCACTCGCTGTCCGCAAGTTCACCTGACCTTCACTTTTGGCGCCTGTCTATTTGTCGTAAACAACCTGTCCTAAACAGCGCCGACATTTTTGTCAACCCGACTTTTTTCGCTCGTTGTCCCCCAGACAACTCTCTCAGCAGCGCAAAACCTTGTCTGTGTACTGTGAGTAAACCACGCTGTCCCCTCTCCCTCTCAGGGTGGGCAATTATATTTTTACCTGTCGTGGCTTTCTGCTTTGGTTTGGAATACTGTCTTCGTCGTCCCGTGACAGTGGTGATACACGTATCCTCCCTTGAACTGTCTGCGTTAATTTATCTGACACACAACCAGTCTGATCGTTGTCTACTCACTTCCACAGGGTTGAACTTGGAAAACCATGTTGATACACTTACGAACTGATTAATACTGATGTAAATCCATATACCGAAGTCCAAGATCGGACAGCCCTCACTTCATCGTCTGTCACAAAGTAAATGATGACAGAGTGACAGATAGAGTGGCTATGGTTGTGTCTAGGGTATGTCCTTGTAAAATGTAATGTTGAACAACAGATTAACCAAGATGCCTCACAACCAAACACCAGTCAGTGAACAAGCGTTAATTTGCGCACATAATATTCCTTTATTCTGAATTAACACAGACACATGTAACATATAAATCCAGGAACAATAATTCTCTAAGAATATATCTCCATCCCAATGGAACACTTCGAATAACATTGCCTCTCAAGGCTTACAAAATCTCGTCCCACACGACAGGTATACTAGCCTCTCTCTAGGCCCGACTCAAAGTAACCAACTCTGGGTCTCGAATTCCACTACTATCCATGGAACCCACAGTGCGGAGTCTCTTCCTAACTCCGTCACAATTTTCCACTTTCTCCGACCACGACCTCCTCCTAGTCCGGTCTCAACTCAACTCCCTCTCAGCTCGGAGTCAAAACATCAACTGACCCTCTGGGTCAATCTTTGTCCCTCTATTTTAAACAATCTTATCCCCCACAATGCCTCACACACAACACACAACCTCACTGCTCCAACTGTCTGCCCCTTCTTGCAGCCCCTCTCCCTTACTCCCTTCCCCGTTTATCTCCTTATATTTTCTTTCCGGTGAATGCCCTTTCACCTCGTGAACTGTTTATATTGTACGGCCACTCACCTTAATGCCAACGACCACAGGCATGTGACAGAGCTGATGTAAGAAATACAAACGGGGCTATCCAGTATTTTGACCACCTTAAACCACGTGAAACTGGTCAAAACTATACAGTACGGGATCCATTTGCAGGCCTTAAAGCGCACTGGGTATATGGTGCTAGACATGTGTAAATAGACCAATCGGCACTCGCTGGTTTAGGTGGTCAGTATCACACCGGCAGCCTTGTCTTGAAGAAACAGTTACTGGTACACATTTTAGACTGGGTTAACATGGAGTCCAAGTCCAATTTAGAAATTCGAATCAAACGCAGACGAGCGACTGTTAAAATCTATGCTGGCGCGAAAAATTCTCCAGCACGCTCGAGTCAGGATCTCACACCTCACTGCTTTTCATTTTTTTTTCGCACTTGCGGAGCGCTATCGAGAACAAGTCGCCAACAACTGTTCATGAAACCTGATCCCCTGATACGGGGGAGACAATGGCACGTCGCAAGACCAACACCACAAGACACCCGACTAACAAGATGAGTAGCGTGGAAGCCGCCAATACCTTAAAGATGACGAGAGGAGAGAACCTGCCTGCGAGCTGCAGGAAAGAACCTGAACCTACAGTCACCTCAAAGACCTACGACATCCCACCCAGACAGCCAAGAAGAAGAGTGAGAAGAAAGACACCAGAGCTGGAAACACCGACCCACAGACGATCAGATGGGTTGTCAAACGTGTCCAAGCGGAGCTGACAGATGAACAGATCCTGAAGCAGCTACAACAGGAAAATCTCCACACCCGAATCTTGAAGGCGGAGCGGCTGCTGACATACTCCAAGATACCCACTACCTTAGCGTGGCGACAACAGAAGGTAGCAAAATACCACGACAATTATCGATAAACAAGAAAGTACAACAGCCTGAAAGACTCATTCCGAAAATCACCCAACGTTCAAGATACCAGAAGGCCGGCCACAGCATAACAACATGCTGCAGTAAGACATAAATCTGCCGATACTGCGCCGAGCATCATGCGTTCAAGGAATGTCAGTTGGCCACACATGACAAGGACTTCCAAGCGCCCAATGACAAGAGAAAGTATGAAAACTCCTTTGGCAAACATGGAGCAAGATACCTGGGCTGTCCTTCAACGACACAGAGACGTCATAATGATCGCCATTACCACAAAGACACCATACAAGGAAGCGATGTGGAGGTGCGAGAAAGCCACGTGCATCTCACAAGCTGAAACATCTCAACTGCAAATCCAGATCGACGAACTTTAGAAACAAGTCAAGGCGCTGCTGACACCGACACCGACCAGCGGCTACGAACAACTGCTAGCTGACGTGAAGGAAATCCAGCACAGCATCAAGCAAGAGGTGGAACACCTGGCACTCCTAAAGAAGGAGAACGAAGAAATCCTACAAACCATCAAGTCAGAGAGAGACCTGCTAAAAGCTGAAAGGGAACTAATCCAAAACAAACCAGCAGAAGCCAGGAAAAAGAAAGCAGAGGAGCCACAAGATCAAATCAAACCAAAGAGCAATTAGAAACCACAAGCTGGAGCCAGCAGTCTAACCACGATGTCCAAGTAACCCAAGGGGAAACCGGCATACCGCCTAACACCTGAAGAAAGGGCAGATGAGCTCAGATGAGAACGACAAACCCACCTTAACTTACAAAGAGAGGACGGCGATATGGATGGCTAATTACGGAGAGAAGGAAAGGAAAGTAAAACTACGAATAAAGGAGTTCGAAAACGGACCTCCCCACCCCATCCTCACATGAAGAAAACAATTTCAAATGAAAATGGAACTCATCAGAGAGGAAATTTGCGAAGAACGCCTGCGAAAACTCCAAGAGGATGACGCAAGCTCAGAGTAAGAGGAAAGCTAACCAATAATCAAATAAAGAGATCTTGTAAGGACTGCAACATCAGAAACGACGAGCTAGAAGCTATCACAAATTTAAAAAAAAACCGTCAGAGTAGACGGACACAAAGGAAAACCCGCCGGCCAACCAATCCCCCATCTGACGTCACAGGCCCAAACTCTGCAAATCGATAAGCCAGCTAACACTGGCGCAGAAAACGAGACAAACTTATCCCGCACCATGAACCACTGCAACTATAACCAAGCTACAGAGACCAGTTGAACGTTGGTGGAAAGATTTTTTCAAACTTTTCCCCCTTCAAATCGGAATCGGAAAAGACATATGAGCAAATGGTGGGGCGGAATAATCCTCCTCGATGTATTGGGGATCTTGAACAGGAACACAACAGGCATGTGTACGTTTGAAATAGGAACCACGATGGCATAGTTGTTAGTGTGCTTGCATGTCAAGACAGCGGTCCAGGTTCAATCTCCGGAAGGGGCAGGATTATCTTTTACGATCAATCATTGGCACCTTGCCGTCTTGACAGACGATAGTTTGTGCTTCAGAAAGGCATAATAATTATTACCCATGGCGATAGCGAATGTGACCGATAAGGACAATTCGCGCTGTAAATGTTTGTCCACAGTGGGTGCACGTGAACACATGGTCATTTCCACCATCATGCACTATCATACGTCTCACAAGCTCGGTGTGTGACTTATCTGCAATAATTTTCTCCGAGACCGGTTAAGACCAGGGATGGAGTTATTGCCTCTCCATAGCACAAAGCCTGGGCTAAAATATAGAGATCACGTGTTTCCCATGCAACATGATCCCTCTCTCGGCCTGCCTAGTTCACTCCAGAGGAAAGGTAACACCTATACATCTGGAACAAGACAAGCTGCAAGAGCTGCCGGATCAGCAAAGCAATGCTCTAACTTTCCGCCTGTCGAAGCTTCGATCCTAGACCAGCTGCCAACCAAGGCTTAGGGCCTGGTCTGCCCTGCCATGACATTTTGTCATTAGGTTGCATTTCCTCACACCAAGGTAAGCTCTCCCAATTGCGCTCTTTCGCCCGAAGCCGTTGGCACAATGTGGGTTTCGGGTTTGGTAAGCGTCGCCCAACATTCGGCGCTGACAGAAAGCAGGTAGTACCGTCTACTGTTATACGGTACCTCAGTCATATCTGACTAAGACCTGACACCACACGATCAATACGGCTTTGGATTCGACCCAACCTCATACATATCGGTACCGGACCATGTTCAGAATTTTATGAGAATTGTCTGGGACGGAAAGTCGACGAGTAAGGGGACTGGTCACCCACTTCATATAAAAAAGTCCCTTAAAAGTCGACAGGGTCGACTTCATTGCACCGGGTTTTTATCCCATATGGCTCAGTCTCTTTCTGCAGCTAACTGCCGAAAGTGTCGCACAAAGCACGAACTCCATAGTCCAACGGCGATCCCCAGGAGTCTCCGAAAAAATGCACTCGTAAACCGAAGGACGCGGCCCGGAATCGAACCCACAACTTCACACCCCAGCGGCAGTGTCTGCTGTGGGATTTCATCTTCAGCTGGATCGACAAGGCCATTTTTCAACGAAAGATGGTGTTTACATGTTAAATCTTGAACATTAGATCCATCAGCATTACATCCATGTCTACCTACCGCAGTGTTCACCTTTATAACTGTTCAAAGTTTACATTGAGAATCAAGGGTGAACAGATCTCGGGACGGTTGAAGAAGATTGTCCCATGCAGACGATGTGTTGGTGTATCCTCAGAGAAAATACCTACAGCAGGTTGGTGCAGAACTTCAGCGAGAACTCGACCGCACAAGCAGATAGGGAATAGAGGACACTGATCGTCCAAACGAAGGAAGCTGTAACTTGGTTCTCGTTAAATAACCGAATAGGGAACATGACAGCACCAGCTGTAAACATTTGCTCAGAGGTAATGCAGGCAGCTCATGTAATTAAATAGCAAGGAGTGTTTGACCAAAGTCTTTCCTTGATCGAACACACAGACCTCATCATAAAAGCTCTAAAAGGGTTGACTGCAATGAGCGTGATTCTTCTTCTTTTTCTTTTGGCCTCTGTCCCCAACATGACCGCCAACGCTTATCGGCATGGCACATGATGATGAGTTGTTATCGTGTATTTACGGCGGCGTAGCCACGTTGTAAGTCTTACCAATCCTTCTAATTTCTCTAAGTATCTGTCCGAGCCCTCTCAAGTCTTTACAACAGTCGTACTGTTATAATCGTGTTCATCATTCGAGCACGTAATAGATTTAGTTGATGTTTTCGCGAATTATTTAGTTTTAGTCCATCACCACCCTCGCTTCTTTCGCTGCTTACTTTCTAGAGTATTTCTGTCTTTCACTTTCAGTGGCTTCAGCGTCACTACAGTGTCTGATTTAAGCACTATAGTCTGTCCGGAAATTTATGCCGTCATTCAAGATCAATTATTTTGAAAACTATCTGTTGCATCGTTATGAAATTTTTCCAGCCGTCTTATATTTACCCCCACCCAAGGAATATGTCTTTGATAGGTCCCAAAACAACTTAAATCATTAAAAGCGGCATCATTCCTTTGATGTTTTGCTTAACAACTAGTGATTTCTTGTTAAAAATGTTATGTTTACGGTAATGAGGACCTGCAAATTCAGATGACAAACAAAGGCGTATCTGGATTCGTATGGGAGTGGGTGCAATCAAAGAAGTAGCTTACAGTCGACAGAATCGGCTGCATTGCACAGGGTTTTTATCCCATATGGCTCAGTTTCTTTCCGCAGCGCGGAAAGCGTCGCACAAAGCACGAACTCCGTAGCTCCAGCGACGACCCTCGGCAGTCTCCGAATAAAATGAATGATGCGGCCCGGACAGACAGACAGAAAGGTAGGTAGGTAGGCAGAAAGATAGGTGGGTGGATGGATGGCTGGCTGGCTGGCTGGCTGAGTGGGTGGATCGGTCGGTCGGTGGGTCGGTCGGTCGGTGGGTGGGTGGGTGGGTCGGCAGGCAGGCAGGCAGGCAGACAGACAGATAGATTAGATAGATAGATAGATAGATAGATAGATAGATAGATAGATGGATAGATAGATAGATAGATAGATAGATAGATAGATAGATAGATAGATAGATAGATAGATAGATCGATATCGGTAGGTCGGTCGGTTAGTGGGTGGGTGGGCAGGCAGGCAGACAGACAGACAGATAGATTAGATAGATAGGGCAGACAGATAGATTAGATAGATTGATATCGGTAGGTCGGTCGGTCTGTCGGTGGGTGGGTGGTCGGGCCGGCAGGCAGGCAGATAGATAGATAAATAGATAGATAGATAGATAGATAGATAGATAGATAGATAGATATATAGATAGATAGATAGATAGATATCGGTAGGTCGGTCGGTTAATGGGTGGGTGGGCCGGCAGGCAGGCAGACAGACAGACAGATAGATTAGATAGATAGGACAGACAGATAGATTAGATTAGATTAGATTAGATAGATAGATAGATAGATAGATAGATAGATAGATAGATAGATAGATATCGGTAGGTCGGTCGGTCGGTCGGTTGGTGGGTGGGTGGGCCGGCAGGCAGGCAGTCAGGCAGACAGACAGACAGATAGATTAGATAGATAGATAAATAGATAGATAGATAGATAGATAGATAGATAGATAGATAGATAGATAGATAGATAGATAGATAGATGGATAGATAGATAGATAGAAATCTGTCGGTCGGTCGGTCGGTATGTGGGTGGGTGGGCCGGCAGGCAGGCAGAGAGACAGACAGACATACAGACAGACATACAGACAGACAGACAGACAGACAGATAGATATATAGATAGATTGATTGATAGATAGATAGATAGATAGATAGATAGATAGATATCGGTACGTCGGTCGGTTGGTCGGTGGGTGGGTGGGCCGGCAGGCAGGCAGACAGACAGACAGACAGACAGACAGACAGATAGATAGATAGATATATTAGATAGATAGATAGATAGATAGATAGATAGATAGATAGATAGATAGATAGATAGATAGATAGATAGATAGATATCTGTCGGTCGGTCGGTCGGTCGGTATGTGGGTGGGTGCGCCGGCAGGCAGGCAGACAGACAGACATATAGATTAGATAGATTAGATAGATAGATAGATAGATAGATAGATAGATAGATAGATAGATAGATAGATAGACAGATAGACAGATAGACAGATAGATAGATAGATAGATATCTGTCGGTCGGTCGGTCGGTATGTGGGTGGGTGGGCCGGCAGGCAGGCAGGCAGACAGACAGACAGATAGATTAGATAGATTAGATAGATTAGATAGATAGATAGATAGATAGATAGATAGATAGATAGATAGATAGATAGATAGAGATAGATAGATATCGGTACGTCGGTCGGTTGGTCGGTGGGTGGGTGGGCCGGCAGGCAGGCAGGCAGACAGGCAGACAGACAGACAGACAGATAGATAGATAGATAGATAGATATATTAGATAGATAGATAGATAGATAGATAGATAGATATCTGTCGGTCGGTCGGTCGGTCGGTATGTGGGTGGGTGCGCCGGCAGGCAGGCAGACAGACAGACATATAGATTAGATAGATTAGATAGATAGATAGATAGATAGATAGATAGATAGATAGATAGATAGATATCGGTACGTCGGTCGATCGGTCGGTGGGTGGGTGGGTGGGCCGGCAGGCAGACAGGCAGACAGACAGACAGATAGATAGATAGATAGATAGATAGATAGATAGATAGATAGATAGATAGATATCGGTAGGTCGGTCGGTCTGTCGGTGGGTGGGTGGTCGGGCTGGCAGGCAGGCAGATAGATAGATAGATAGATAGATAGATAGATAGAATAGATAGATAGATAGATAGATAGATAGATAGATAGATAGATAGATAGATAGATAGATATCGGTAGGTCGGTGGGTCGGTGGGTAGGTGGATGGGTCAGCCGACCGGCAGACATTCAGACAGACAGACATTCAGACAGACATTCAGACAGACAGACAGACAGACAGACAGACAGACAGACAGACAGACAGACAGACAGATAGATAGATTGATTGATTGATTGATTGATTGATTTCCACCAGAAACCGGGCCTTGTCAGCTAGTTTATTTATATAATCACGTTTCATGAAAGAACCCACATTTGGAGACGCCTCTGAATCTTCGCGCTGTTTGTTTGAAAACGAAAGTCACGTGAAAATTTTGAATAATTTGGGTCGAATCTTGGGGAAGCTGTAAAACTGTTAAAATCATGGTCGTAATCTTTAAGTCATAATTAATATACCGTATATAAGCTAACTTTAAAATCTGCTGTAAAATCTCCAGAACAAAAATTGTTTTGTTGGGTGGACATAATGATAACGTTATATACTAAATCTCATCATTTTATCTCAGCCCGTTACTGAGATATTGAATTTTATATTGAGGCAACCAAAAAAAAACACACTATAGTCGCGCCACATCCTGTTGTATGGGCGCAGGCAGAAAGACTTATGATACCTCTCATCTAATCTCAACTTGTTCCTCTTGTCACTTGCGGTGTCGAGGTGAAGTATAAACAGCGGGAGAGTGCTTGTTTACGGGCATCATGTATCGAGATTTCCATGGACTCTGCTATTCCCTCTGTCCATCGTTTACGTGGTCGGCCTCATCCTCTGCTTCTATTTGGTCTGTACATCATTGCTTGTTGAGGAATTCAGGACTAAAGTGGGAGTTATAGCAGCGCTAGATTTTATTCAATCAATCAATCATGTGCCATGCCGGAAAGCGTGGGCGGTCATGACTCGCCATTTCACTCGATCACCAGTGTCGTGGATCAGCTCAGTGTTCCTGTCTCGTCCATGCCATGTGGCCAAGCCATCCAGGTACTTTCCTCTCGGTCTTCCTCTTGGTCTGTTCCCCTCGATCTTGCCAGTTGTCACTAAGTTCTCCAATCCATTTCTTCTCATAACATGTCCAAACAATTTTGACTGTCTACGTCTAATTTCTCTAATCAGTTTACGATGTTCATTTGTCTCCTGTAGTACTTGGTCATTGGTTTTTCTGTCTGTCCGTGGTATTCTTTGCATTTTCCTCAGAAACCACATTTCTGCAGCCATCAGATGCTTTTCAGCTTGACTGCTCATTGTCCAAGTCGGTCTTTAAGCGAATCATGATGTACTAGGCACTTTTAAAGAGGTAGTTTGCCGTTGCTTTCCTCTATGGCAGTGACCTTACTGGTCGGAGACCGCAGCCATTGACTCAAGACGAGTTCCTTTGCCTGCCGTCGTGTAAATCGAGGCCATGACCCACAAATACCTGTCGGCTGCCCTCAAAATTACACCCACCACCTGCCTTCCGTGGCTTCTTTTGAAAACTTCCAATAAAAGGAACACAATATAACATCACATAATCCACAGAGACACACTATTCACAGGGAATCCAAAGGAAATCACAAGAAATCCAATGAAAAACACTAAATAGCGTCCCTCCGAAAAGTAACGCTTCATCTTGTCGCCATTGTACCGGAAGTTATATAAGATTTTATTAGAAGACAGCAAATCAAATGGTTACCAGTTAACATCAAGAGTCTCTTGGTAGTTGGAAATCTAGCTTTCAAAGTGAGAAAACCTAAAAATGAAATAAGTTAAGTCGAAAACCGAAATCACAGCACTGGAGACATCCAGTACGTGCTTCGTCCTCATCTTCAACAATCAGCGAAGAGTCCCGATACTAATGGTACCAGCTGCAGTCTGATTACGTGTCCGTCTGGCCTATCCTCGGAATAATGAGCGTCGGCAAAACTTAAACAACCAAATAAATCAATTTGATTATTGCTCGCTGGAGTTTAGGCGGCGTGGTGTGCCTTGCCAGTGAGAAGACCTGATCGTTCGGGTCCACATCGATTGACGGATGTCAGTCGCGGCGATCGGGCAAATCTTCAGCTGCAGTCTACGATGGGTGACGTTGTGATATTCTGTTGTGATAATTTGGCCGTGTCCAGCGTGTGCCGCGTGGTCTAGTGTTTACACACCCGCTTCACACGCCGGTGATCCGGGGTTTGTTTCCGGGTCAAGCCAAGGATATGCACTACTGATGGGCTCAAACGAGAGCGACACTCGAGTAGAGTGCTTCCGCATTGACGTGGATAGGCCTTAGGTTCATACCAGAATACGATCAGCGTTGCCACTAGTGGGTTGTGCTCAATATTTAAAACTCAAATCCCGAAACAACCAAATAAATCAATTTCTGATAACTCCCAGCCGCACCATTGTCTCCAGGCAGTGATGGTGTATTTGTTCTTCCACGCCACACACACGAGCCCTAACCACATCCGCCCCATCGTGCACCAACACCCCACCCAGCGGGTCATACCTAGCCAAATTAAGAATATCTTAACACACATGGTTCTGATTTATACAAGTTTGGATTACCTTCCGGTGCAACAAGGAGGAAAGACGGTTTAGCTGTTAAGGTCTCTGGAGTGTTTATGATTGTGGCTATGGTATTCTTATGCATTTTCCTCATGTAAGACTGGAAGTGCATGGATCCTTCGCCCAGCTACCGAGTTAAGTGCGTGGAGCTACACCGTGAGCTGTGGATTTCATGTGGAGTGCTTTTACATCTGTCCGCGGTTGTTTGTATTGTGAACTGCATGTTAAAAAAATAGCAGCCGGCCGGTTGCTGAACTAATATGCAGTAATGTGTGGCTGTTTTTTTTTTCTAGTGATTACTGCTTCCATCGACGATGAATGTATATTTAGTGGCAGACTTTTGGGTTGGCATTCTGGCAGTGGCCATATACATGTATACCAGTGCGGACTGTTGGTTTGTCGAGACTCCTATCTTCCATTTTTCACATGGTGCAGTGAGAAGCATTTTGTGTATATTCACTGGCATAGGAACGGAGCATTACAGGGCTACCCTTTGCCATGTAGTTGGAACCACGAATAACAAATAAATTACTAACACGTTTGAATTTTCGTCTGTGCTACAGATTTGAGAATTTCTATGTTCTAACTATTGAAGGAGACCGATGCACCCATGGAGTAATCAGAATGCGTAGCACAAGAAACCCTTTACAAACCAACCAAACCAGACCAGGCATAGGTCACGTAACACATTCAAGTTATGACCTAAAAGGTGACCTGGTGACGACACTACAGAATAAAGAGCGTTAGTTTCATTTTCGATTCTTTAGTTTCATAAAAACACATAGGCCGGCAGACAGCTGTGTGTCTGGTGAATCAGTCTAACAAACCCCACTGCTAAACATAACTGCTACAGCATAACTATCGCAACTGTTTGCCCCCGTAAAAAACTGCATAATTTAGCAACAAACTGAGGGAAAATATGAGAGTTAGCATATAACCTTATAATTATGTACACCCAACAAAAAAAGTTTGTTCTGGAGATTGTACAGCAAATCTTAATGGTTGTTTATGTGCGGTATATAATTTACAAGTAAGAGATGAAGTGCATATTATGAAATGTATTACACCTTTACGTGGAAACATAAATTTTCAATAATGAATATTTTCCATGGTGTACGAGAATTTCCTTATGAGAAGCACGTCACATAGTGGAACGGAAATGTTCAGAGGTGACGTACATTACTGTAAAAAAAAAGTTTGGTAGCGTGAATTAAATGCATTTCCACTAAAACATCAATGAAATTTAGTCGCTTCCCGCTATTTCACTTTGACCTATAAAAGACATATTCCTTGGGTGGGAGTAAATATAAAATGACAGGAAAATTCCATAACGATGCAACAGATACTTAAAAAAAAAAAAAAAATTAACGTGAATGAGGGTAAACATTTGTGAACGCACTATAGTTAAGCTGTGAGTGTGAAATATCAGTTTTGACTGCTTATACACTACTTGGCTGGTGGTCAGTCTTCTATGTACAATTTTTAAACGTTTCTCGTCATACCTTTTTTTGTTCTTGGTGCTATCAAATTGTCTTCTTGTCTAGGTATTTTATTGTTTCTTCTGATATTGACAATGTTGTTTTACCCCCCCCCCCCCAGACTTTGTCATTGTGTAACTGAATAATAATGCCATGTGATCAGGGCCTTTTTGGGGTCGTGTGTATAGCGTGGAAGAACAGATACACCATTTTTGCTTGGACGAGAATGGTGCGGCAAGGAGTGATCAGAGGATCTGGCCGACACTCAGTTCTCCGAGGACAGACCAGGCGGACACAAGATCAGATTACAACGGGTAACATGAGTACTGGGACTCTTCGCTGATGTTGAAGATGAAGTCAGAACACGTATGGGAATGTGCTTAGTGCCGTGATGTTGGTTCTTGACTCAACTCAACTTAACTCAACTAAATTTATCTCAAAAGATGCGAAACAGTTCCTTAATCTGATTAGGAGTTTCTTTTCGAGTATGTTATACTATGAGAGCGAGAGAGAGAGAGAGAGAGAGAGAGAGAGAGAGAGAGAGAGAGCGAAAGAGAGAGAGAGAGCGAAAGAGAGAGAGAGCGAAAGAGAGAGAGAGAGAGCGAAAGAGAGAGAGAGCGAAAGAGAGAGAGAGAGCGAAAGAGAGAGAGAGAGAGCGAAAGAGAGAGAGAGCGAAAGAGAGAGAGAGAGCGAAAGAGAGAGAGAGAGAGAGAGAGAGAGAGAGAGAGAGCGAAAGAGAGAGAGAGAGCGAAAGAGAGAGAGAGAGCGAAAGAGAGAGAGAGCGAAAGAGAGAGAGAGAGAGCGAAAGAGAGAGAGAGAGCGAAAGAGAGAGAGAGAGAGCAAAAGAGAGAGAGCGAAAGAGTGAGAGAGCAAAAGAGAGAGAGAGCAAAAGAGAGAGAGAGAGAGCGAAAGAGAGAGAGAGAGAGCGAGAGAGAGAGAGAGCGAAAGAGAGAGAGAGAGCGAAAGAGAGAGAGAGCGAAAGAGAGAGAGAGAGAGAGAGAGCGAAAGAGAGAGAGAGAGCGAGAGAGAGAGTGAAAGAGAGAGCGAGCGAAAGAGAGAGAGAGAGAGAGCGAAAGAGAGAGAGAGAGAGAGAGAGAGAGAGAGAGAGAGAGAGAGAGAGAGGGAAGGGTGTTTATATGGTGGAGCCAAAAGAAATGCGTGTGTGGGGGAGCTAAGCGGCGCGCAGTTTGAGGGAGCCACGAGAAATGCCAAAGTATGGTCAATAGTTTTAGAAAGGGTGTTGGGAAGGGTTTGCTGTTGGGGTTACTGACATATGCCTGTGTCAGTGACATTGAGATGAGTGACCTGTGTAGCGGGACTACGAGAGAAACAATCAGCCCTGAGAAATAATGGGGCGGGTGTGAGTGGATACCCCTAGGGTGGATGGGGCGAAAGACAGTTGAGTGTTGTGTGAAGTCAGGAGACTTGAAAGTCAGTGAGAGAAGAGACCGACTGCGGGTCAGGTCGTTTAAGACAGTTGATGTTTTGACTCCGAACGGGTCGGGAGTTGAAGGATAAAAGCGGAGGTAGGACGGATAGAGCTCCGTCCTGGATTGTGTTTTCCTCCGAGTTTGAATGCAGGCCTAAAACCCAGAGTGGGGTGGATAGTGAGTGTAGGCCTATACCCATTGTGTGGGTTGTCGTGTGTGAGGTCCAGCTGGGGCTAGTTGCTGGATACCTGTCGTGTACATTCGAGAGTAAGGAGGCCTTGAGAAGGCAGTGATGTGTGCGGATTAAGTGTGAGGAGGATATACTTATTCGGTGGATTTATATTGTGTCTGGATATATAAGGATGTTCCGTTTGTCCGTGTTCTTTCTGTATTAAAGGATTATGTACGCCAACTCAATCTTGTTTACTGACTGATGGATGTGTATTACTGGGGTGAGTTGCATTGTGAGACAGTGAGATAGCTCAATTGACACACCAGGAGCATCGTTACCCAGACAACGACCATCGCACGCACTTATCATAAAGAACGTCGTGTGATAGTTACCAAATCTGTAGTCAAATTTTTAATTTTTCCCACCGTGATAGAACAAAACAAAACGAAGAAACGTTCGCCTGCTTATTTCATAGTTAAAAAGTTTGTTGCATATCCTTAACTTGACGTTGCAATCAACCCCAGAACTTTTCGGCCGCTTGTGATTCCTGGGAAAGTTTACGTTCAGTAGTTTTACATTGCTTTCTGAACAGGTAGCATCCATACCATTTCATAAAAAAAACCAGCGCAAGATTCGTCTGCTGCCAATTCTCCTACAGCTGTGTTTTGAACGCGGTAAGCCGGATTACCAACTGCGTCCGTTACTACTTCGCTGCGGAGACGGCAATTTTACAGTTATCGCTTGACATCTTTGTGTGTGACAAATTGTGTGGAACACTTCTTCTTCTTCTTCTTCTTCTTCTTCTTCTTCTTCTTCTTCTTCTTCTTCTTCTTCTTCTTCTTCTTCTTCTTCTTCTTCTTCTTCTTCTTCTTCTTCTTCTTCTTCTTCTTCTTCTTCTTCTTCTTCTTCTTCTTCTTCTTCTTCTTCTTCTTCTTCTTCTTCTTCTTCTTCTTCTTCTTCTTCTTTTTCTTCTTCCAAATGAAGCATGGACCTCCAAAACAACTATACCAAGCTTTGTGTAGACAGTTCATGTTTGGTTAAATTTTACAGCTAAGTTTCCTGAGGGTTGAGGCAACCGTAACGTAGCCTCCTACGACATGCAAGTTAGCCGACATTGTTACCATGCTTTGCTGATTTTTTGTTCGCGCCGTAGTAACACACTGGCGTGTTGTACATTTGGCCATAGTTTTGTAGTGGCGAAAGCAACGCAGTTTAGTTTCAGATTCGTTTTCAATGAGGAAGTTTTACAAGCAGCTGCGGATATTCTACATAGTTCTAATTATTTTAGACGTTTTGTTTAATTCATTCTGTATTTAGTATTCATATGTGTATTATATTTGTATGTGAACAAACTCTACTGATCTGTTCAGTGGTGTACCGATAGTGTTTGAAATACCTGCACAATCTGATATGGTTTAGTTATCTAGCGGTATGAGTCTAGCGTATCCGGTTATTCCACGTTGCTAAGTAACTCTGGTAAGTATTAGTACTACCAGTCGAGAAAGCAAACTATCTCTATTCCCGCCAGGACATAATGGGTATATGATGCTAGACTCATATTTTACACCGATCGACACTGTGTTGCCACTACCACACCGACCGCCTTTACTTACCAGCACATTTTCTGGTACCATTACGACCTGAGAGCCCAGGTGAGTGATAACAGAATCCGGGCCTCGGAGGAAAACTGAAATACTTTAGTCACGTGAAATTCCACTGTGGTTTAGAACTAACAGTTATGTAATGCACGGTTTTGTAATAAGAGGCGTGGCCTACCTATACGATAGTGGACACAGGATACACTGGACATGCACAAGTATGTGGCAGGAGGGCTGGCGGAGGAGCGAGAATAGTTTCTGTGGGTTATGATGAGGGCGAAGTTCAGCAAAGGACTTTCTAGATGATGATGATGAGTGTATGCATTTGACACTTGATCATAACTAACCAGGATGTGATTTTGCCGCATCATTTTATAGACACGGCGTTGAGATATAATAATATCAGTGAGTGGAGGAGTTCGTCACCGCACAGACAGATGGACATTCAGCTGGACTGAGAAACGGTCAGGCAGATTGTCTATCATCACTGCCGGGATCTGCATAGGCCAATTGTGTGCAAACAGAAAGACATGATAGTCAGTTGAAAATGATCGTGTAGGCAACTGAACTTACTGTGCGAACATGTGTATATTTCAGCTTGAAGAATTTATATAGTTATTTTACTTTATGT
Source organism: Cepaea hortensis (assembly GCA_963921405.1). Classification (NCBI taxonomy): domain Eukaryota; kingdom Metazoa; phylum Mollusca; class Gastropoda; order Stylommatophora; family Helicidae; genus Cepaea; species Cepaea hortensis. Next base: position 460,110,915 of record OY992876.1, on the reverse strand, counting down.
TGTGTGAATTCTGCAGTATGTACCTCACGAGATGCAGTAAAATATGCCAGACATGAAATCGTGCAATCTATTGTTTGTGTCTTTGTTATTCAAATTCACTAAGGGAAACAATTGCTATGACTCTCTTGCAATCTGGCACTGCGCTAAGAGTGTAGTCCTCAGCAGGCTTTATCCCCGCAGAGACCATTGTGGATCCTCACTTCCATAGCCAGGCTAATGTCTCCTCCCCAGTTGAAACCCAGCACATCGGAGCATTATAAGCCCAAATCTAGAGCACCAGCGCAATTCGAATCCAACCACGCCTCATAAGAGCATTATGAAGTCCAAGACTGCCACATAAGCTCAGTGTGAAGTTAAATCCTACGAAACCAGCGTATTGTGAAGTCCATCTAATAGATCAGCGCATTATGAAGCCGAACTCTAGCACAGCAGCACACGTTCATCGCTTCAATCTGGATAGAGAGACATTTAAATGTGCTAACTGAAAAAAAGTCGTACAGTCTCGGGAAGAAGACGAAGAAGAAATAAAATCAACTTCAAATCAAATCAACTTTATTAGGGTCACAAATTGGGCGTGCAGGCCCGTCTTACATTCGGCCCTTCCAATCACTCGTCTTTCATTCATCAAGAGCATTATACATTTACATAGGAAGAAAGATAAACTTGTGAAATGAATTTTGTAAACATAAGGCAAATTACCATGTTATGAGGCCCATCTCCCACCTACCCATACATCACCCCACCCACACACACACCCCACCTACCCACATACACGCACACCAAGGGACACATACATACCCCACCAACCGACCCATCTCCCTTCTGCACATCCCCCACCCACACACTCTCCCCTCACCTGTTCCCCCAACCAAAACACACTCGGCACCCACAAACATTCCCCCACCAACCCACACATCCCACATACACATCCTAACCCACACATCCTCTCCCCATCAACACCTCAAACCACCCATCCCCCAGCCACATTTCCATTGACCACATATTCACCACCCACGCACACAATCCCCCACTACCCCACACATCGCACATCCACTCACACATCCCCAAACCATACACACACATCTCCACCAATTGACATTTCCCTACCCCCCCCCCCCACACACACACACACATCTCCCTAACCACCCACACATCCCTAATCCACTCACACACACACCCCACCACCCACACATACATCCTCCACCCACCCATACATGCCTTAACCCAATCCCCCACTACACAATCCCCCGCCCGCACATCACATACATCCCCTACCACGCAATATTCCCAACCCACGCATCGCACACACACATATCCCTCACCAACACATCCCACACCCACATACCACCACACATCCCCACCTACACACCACACACATATCCCCCACCCACATACCGCACAATATTCCCACCCACACCCACACAGATACCCTTACCCATCCACCCCACATACCCCCACCCACACACCACAAAAAATCCCCCATCCACACACATATACCTCACCCACACAATATCCCTAACCAACACACCACACACTTCTCCCCACCCACACACGCATTCCCTACCCGTCCACCAACACACACTCACTCACGCACACATCCTCCACTAAGCACCCACACACCCCCACCCACCCCAACCAAACATCTCTCGATCACAATATCCCTACCCACACACATCCTCCACCCACTCACACATCCCACCCCGACACATACACATCCCTCACCCACCTACACATCCCTAAGCCACTCACACACCCCCACCCACACATTCCCCATCCACGCACACATCTCCCACCCACACACCCCCACATACTTCCCCCAACCACCCCACATCCCCTACTCACCCACACATATACCCCACCAATACACACATTCCCCGCACCCATCACACACATCCCCCACACCACACACTATCCCCCACCCACACACATATCCTCACCCATACCACCACACCCCCACCCACACACCATGCACACATCCCCCACCAACACACCGCACACATATATCAAACCCACACACCATACACTTCTCCCCACCGACCCTTGCATCCCCAATCCACCCAACACAATCCCCTACCCACACAACCCCGCTACCCACACATACTTCCTCAAACCACCCACACATCACCACCCACATACACACACACACACCCCACACCCATCCCATACACATATCCTCCACCCATACACACATCCCCCACACCCATTCCCACACCCCTACTTTCACCCCCACACATCCATCCACACATCCCACCAACACCCACAAATATCACTACCCACAAAAACCCACACACCCCAACCCATCCAAACGCATACCCCCACCCACACATCCCCCACCCACACATATCCCCACACTGACACACATCCTCCACACACACTCACACCTCCTCACATCTAGACACATACAAAATGTCTGACGTTAGCATTGAAACTAGTATGAACAAACTCCCACACTTTACTCACACACATACACTGACAATTGTCATGAGCAGTCTCATAAAAATGTTAAACATGGAGAAAAACGTGTACATAAAAAGTATGTGACGTAAAAATAGTGATGCTCCCACACACAGAGATACACACAGAGAAGGCACACACACACACACACACACACACACACACACACACACACACACACACACACACACATATTCACTCTCACGCTCACTCATTCTGTCTTTCATTCACACTCACTGACTCTCTCACTCAAACTACAATAATGTACATAAGTTTAGATTATACATGATAAAATCAAATGGTATTTAACTGATAATATGACAGATGAGAATACACAAACATATGGATTCGCGTGTTACATAACATGCGTGTTACATGACATGCATCTGCTCAGCTCTCTCTCTCTCTCTCCCTCTCTCTCTCTCTCTCTCTCTCTCTCTCTCTCTCTCTCTCTCTCTGTCTGTATTCTTTCATATACACACACTCACACGCATGCGCGCGCTCACACACACACACACACACACACTAACACATCAACTCTCGAACTGTCTCACTCTCTCACACACAATCCTTCACACACACACTCACTCTCTCAATCACACTTTCTCACACATATACATACGCATGAACGCATGCACGCACGAACACACTCCCTCACTCACTCTCACACATCCACGTACGAATACATGCACTGACACATTCCCCTACCATTTCTCGCTCAATCACTCTCTCCACACACACGCACGCACGTGCGCACACACACATTCACTCTCTCACTCTCTCTGACACTCTCTGCAGAAGAAGGAAGAAGAAGAACAAGAAGAAGAAGAAGAATTTTATATCAAGAAAACCATTACATGTTGAACAATTAACTCCTATATGTTCAAACCACTCAATATTAATGTCTACAAACATTGTCTCAATACTCTGAATAGTAATCCCCCCAAACACTGCTGTATTCCATGGACAACGAACACAGAATGAGTCAAGATCAGGAACATCTGGTAGCCCTCGCATTTGTTCAACTTATACCGAATTGTTTGACACAACGAATAACGAAGACACAAAACAATAAATTGCCTGATTTATTGCCTGGCATATTTCACTGCATCTCGTCAGGTTCAAACTTAAGTAATCACACAAGAAAAACAAAAGCAATAAGACAAATCCTTCAAGCTTAAATACACAACATGCGTGTGGTTAAAATTAATTGCATATCCTTTACAGGACGTAACAGTTATCCCCAGCATTTATTTGGCTGTTCGTGATTCTGGGCAAGTTTACGTTCAGTAGTTTGCCATTGTTTTCTGAGCCAGCGGCACCCATACCATTTCATAAGAAACGAACATAAGGCGGTCTGCTCCCAAATCGCCCACAGCTGTGCTTCTAACGGGTATGCGGGACCACGAACTGAGTCCGTAACCTTTTCACCACGGAGCAGCCCTGGTTAAAGTAATAGCTTATATATTTGTGGCTAAAGTAATACTTAATATATTTGTAGCTAAAGTAATACTTGATATATTTGTGGTTAAAGTAATACTTGATATATTTGTGGTTAAAGTAATACTTGATATATTTGTGGTTAAAGTAATACTTGATATATTTGTGGCTAAAGTAATACTTGATATATTTGTGGCTAAAGTAATACTTGATATATTTGTAGCTAAAGTAATACTTGATATATTTGTGGTTAAAGTAATACTTGATATATTTGTGGTTAAAGTAATAACTGATTTATTGTTGTTAAAGTAATAACTGATCTTCGTGGTTATATATATATATATATATATATATATATATATATATATATATATATATATATATATATATATATATATATATATATATATATGTATATGTATTAATTCGCATATCCTTTTTACAGGACATCGCTGTCAACAGCAGCATCTTTCAGCTGTCTGTTGATTTCTTGGCAAGATTACGCTCAGTAGTTTGCCATTGCTTTCTGAGCGACCGGCTCACATACCCCGTAAGTTACCGAAGCGGAGAGTACCGCTACCAATTCTCACGCAACGTCACGTTACTTACGAGAGTATACGAGATTACGGAGAAAGTCGTGTAACCTCTAGACCAGGGAGCCGGCATATATATATATATATATATATATATATATATATATATATATATATATATATATATATATATATATATATATATATATATATATATATCAGAGATTGAAGGCCAAGACCAAAATTAGCAGGGTACTAATCAGAGAGTTGCTTTTTGCGGATGATGCTGCGATTACGACCCACTCTGAGGAAGAATTACATCTACTATCTGCATTCTCCAATGCTTGTTCTGAATTTGGTTTAACAATTAGCAAAAAGAAGACAGATTATGTCACAAGGTGCACATGGTGTACCATCAATCTTTATTGACGACGCCGAACTGGAGATAGTAGACCATTTTACATATCTAGTATCAGAGGTAAATAGCAAATTATCCCTCGATCAGGAAATCAACATCAGGATTGGCAAGGCAGCAACAACAATGAACATGTTAGCAAAAAGAGTCTGGGAGAACAGGAAGCTTACTGCCAAAACAAAAGTCCTCGTCTACCAAGCCTGTGTCCTTAGTACTCTTCTTTATGGCAGTGAAACCTGGACAACTTACTCACGCCAAGAGAAACGTTTAAACAACTTTCATATGCGGTGTCTGCGAAGAATTCTTGGTATTAAGTGGCAAGACAAAATCACAAGTACTGAAGTATTGGAAAGATCAGGTTGTGTGACGGTGTATTCCATGCTCAGTCTTCGTAGACTTAGATGGATAGGACACGTTAGGAGGATGGATGATGGTAGAATACCAAAGGACATCTTTTTTGGTGAATTACAGACGGGTAGGAGATCTCAGGGTCGGCCTCTACTACGATACAAATATGTGTGTAAGCGGGACATGATTGATACAGGCATTGATAATGCACATTGGGAGCACGTCGCCGCTGAACGTGTTGCATGGAGGGCAACTATCATAAATGGAATAAAGACAAAGGAGAAAATGATTGCAGATAAAGCACACAAAGAGCGTGAGAGACGTAAGATGGTGCAAAATGGTGGAAGTGACCATGTTGTCACATGCACCTACTGTGGGCAAACATGTGCAGCAAGAATTGGCCTTACCAGCCACACTCGCCACCGCCATGGGTCGTAGTTATTAAGCCTTTTTGAAGCACAATGTACCAAACTATCGTCTGTCAAGACGGAAAGGTGCCAATGATATATATATATATATATATATATATATATATATATATATATATATATATATATATATATATATATATATATATATGGTTAAAGTAATAATTGATATATTTGTGGTTAAAGTAACAACTGGTATATTTGTGGTTAAAGTAATAAATATATTTGAATTTAAAGTACTAACTGATTTATTTGTGGTTAAAGAAATAACTGATATGTGTGGTTAAAGTAATAATTGATATATTTATGGTTAAAATAATAACTACAGTGAGTTATTCCAGAAACATACATTCTTAACTCAGCCCAGTGAGTTATTCCATAAACATACAATCTTCGCTTAGCTATTTTGTGTACCCCTAAGTGGTACAATCTCCAGACCGTGCCTTACTTTAATCCAGTCCAAAACAGTCTCCACATAAATATCGTCTGTTACTATAGCAAGACTCACAGAGACGCATTCTTCGCCCATTACGTTCAGACAATCTCGCAATATACAATCATCATCCTGCGAGGTACAGTCTTCACACCAACGAGAAACTATCTTCATCCAGCAGTACATTCTGTATCTATAAAATGTTTATTATCAAAAGAATATCCGATGTGTTTAACAAATTTCTAAATAAACCGGATGCTACTCCAAGTGACAAAAAGTCGTCCAAAGATGATTGCAGCACACCGGGATCAGAGTTGTTTCCACCTGGAGATGACAGACAATCGTCAAAGGAGGAAGAACAACGTGCAAAGAGCACACGTGAAACAAGGAAAGTCTACCAATCACTATCGCCAAATAGAGAGAAAAATATACAAGCACATCAAGTGTCTTCAGAACCAGCACCTCAATCACAGAGGGCGCCAACACATTCGTCATTGGACACTGGTACACAGACCTCGCTTGCACTGTCTTCAGGGAAGGATTTAGCTCAGCCAAAGGATTCATCGACAACCCCAACGCCTGAGTTAGCTCCACAGCTAGCTTATTATGCGTTAAGATGTGGATGCATAGTACTTGCAGTAGCGGGATCGTCTTGTAGGAGTGGTGCTGAACTTCAGGCAGCTACAGGCTCGAAGATAACGCCCCAGGCTTTGGTACAGTATTGTTTGGAACATAAACAGCGTCTACAAGTAATGCAGTCCCGCAAGGGATCTGCACAGCCACGGCCAGAATCTTCAGCATCAGCCCCACAAGTAAAGCCTCCGTCAGCCGGGTTAGGACATACTGGGCACCTCCAACCTCCACATGAAGAGTCGTCGGTGGCGAAGGTTACTCTGGATACAGCAAACAAACAACAAACACAACTTAGACTATCGATAGAGCCCACTAAAAGAAGCTCCGCTAGGGAACCACTACCTGAGAAAAACAGAATTCCAAGGTTACAGGTAAGCAAAGTAATTAGAAAGTATACATAATGTATTTTTTTTTTTTAAAACCGTGAGTCTAGACCAGTAGTCCCAACCAACATGGTGTGAAAGGGGTGGCGAAAGAGGAGGGGGGAGGGGACAGGTGTGATGGAAATATTCAAAAGTCAGTTAGATGGTCTTGTTTACTATATTGAATTGTTACAGTGGATATGTCACGTTAGGTTGTTCAGACCGAGATTGGTATGCTGGTTTCCTATCCGGTCAGCATTAGCTTTGTGACCACCCATAAACCTCATGGGAGATGATCGTTCTGATTTCTCCTTTCTTTGGATATCCACACAAGAGATATATATTTTATAAATGTTCTATCTGGGTAGCTAATTTGGGGACATGTTGCCAGGACACGGTCATTTATGGTCAACTGTAACGATTTCCAACAGAAGAGAAGTCATCAACTCGTGTCTGGAGAAGAAAGCTTTATAACTGTGTCTGCTTGCTCCTTAAGAGGAACAAATGAAATATCCAGGAAATCAGACATTTAGCCATATCAGTGGTCTTAATCAGCCCTTACAAATGTACTAAACATCTATTTTACAATGTAGCGTTAGGCTAATATATGGAACACATTCTATAGGCATACATGAATATATTCATGCAACAATAAGTGACATTAATATTCTCTTACACCACAGATTGGTGAGTCGTATTCTGCAAGTAACTTGTAGTGATATAAGACAGAGATGTGTTTATTATCTAAGACTGCACTTGAAAACATTGCTATAGCGTGTATTTTTAATGATTGTGGGGTTGTTGAAAATATTGCCGTTTCAAGTTTTGTATTTACCTTTTATAAGTTATGTTGCATGAACTCCACAGAGGGTGGATACAAAACTTGGAACGACAATATTTTCAAAAACGCCAGTCATTAAAAATACACCCTATAGATTGAATTACCATCTGCCTTGACTAGTCCGTGTTAGAACAGAACGTGAATTTGAAAACTCTCATTTCAATTTAGGCCCATTGAGTCACGATGTTACGAAACTTTCGATTCCATTGGCTAGTATTGTTAACCTGCGCATTGCCAAATAATCGCCGTCGTGGATCAATTTATATGTGCAAGGTATATTAATGAAAAATATTTGTATATGTGGGAATTAATAGTTACAATACATGTCACTCAAAGGCTATATGTACACATTTATCAAAAATTATATTAAAAAAAAATACCGGATGGCTAGTCAGTCTTATGCTTTCCGTGGGTTATTGGGTCGATGTCAAGCCTTTTGTTTTTGCATATCCTTTTTACAGGACATCTCTGTCAACACCAGCATTTTACTGCTGTTGTTGATGTCTTGGCAAGTTTACGTTAAGTAGTTTGCCATTGTTCTCTGAACAACCGGCTCCCATACCTATTCGCGAAAACCAGCGCAACGCGGTCTGCTGCCAAATTGCGCGCAGCTGTGTTTCAAACGCTGGTAAGTGGGATTATGAATCGCGTCTGTAAGTCCTTTGCCACGGAGACGGCGATGCCAAGCCTGGTTGAGTGATTTGTTAACTCTTAGCTTTCCTCCCATACAATCAAACGTATTATATACAATGGTGATGTGGGTATGGGGGATTATTTGAAAGGAGAGGGGTTAGATTGAACTCACATCCAGCACGCCACACAGCTGCTCTGACACAGGACAGAGTCCTTATGGCTAGCGTTGAGGAAGGCAACATTCTGTACAGGACCTGATACATGACAATTATGATAATTATGTTGAAGTCGACGCCATGGCATTTGGAACAAGCCCTTACGTGCCCAGCATTTCCCTCTAGAAGTGGAAAGTCTGGATGCTTGCAACAGATAACAATACACACGCATTAAAGATGAGTATACTTACAAAACGAATACAAATATCAACATGTATTACTTGTCAGAATTGCGATATCCGCAAGACGAAGATGATTTAGTCAAGTTCAGTGTGTGGATGCAAGCGGAGACACAAATAAGAAGGTATAAGTGGGAAAGATCACAGCTACATTACCAATGATGTGTGCGCAAAGGGGATTTAGAGACAGAGGAGGACTAGACTGAGCAGGACTGAATGTCTTGCTTGAAACAAATGGAGTTGAAGACCATGGAAGCTAAGGAATAATACGTTACAACAGTAGTAGTAGTAGTAGTAGTAGTAGTAGTAGTAGTAGTAGTAGTAGTAGTAGTAGTAGTAGTTGTAGTAGTAGTAGTAGTAGTAGTAGTAGTAGTAGGAACTTGACTAAATCATCTTCGTCTTGCGGATATCGCAATAGTAGTAGTAGAAGTAGTATAAGTGGTGGCGGCGGTGGTGGTGGTGGTAGGAGCGGTTGGCCGAGTGGCTAGAATGCCGGATTCTTCTTCGGAAGACCCGGGTTCCAATCCTCGGTTAAGTGTGGATTTTTCTTTCTGTCAGGGGCAAACAGAAAACCCAAATCTGCACAGTTCGCGGCGATTACACTAACACGGCGGCTTTAATTCCTCAGACTCAAGACCCCCTTGCCATACACCGCAAGGCATTGTATTGGCAGTAAATGACATGATGACAGTCATCTCATCTCATCATGTTCCTCTTGTACTTTGCGGTGTCGAGGTGAAGTATAAACAGCGGGAGAGTGCCCGCTTATGGACTTCATGTATCGATATTCTCATGGACTGTTATTCCCTACGTCCATCGTTTTCGTGGTCGGTCTCTTCCTCTGCATGATGACAGTAACTGTTGTTATTGCTGAAGAAGAATACGTTATAGTAGTAGTAGTAGTAGTAGCAGCAGTAGTAGTAGTAGTAGTAGTAGTAGTAGTAGTAGTAGTAGTAGTAGTAGTAGTAGTAGTAGTATTTGTAGCAACAAAAGTAATAGTAGCAGTAGTTGTAGTAGTAGTAGTAGGTGTCAGAGTCTCACCCAGAGTTAGAACGCGTTGTCTGTACCAACGCTCGACAATGCAACGCTGAACTATGATAAACACTACAGCTATAACGCGGCGTCGTCGACAACGCCAGGCAATCAACACTGAGCGATGCTAAGCAGTCGGCGGTCAGCTGGAACACAGCGTGAACATTGGGGGTCACGCAAGCTGACTCGAGCACAACTGAGGCGTGTGCTAAAAGGCCAGCCAGACTGGGCTTGGGCGCCGTAACGGACTGACGTGTGAATGCGGCCTGAGAGTTTGTGCATGTATTGATCGCTAGCCTGTATGACCGTTGGGGATGGAACGCCTGTGTGTTTGACTTGTAAGTGGAGTGCATTGATGTATTATTATATTGATGTATTGATTGCTTGTATTTATGATCTATTTGCTATTGTGAATTGTGATTGCGCGAAGCCTGTATTGTCCCTGATGTGTGCAGTGCGCGAATAAATAGCGCGAAGTATATTATCGGTTATTCGCCTCGTGTTATTTGATAATCATATTTAGTATCACACTTGTCAAGATACGAGCCATAGTTCTTGCTCTACGCAAGACTCTGACAAGTGCGAACGTGGGGGATAGTCCTCATTGGATTTGAACCGTTAAATACGAAAAGTACAGTGTTAAATAAGTGCAAACATGGCGACTGTTGTCGGGTTTTTGAATCAGTTGTTTGTATAAAGTGCGAGTTTTGAACAAATGCTAGCGTGTAGGTAATAATTTAACAGATAAATACTATCTTTCGGGTTGATTTATTAAACCACAAGTGCGTCTTTGGACTTAGTAAATCTCAACCGAGTTAGTGAAGTGATAAAAACCAAACTGGCGGCCATGTCCTTGAATGTCATTGAGTAGAAGTTGTGTAAGCGGTAAGTCTGGAAAGTGTGAAAAGAGAGTTGTTAAGTGTGATGAAACGACTAACAACAATACTTGACGACATACAAACCTACAAAAACTTAAGTGACATTACATACACCACACACTTGCACATGTTCTAATTTCTCTTGTTTCAAAAATAACAGGTTGTTTGGTGTCATCTACATCTGTCCCTTGTAAACTCCGAATTTTTTTGGTCGACCTGAATTAAAAACCAGTGTGGTTTCGGGCAGTACTGAGCAGCCATTGTCCGGCACATTGTCTCAGGAGTACTTGAGTATAAATATTTTTTTTTCTCTTTCGTATACTTTCGTTCATCAGGCCTAAACATAAGCTGTAAACTTGTGAACTTAAATTACTAACAACTTTATTAATTTTGTGTCTATCGATTTCATCATACATTTTGTTCATCATGTCTAGTTTAAACGAGTACATCGAAATGGGTTTAAAGATGAACTTTTCTGGTGAAGAGTTAAGGGCCTGGAGTGAGAAAAAGTTTGCAGAATACCTCCTACTACAGGAGAAGGTTAATGAACGTGATGAGAGAGCAGCCGAAAGATATTTGAAACTTAAGCAAGCAGAAACAGATGCAGAAATAAGAAAAGCTGAAATTTTAGCCCAAACCAAGAAAGAAGAGTTTGAAGTACAGCTAAAAATTGAACAGCTGAAAGCAGAAACTTCCAAAGAAAAGGAAGATAGAAAATCTGACAAAGATCAGCCATACAAGAAATACCAAGGGCTGATTAAAAGTTACACCACAGGTGATTGCATAGCAGCTTTCACACAAAATTTTGAATGTATTATGGATCATTACCAGATCCCAAAGTCAGAATGGAGTATAATATACATGAGAAGTCTTTCTGGAGAACCTCTGAAAGATATAGAGTCTATTCCAAATGACCCGAAGAAAGATTATCAGTATAGTAAGACACAAATTATGTCTCATTTTCTGCTAGATGAAGCAGGCTACAGAGAACAATTTGGTAAATTTCTCCTAAACCAACACAAACGTTCTCTGATTACATCTCAGAAATACAGAATGTTTTTTCTAAGTGGCTGTCAGCAGCCAGAGTGAATGGTAATTTTGATAGATTGACAGATCTTATTTTGAGAGATAAAATTATCACATCTCTCCCACCTCCATTTTCGAAATTTCTATTAGAATGTCAGTGTGAAAGTGTACAACAGATTGAAAGTCGTGGCTCAGGTTATTTTTCAGCCAATAAACAATGTTTCATTACTGGTCTTACTAGCACAGACTTTGTAGCAGCCGCTACATATGATAGATCTAAGTCAGTGCCCTACAACAAACAAAAGCCCTATAGGCAATCTGCTGAACAGTTTAAGAAATGCAAATATTGTCATTTGTCACACAACGAAACTGAAATGTGTGACCAACTTCCTGGTTATACGTCTTACTTACAAAACTACATAGTGAAGCAAGACAAAGAAAGAAAGGTATGCAGACGTGCCACAAAATGCTTCCTTTGTAAGGCTTTCGGCCATTGGCGGAAAGATTGTAAAGCCAAAGCTATGTCCAGAAAGGCTAATGCAGCCATGATTGATAGTTCTTCATCAGAAGATGAAAGTGTAGAATATCACCTTGTAAACGCAGCACATTCTATTGATGTGTTTCAACACGACAAATGTACTATCTGTGATCAATTTCATGAGGATGGCATTTTGAAATGTGGCCATTTCATACCTGTTACAAATGAGGAAGCCAATTTAGTAGTCAACTCCCAAGGTAAATTAAATATCCACCATGGGTATATTAACGGTAGAGCTGCCACTGTTTTACGTGATAGCGGCAGTACCCTCATTGGCATTAAGAGAGACTATATCTTACCATCACAATATAGTGGTAAATATGTTACATGCAGAACGTTCTCGGGTAACATCGAGAGATACCCGCTTGCATGGGCATATATAAGTACACCATTTCTTACAGGAAAGGTCAAATGCGCAGCATTAACCAATCCTTGCTGCGATGTCATAATTGGTCACCTTCCTGAGGTTAATGATATGCCACATGACAGTATTATATCCACTGTCACTTGTAACATTAATAATACCATTTCACCGTCATCACAAATCACCATTCATGATGTATTACCACCTGTAAATGAATGTATGTATGCCAATTTGGCAACGTCATCACATGAATGGAGTTGTTTGAATGTAACACCAAGTTGTAATGTAAATGATAACCTTGAGATTGCAAATGCAGTAACCAGATCTACTGCTCAAATGCAAGATCGAATCGATCAGACAGAGGCTTTACAGCTAATAAGCCCAGTTGTAACATCTCCTGAAACAACCAGGGATAAATTTATAACAGCTCAAAAAGCCGATCGATCTCTGCAGAAGTATTTTAAACTAATATACCAAAAGCCACGAGTAGCAAAGAACGCTAAATGGTATTTTGCTCTGAAAAACGGAATTCTGACACGGTACTATACCAAAGGTTCTAGCACTACAGAACAAACGGTGCTACCTTCAGAAAACCGCAACCAAGCATTACAGCTAGCGCATGACATACCCTTTGCAGGGCATATGGCGTATGCTAAAACACGAGCAAGGTTACTTACTCAATTCTATTGGTCTAAATTTTGCAGTGATACCAAACTGTATTGCAGATCGTGTGACATCTGCCAAAAGCTTGTTAAAAAGGGGAAACACCCGCAAGCAGAACTGCAAATCACTGATTTGGCAAGTAGACCGTTTGAAAAGATCTCGGTCGATATAGTTGGTCCTCTTAACCACATAACATCAAGAGGAAATAAATATATTGCAACAACAATTGATTTATGTAGTCGGTGGCCAGAAGCCATTCCGATGAAGAACATAACTTCCAAAGATATCATGGAAGTATTCTTCCATATTTTTGCAAGGGTAGGATTCCGTGATACCATCCTTTCAGATCGGTTCAGCCAGTTTATTGCCGCAGTTACACAAGCCTTTACTAAGATGTTGGGGGTGAAGCAATGCTTTAACAGCCCGTACCACCCACACTCCACGGGTATCATAGAAAAGATCAACGGCGATCTTAAACATATGCTCTCCAAAGTAACACAAGAACATCCCGAAGATTGGGACACGTATCTACCTGCTATTTTATTTGCATATAGGGAAGTACCACATTCCAGCACTGGATTCTCACCATTTGAAATTGTATATGGTGCCAAACCACGTGGCCCATTATCGTTGTACCAGTCTATGCTGACTGAAAGTAAAACTATATCTACACCCATTTCATCGTGTGAACATGTAACATCATTGCGCGATAGAATCATGAGATCATGTGTGTTAGCGAAAGAAGCACTACAAAAATCTGGTGCTATCTACCGACAATACGCTAACAGAGAATATAGAACCATTACTCTGACGCCAGGACAGGACGTTCCTCTTCTATTGCCAAGGGACAGACATCTTCTCACAGACTCATGGCAAGGACCGTTTAAAGTGTTACGACAAATTTCGACAGTAGATTACGAAATTGCAGTTAAGGACAAACACAAGATTTTTCATATTAACATGCTTAAACCATATTACCACAGGGACGACGAACAAGTAGAGACTACAGCAAGCACAACAATATTGGACCAGACAGACGACAACGATACTGACGAGATACCAACACCAGTACTGGACACGACAACCAACCTACAGGACATAAAGGTAAATCCCAAGCTGACGCAGACACAGACTGACAGTTGCAGACAAGTATTACAAGAATACAGTACAATTTTTTCTAACAACCCAGGACAGACAGAGTTAGTGCAGCATCATATTATTTTGACATCTGACATCCCAATAAAATGCAGACCATATTCCATTCCTATACACTACAAAGACAAATTACACCAAGAAATTATTGATTTAGAAGCAAACCATATCATCCGACGTTCACAATCACATTTTTGTTCACCGATTGTCATTGTGAGAAAAAAGGACAACACAATAAGACTCTGTGTTGACTATAGGAAACTCAACAGCATTACACAGTTGGATTTAGAACCAATGAGCAACTGTGAAGACATACTAACTGAACTGACTGACCCACGTTACTTTACTAAACTTGACATGACAAAAGGTTACTGGCAAATACCTGTACATGCTGACAGTATATATCTGACAGCATTTGCCACACCCTGGGGACTACACGAATGGTGCAAGTTGCCATTCGGGCTAGTTAATGCTCCAGCAACCTTTGTCAGAATGACAAGACGACTTTTGACAGGCATTTCCAACATCATTTGGTACATGGGCGACATTTGCATACATACAAAGAACATGACAGACCACATAACAGCACTACAGCAGACATTCGACAGGATTAGACAACATGGACTGACAATAAAACCATCCAAAGTTGATATAGCCTTTCAAGAAATCTCATTTTTGGTCTATAAGATCTCAAATGGCTTTATATCAACTGACGATAACATCATGTCTAGAATTTTGAAATTGTCGCTTCCGACAACCAAGAAAGAGTTGCGAAGTGTGTTAGGTCTTTTGAATTATTATAGACAATTTATTCCTCATTTTGCTGAATTGACCAAATGTTTCACCGATTTACTAACAAACAAACATCCAAATGTCATTGTAAATAGCGAATGTTTAAGGCCTGCATTTGCGAAAGTACTATCTTATTTTCCAGTGAACCTATTCTAAAATTACTCGATCTTAGCACTATTTTCAGGCTAAGATGTGATGCGAGCTCCGTAGCCATTGGAGGGGTACTGCTTCAAGAGCACGACCAAATATTATACCCTGTGTACTACGTCTCTCGGAAATTGAACACCAGCGAACGAAATTACAGCACGCAGGAACTTGAAGCCCTCGCTCTTGTGTTCTCGGTACGTAAACTTTCGAAATTTCTTTTAGGTAAACACTTCATTATAGAAACAGACAATAGTCCGTTGACATTTATCACCAGTGGAACCCCAAGTAACCACAGAGTGGCCAGATGGTCCCTTCTTCTGCAGGATTATAGCTTCGAAATCAGACATATAAGAGGCTCACATAACTCACTGGCCGATCTTCTATCGAGATGTCCGTACGACTCACCCAATAGCCAGGTAACACCCGAGCACATTGCAGATGGTGTATAAACTGCAAAGTAAATGGTGCTCAACACCACAGCCAATTGTGACATCATGTCAGTTACGCTGTGAAGAACGGTGTGATAGGGAAGATTTAATCTCCCATTGTAAATAAATTGTGTACATACTATTATTATTATGCGAATGAATGTGTTGTATAATTGTGAGAGATGTGAAAGAATGCCATTAGTATTGTAAATATGTAATATTATAAGAAATAGACACCACAGGACAGTACTACAGGACCCAAAGACTTACCGAGCTTGAACAGCACCAAGTAATCCTGAGTACATTTACAAAGATGGTCCACGACGTTTTAACAAGTACGAATGGTGACCATGACAACCTAATCCGAGAATAAGACGGAAGAAGATATCCAACAGCTGATGACAAGAACTGGGTGCTCCGTATATTTAAAGTCCATCTAAAACGGAAGACCTTGATGTGAATGTCAACATAACACATATGTGCAACAACACAGCTCTACACTTCCGTTAGATTTGCATATTAATTTGAAAGTTAGCAGACGATACTAAAATGTTTATAAATTTATGACAATTGTATGTAAATTTGGGTATGAAACATTTCCATATACGAAATTGTATATGTCGAGTTTTGTTAGATGTAATCTCAGCATCGTAGCTTGATTTACTTTTTCACAATAGTGACCTTTTGTGCACTTTTGTCAATAAGTATCAAACTATGACACTAAGAAAAAAAAATGTTACTTGTAATTTATTTTGGTGAAAGCATGATAAAATTACGGTCCCTAACTTTTGTTCCATAACCAAGGGACATAACTAAAAATTGTTGGTGATGTGTAAATATTATTGAAACTACCATGTTTGCCTAATGAGTAACACGTCAATGTGACGTCATGTGTATATGGTAAAACTTGCCAAAACTGAAGACCTTCATTGGATATTCTATGAGATAAGGGTAGATGTGCAATGTCGGAGTTATCTTATAGGTAGATACTCACAGGCTGACCTGATTATTTGTAATTTTTCTTTTTGGTTGAGAGGTAGGGGCAAGTTAGCCGTAACCTACCGGACTGGCTGTGTCTCAGCGAGGTAAAATCCATGGAATTGATGGTACTTGACATGTATGCTGGATGGGTAGGCATGGAGATTGTATGCATATTGTTTACTAATCACCTGTACATATTAAGAAAAACCTAAGAGTTACGTCAGATGAAGTGCAAAGTTCGATTCTGACAAGATAAAGAACAGCTATATAGAGTACATGAAAGGAAAACCTTTCATGAGAAAAGGGGGGGGGGGAGAATGTCAGAGTCTCACCCAGAGTTAGAACGCGTTGTCTGTACCAACGCCCGACAATGCAACGCTGAACTATGATAAACACTACAACTATAACGCGGCGTCGTCGACAACGCCAGGCAATCAACACTGAGCGATGCTAAGCAGTCGGCGGTCAGCTGGAACACAGCGTGAACATTGGGGGTCACGCAAGCTGACTCGAGCACAACTGAGGCGTGTGCTAAAAGGCCAGCTAGACTGGGCTTGGGCGCCGTAACGGACTGACGTGTGAATGCGGCCTGAGAGTTTGTGCATGTATTGATCGCTAGCCTGTATGACACTTGGGGATGGAATGCCTGTGTGTTTGACTTGTATTGGAGTGCATTGATGTATTATTATATTGATGTATTGAATGCTTGTATTTATGATCTATTTGCTATTGTGAATTGTGATTGCGTGAAGCCTGTATTGTGCCTGATGTGTGCAGTGCGCGAATAAATAGCGCGAAGTATATTATCGGTTATTCGCCTCGTGTTATTTGATAATCATATTTAGTATCACACTTGTCAAGATACGAGCCATAGTTCTTGCTCTACGCAAGACTCTGACAAGTAGCAGTAGTTGTAGTAGCAGTAGGATTAGTAGTAAGGTAGTAGCAATTGTTGCAGTAGTAGTGGTAGTCTTAATAATAGTAGTAGCAGTATTAATATTATTATTATTATTAGTAGTAGTAGTAGTATTAGTAGTAGTACTAGTATTAATGGTAGTAATAGTAATACCAGTAGTAGTATTAGTATTAGTAGTAGTACAAGTAGTAGCAGAAGTAACAGTAGTAGTAGTATTAGTAGTATTAGTAGTAGTAGTAGTAGTAGTAGTAGTAGTAGTAGTAGTAGTAGTAGTAGTAGTAGTAGTAGTAGTAGTAGTAGTAGTAGCAGCAGCAGCAGCAGCAGTAGTAGTATTAGAAGTATCATGGCGACACACATTTCAGAAATAGTGAACGACGTTAATGGCTGTCTTAGGACATCCTCGTCCGGTAGGGACAGTCATGAGCCACAGGTGACACCAGACCGTCATCCAGCTACTGATGGCAAAACTAAAACTATAACTAAACTAAATAAATTTAGAGTAGGAACATGGAATGTTAGGACATTAAATGAGCTAGGAAAGTTAAACAATGTTCTAAGAGAAATGGAAAACATGAAAATGAATATACTAGGCATAAGTGAGATGAGATGGAAGGGATCTGGTAAAATTATAACCAACAAACACACAGTAATTTATTCAGGAGGGGACACACATGAAAAAGGTTATAATGTTCAAAATCAAAGGCAAACTAATGGATATAAATATTATACAAGTATATTCACCAACAACAAGCAGTAGTGAAGAAGACATACAACACGTTTACGATGAAATAGAAATGGCAATAGCTAAAATTGGATCACAAGAAATAAAAATAATACTGGGAGATGTTAATGCAAAAGTAGGAAAGGGAAAAATAGAGGATATAGTGGGGAATTACGGTTTAGGTACAAGAAATGAACGAGGAGAGAAACTAATAGAATGGGCAAATATTAATAATATGATAATTGGAAACACATGGTTTAAACACCATAAAAGACGACTATACACATGGAAAAGCCCTGATATGAAAATACGCAACCAAATTGACAACATACTTATTGATAAAATATTTAGAAATGCATTAATTAATGTAAAGACAATGCCTGGTGCTTACGGTAATAGTGATCATATACCACTATGTGGACAAATAAAAGTAAGATTAAAGAGAGGGAAAAAATGGTTAAGAACCAGAGACTTAATAAAGAGGTTCTGAAAGTAGATAAAGAAATTCAAGAACAATACAGAATGACTGTGAAAAATAGGCACAATGCAATAGCTAAAATACAGAGTATAAATGATCAATGGGAAATGTTAAGGGACTCATTCATCAAACTAGCAAAGAAATATTACCTGAGAGAAGCCAAAAAGCTAAGAAAAAATGGATGAATGAAGAAACCTTAATGCTGATGGACAAAAGGAAACAGAATAAAAATGACAAACAAGAGTGTGCTAAGATAAATAAAGAAATAAGAGATAAATGTGTGAAGGCAAAAGAAAGTTGGTTAAACGAGCAATGCACACAAATTGAATTAAATTCCATTAAAGATAAAAAAAAGTATGCACAGACAAATCAGTGAGCTCACAGGAAGATAAATAAGAATAAATACAGGGTGTTTGAAATCAAAAACAGGAAAGATATTATTGGAGGAAGGTGCTATAATGAAGAGGTGGAATGAGTATATAAGAGAATTATATAATGGAGAAAGAGAAGAATTAACAGAAGAAAGTAACTTAGAAGGCCCACCTATTCTAAAAGAAGAAGTCGATGACGCTATGAAACATATGAAGAAAGGAAAAACAGCTGGGCCAGATGAAATCACAGTAGAAGAATTAGAAGTATTGGGAGAATTTGGGGTAGATATATTAACCAAAATGCTAAATGATATTTACAACAGTGGATATTTACCGAGCGATATGGTAAAATCTGTATTTATAGCAATACCAAAGAGACCAGGAGCAATTGAATGTGAAGATTTTCGTACAATTAACCTCATAAACCATGTCACTAAGCTTCTACTCAGAATTATAATGAGAAGAACCAAAAAAAAAAAATAAAAATGGAAATTAGTGAAGAACAGTACGGTTTTATGGAAGGAAAGGGTACAAACAATGCAATACATATATTACGAACATTAATAGAAAGGTCAATAGAGAAACAGAGGGACATATATTTATGCTTCACAGATTATACTAAGGCATTTGATAAAGTAAAACATGATGAGCTGATTAAAATGTTGGAAGATATCAACATTGATGGGAAAGATTTAAGAATAATAAAGAATATATACTGGAACCAAGTAGCAGTAATTAAAATAGGAAATAAAGAGGGTAGTTACGAACAGATAAAGCTAGGAGTACGACAGGGGTGTGTCTTGTCACCCAATCTCTTCTCCCTATATAGCGAAGTAATAATGAGAGAGATCAAAGAGAAGCCAGGAATACTAATCGGTGGATATAATATAAATAATATACGCTATGCAGATGACACAGTATTGGTGGCGGATAATGCAACAGACCTACAACAATTATTGGACAATGTAGTATCAGAGAGTGCACAGAAAGGACCCTCCTTGAATATCAAGAAAACAGTAACAATGGTGATATCAAAGAAAATGGGCACACCAAAATGTGACATAGAAATAGAAGGGGAAATTCTCAACCAAGTGGATAATTTTAAATACCTAGGGGCACTTATAACATCAGATGGAAGATGTACAACAGAGATTAAGAGCAGAATAGGGCAGGCAAAAGCCGCATTTCAGAAAATGAAGAGTATCTTATGCAATAAGTCGCTATCAATGAATGTAAGAAAGAGAGTGCTAAAATGCTATATAGAACCAATTTTGCTGTATGGCAGCGAATCTTGGAATGTAAATGAACAAATTAGGAAGAACTTAGAAGCAACAGAGATGTGGTTTTTAAGACGAATGTTGCGAATTCCTTGGACTGCCAGAGTAACTAACAACGATTGCCTGAAAGAGGCTAATGAAACTAGAACAATATATACAACAATAAGAAAGAGGCAAACAGCTTTCTTTGGTCATGTGATGAGAAGAGAGGCACTGGAGAACATCATGACAATTGGAAAGATCGAAGGGAATAGAGGCAGAGGCAGACCAAGAGAAATGATGATGGACGGATTGAGAAGGTGGCATGGAGGAATATCATCAGCAGAGTTAATCCAGAACACCAAAGACCGAGATCTGTGGAGAGCCATGAACGCCTACGCCAGCCGGCACGGCACTTGATGATGATGAGTATAAGAATTAGTTGTGATTCTAGTAGTAGTATCAGTAGTAATAGTAGTAGTATTAGCAGTAGTTGTATTAGTAGTTGTAGTAGCAGCATTAGTAGTAGTAGTAGCAGCATTAGTAGTAGTACTAGTAGCAGTAGTAGTACTAGTAGTAGTAGCAGTAGCATCAGTAGTAGTAATAGTAGTTAGTTTAATTTACTTTAGTCGACGGATCAACATCACGGATCAACATCACGGCTTACGGGTGCAACCCATAAGTGCTCCGTTCTACTCCTAACTCAAGCCTGAGTTCGAAGAATCTCAGCTCGGTGCACGACCTCCGTAGCATCGGAAAGGATCCTGAAATACTTTGGGTAGATTTTTAACTCGAAATTTTGCTCGGGCAACTCCGTTAGGCTACTCTTTTTCGATTTCCAACTGCCAAGGGATGTTTTTCGTGCGCAACAATACACACGGGCGTCCGATCTCACTACCCAGTGAAACAAGCTATGGGGAGGGTCCCATAATGTCCCGTCACAATATTTCAAACTTATTCTTTTGCCCTGGCTGGGAATAGGTCTTTGTTGCCAACCCTCATCCGTTCCCCGGACTTACTGTCACACTCTCTTTCGACCTCAGGATTATTTCCTGCAGTGTATTTCTGGCTGACACACACGTAACATGACGATCGTCCCAGTCACTATAATTTGAATTTAATACCGTAATAAAGACAACACAGAAGAACACCAAGACAGATAAACCTATACAAGTCCAGAAAACAAAACTGATGTGATAACTCTAGTCCAGAAATGAATCCAGAAAACTCTGAACATCATATAGCACAGATCTTGAAATTGTCCAGTCATTTCACAACTGCCTCACCGGGCACAGGTTCCAGTCTCTCTATCCAGCGTCGGTTGTTCGAACAACAGCTTCCAAGTTTCCTAGGTCATCACGATATAGTCAGTAATCTGGTCTGGGAAAGTGCCATGGGATCACTGGGCACAATTGAGGTTGGGAACCAAAGTCATGATGCCAGATTGGGTATAGGGAATGAATCAGAGTCTTTCGCTGTCCCGGACAAGGATGGGAATTGGCGTAGGTCCAAACCGCCTCATCAGCAAACGCTCGACCTTAAGTCAATGAGAAGACTTGAGTTGGCTGTTGTGTCACTCATTACATTTTTGTAACGCCTCTCCATTTATATTAGAAAAACACATTATACCTGGTATGTCCACTGACTTGCCCTGGCCTCATCAGGTGCTTATAAGTTTGGGCATAGAAGCCTTGTCAAGTCTTTCAACACACTTTCCGGTTTACACTCGACCTTAAGTCGATGAGAAGACTTCAAAAGAAGGACCCTGTAGATGAGAAAGACTAGTGAGGGACCAAGCTGACTCATGCACCAGAATCCTGAGGTCCAATTGGCCTCAGTTAATACATTAGTTATAAAGAGGGTAGTTATAAGTAGATAAGTGGCTTGCTTGAATGAGTCTGACATGTCAGGTAGCCCCTGGATTGGCTACGTCCTGGCTTGAGTAGACCTCCAACTTGTAGACGTCTTGTCGGCTACCCTATGCACCCTGTTGCATACAAGACTCACTCTCCACACTCATACCCTGCCTTTATTATTATTGGGCACATTCGTTTCCCAGCTTCTCTCTCCCTTGCAAACCATGACTTTCTCACGACAAAGATCTTGTGGTGTGGTGTGCCCAGTAATCTGTGTGTTTCTCCCCCTTAACTAATATTATAGTAGTGGGGTTGTATGGCACGCATTGTAGTTCCCCATTCCCAGCAAGAATAGGAAAGAAGATACTACCCCTTCCGGCCGCTGCTCTTGTCTGAGCTGTCGCCGCAATGTACCGGCAGTGCCTCACCTAACACGTAGATTCAGAGGAATGCATGTTCTCTCAATGAGATAAAGAAGTTTATTTATATTCCCCACATCATCCTATCGACTAAAAGACGAAAGAGATAGCACCGTGGATAGCCTCTTCCGGCTCAAGAAGATAGATCATAGATTGGTGGACCCCATCCCCAAGGAGCCCTTCCCTCCTTCCGGCACACCGTAGCTATCTAATGTGCTTATATTCAAATGAGAGATGCTACTAAGTAGAGGTAAGCCGTAGGAAGAACGATAGCACTCGTCCATCGGCTGCCAAGAACAAGCGATATCATTTGGGAAATATTCATTGTTCAGATTTGTTCCCTTGCCATGCCAAGACCAAGACGCCTAACCAGATTGGCCAACGGTCACCCCCTCCCAATATGGCAAGACTGCCGTTTCGCCATATCATCTCAGTCGTTAAGACAATCTGGATTTATAAGTGCAAAACTAATTACCACCTAAGATTACCTTTCATAGCCCATCAGTATTCTGCCTTTAAAATGTCCCAATCTTTAACTTGACATCTTGACATTAGGCAGTGGGTAACCATCAGTAGAAACGGACATGAATTGCCCCAGAAGCCGCACCAGTGCGCATTTGGCGCAAGGCGCTCCATCGGGTCTACCCGAAAGAAAAGACCTATATCTAATCGCTCTATGAAAAGATCGTGTTATGAAAGTAACCCAAAGAACTATCTTTCATGGTGATTGAGCGAACAAGAGAACTGAGACCTCCGAAAGCCGTTTCCCCCTGTTTACCCAAAATAAAAGAAGGCATGAGGACATGAGCCATTGGCGTTTCGCCACACCCAGAGACCAGGGGAAATACAAGACCACCCAGCCCCCGAGTAGTAGTTAGTAGTAATAGTAGTAGCAGCAGCAGCAGCAGCAGCAGCAGCAGCAGCAGCAGCAGCAGCAGCAGCAGCAGCAGCAGTAGTAACATTTATTTATTTCATTGTAACTGCATACGATATAATAGTCCCCTGTCACACATGTCATGTAAACGTGCCAACTGTACTTATTATGTGGTTATTGACATCTTATTTGGAACTCAGTTGCAGGCGTTGAACAAGCACATCTATTCCTACTACGTGAAGGATCTCAGGAGCTGCAGCCAAGGTATTGTTGTTCTTTTAAATACACTGCTGCAAATTATCTAGTTGTCTTTTTATTTGCATTTCTCTCTAAACTACCCCCTTCCCCCAACAAACAAACACACACACACACACACGCACGCACGCACGCACGCACGCACGCACACGTATAGGTATTTTCAACAGGTTTTTTGACTTGTGTGTGTGTGTGTGTAGTTTCTCATTAATATATATTTCAACTGTTTTGTTTGCTTTTGTATGTGTGTATGTTTCTCAGTAATATATATCATTATCATCATGCCTTGCGAAATGTATTATGTTCTGAATTATTATGTTCTGAATTATTATGTTCTGAATTATCTTCTTCTTCTTTGCGTTCATCCGGAGTGTTTTTTCAGATGTGATTGCGTGTGTCTAAGTTATGCACCCTTGGGCCGAAACCCGTAGGCCAACACATCCGGCTTTAGCGTGCTTTTTTGACCAGGTAGCATTCCTGGGAGACTCACTTTTGCGGTACCGTCCACAACCCAGCTGGCCAAGTTGGAACGGTCGAAGACTTAACAGTCATATCCCTCAAGGGAAGCAGGGACAGTCCATGGTATTTTCCGCCATCCTGGGTGGCTTCCATAATTGCAGGGCCGACACATAGCGCCCTGGTGCTGGGCTTACCGAGGGAATCGTCACGTCCTGCTCATGGCTGCTTTAATTCCTCACTTCAATATATTGGGCGTTTCGTTAACCCCGGGCTGTTCCCGCACAAACCAGACAGGTCTGCAGACGGTATCCAATCAGCGAGTTTTCGATACGGAAATGTGCTTGTCGTTGCGCCCGTCAGAACTGTTCCGGGCACGACGGACATTCGGAAAACTACCTAGTCAGAGCTTTTCCGAACAAGAGCAGCATTCTGAAACTAGGTAGTCAGAGCTGTTCCTAGCACGAGAGACAATCGGACGAGACATTTCACTCGGACGTAAATGCGTAGTCATCATCATCATCATCATCATCTTCCACTTCTGCCGTCAAGCGTCGTGGGGAGGAATAATTTGCGTTCCACCGCCCGGTGGACGGCAGTGGATAGTGTCATTCCGTGTGGTTGTACAATGTCTCTGATGTCGTCAATCCATTTTCTTCTTGGACGTCCTCGTGGTCTCGTCGCAGATGATCTTTGATGTAAGGCCAGTGATGGTAGTTGCTGATGATGCATTCTAACGACATGGCCAAACCACTTGATCTTCTGTCTTTCAATAAATGTGGCACAAGGTGTTGATCCCACAGTCTGTCTGATAGTAGCATTTCTTACTCGGTCTCGGATTGTTAAGTTGGAAGCTCTCCTCAGGCATCTAATTTCGCAGGTGTTGATTTTGCGAAGGTGTAATTTGGATAAAGTCCAGGTTTGAAATTGGTAGCATAGGGTTGGTGTGAATATGCTGTTTATTATCTGTCGTTTTGCGGACATGGGTATGTTTGGATGTTTCAGTAAGGGTGACATTTGATATGTAAGTGCACTAGCTTTTTGACATCTGATTTCAATTTCTCTGTTCAATCTACCATCTTCTGTGATCATACTTTCAAGGTATTTGAATTCTTTAACTTGTTTCAGAGTTGTGTTATTTATCTGTATACTTAGTGGGCCTGGCGATCTGCTAACCTGCATTACTTCGGTTTTGGTTGTGTTTATACTCATATTGTATCTGCTGCAGGTTGAACTCAGATTAGTAATATGATTTTGTAGTTTGCCCTCATCGCTGTAAAACAGGCACTGATCGTCTGCAAATAGAAGTTCATTTATTCCCTGTGGGTCAGTTGTTTCCTCTGGAGTAAAGAGTTCTAAATTTTCTGAATCTGTTCTGTCGAGACTTGCTTCTTTGGAAATTCTGTCCATGTAGATATTGAATAACAGGGGAGAGAGCACACATCCCTGCCTCACTCCTGTATTGACTGTGAACATATCTGATATACCTTCTTGTGTTCTTACTGCACTTTGGCTCGAGTGGTACATGGCTATAATGTTTTCTAGCAGTTGCCCTTCTATCCCATAGTCTTCAAGGATGGTCCATAATTTGTATCTGTCTACTCTATCGAAAGCCTTTTCCTGATCTACAAACACAATATTCTGCTGGTCACTATATTCGATAGTTTTTTCACAAATTTGTCTAAGTGTAAATAATGCATCAGTGCAACTTTTACCTTTCCGAAAACCGAATTGTGCTTTGCTTAACTGTTGTTCCACTATTGGTCTAGCTCTTTGTTCCAAAAGTTTTGCTTACATTTTCCCTATATGGCTCAGGAGTGATATACCTCTGTATGTTTCACACTCTCTCATATTGCCTTTCTTTTTCCATATTGGTACTATTATTGCCTGTTGCCAATCATCTGGGACTTTTCTTTCTTCCCATGCTATATTAAAAAGTCTTGTTAGCCATTTAACTCCTGTTTCCCCACAGGCCTGAATAGCTTCTGTGGTTATTCCATCTGGACCTGCTGATTTGTTTTAGGACTTTTCTGTATAACTGCTTTGACTTCTGCAGGTATAAGATTTGGTTCTTGCTCTCCCTGGCATTTAGGCACAAAAGTGAGGTTTTCTATGTTATGTGTGGGGTTAAGTAGTTCTTGAAAGTATTCTGCCCACCTTGCTAGTCTTTGTTGTGGATTAAATATCGGTATACCTCTTTTGCTGTTTATGATGGTGGTTGGGTTGTAACATGCATCTCTGTTTCTCATTGTGGTGACATGTTTATAAAATTCTCTTGGGCAGTCTTTGCTAAGGGTCGCCATCTGTTCACCGTATATTCTCCAGGATTCATCTCTAGATTCTCTAATTGTTTGTTTGGCATTACGTCGTGCTATTCTATAAGTAATATAGTCCTGTTCAGATTTAGTTGTGATCCACTTTTTGAATGCTACCTTCTTTTTGAATATGCTATCTTTAACTTCGTTGTTCCACCAGGCTGTTCTTAATCTTTTGTCCTGCCCTATTTTCTTTGTTCCACATTTATTTTCCTGTGTGTCGAGCATGGCAGCCTTGAAACATGTCCATTCCTTATCTACATTTGAGTGATCATCAGGGATGTTCTTATGTAGGTTTTGGATTTCTTGATAGAATTCATCTTTAACCGTATTTTCCTGCAGCCTCCTATAATTGATGACATGTGTTGTTACCTTTTTGTTTATTTTCCTGTGTGGTGAAATCTTTTTTATTATGACTGGTTTGTGATCAGTATCAACATCTGTATTTGGGAGTGCTCTTGAATCTAATAGTAGCCTTCTGTCTGATTTCCTAATTAGAATAAAGTCAATTTGAGATGCTTGGTCTATGTCATTCCATTTATACCAGGTTTTTGTGTGGCTACGACGATGTTGAAAAAAAAAACTATTTGCTATTATTAGTCCATGTTCGGAACATATGTTGAGTAGACGTTGACCACTGCCGTTACATTCAGTCTCTGTGTCGCTGAATGGCCCCATGCAATCCTCCCACGGTGTTCTTCGTGTGCCTATTCGTCCGTTAAAATCACCCATCACAACTAGTTCATCTGTCTCCTTGACATTATTTAACGTGTCTGCAAGTTTATCAAAATATTCGTCTTTGTCTTCCTCGCTGTAAGTGTCATTACATGGGGCGTATGTTTGTATAAAAGTTGATGTTCTATTTCCTTCTTTGATCTGTACTAGTATTATCCTTTCTGATATAAATTTAGTGTTGGTAATGGCTTTCGCTTTGTCTGGATGCAACAAAAAACCCACTCCATGTTTAGCTGTAGCTCGCGGATCGACGCCACTCCATATAATAACGTAACCTTCGTGTGTTCTTTTCGTGTTCTGCCCCTTTTTCCTAGTGTCTGCGAGTCCTAATAATTGAATATTTGATTGTTTCATGAACTCTACGAGAGCTGGTTCCTTATATCCTTATAATGCGTAGTGCCAATTTTAATTTTGCCACCCGCAGGACGGCACTTCCGGCTTCGGCGGGCATTTTTAATGAGGTTAGCCTTCCTCGGGTTTCGAGGCACGTTAGACTTATTGTTGTGATGTCGTCCACATCTCAGCTGGTCAAGATAGAACGATAAAAGACATCACGGTCGACCTGAAGGCAGGGGCAGACCATGGGCATTCCCTCGCTATCCAAGGAGGCTTCCATAATTGCAGAGTCGGCACATATTGCTCTGAGACTGGGCTCACCCGAGGAGTTGCCTCGTCCTGCTGCTTTAGTTCCTCACTTCCATGTGTTGGGCATCTCGCTTGCCACTGATCGCTCAAGCACACACCAGGAACGGTCAGTCTGCAGGCGACATCCACTAGGTAAGCTTTCGCTTCGGACTTCGGATTACGCAATGGATTCGCTAGCCGTGCGTTCCATTTCGTGTTATTGAGACGTTTTCCCACCTTTGTCTACACTCTCTATGAGTTAGATACAGTTTTCGTTACCATTTCATTCGATTGGGCACTTCTTCAACCTTTTTGTACTCGCTCACGAGGTAGGCTACATGTGCTGCCAGCTCAGCACCTTACCTCCGTACAGCAGTGAACGAGAAACGGCCAGGCCGTCTCATCCGGGGATCCCTCATATTCCCCAGCTGGGAGCCTTCGGACAGGTATCTGAACTGGGCATGTAGCGTGCTCAGTATCTCACCTCCATTTTTCGGTAGGTGAGTATCGACCCGGCTCTCTCATCCAAGAGTAGTAGCTTAAAGGCGTTCAGCTACATCTCTCAGATGGAGGCCTTTGTGTAAGTGTCTGGACCAAGTTTGCGGCTTCGTGCGCCTGAGTTTAAATTTTGACTGCTATCCTCAGTCTACCTGCAGAGCAGCAGGTTGTGTCTCTCTTAGTCTGGCCCCTATCCCAAGAGCTGTCCAATATGTAGTTTATATCCATTGGCACAGCGCTTGGGGTCAGTGGGACACTCAAGTCCCCCCCCCCCCCCCACCTCGGCAAGGTGGAGACACATCGGGGGAGTTCTGAATTATTATGTTCTGAATTATTATGTTCTGAATAAATTCTGTTGATAATATTCGTCTATGCCACAGACGTCAGCCATCCGGGCATCATTTCTCTCTCTCTCTCTCTCTCTCTCTCTCTCTCTCTCTCTCTCTCTCTCTCTCTCTCTCTCTCTCTCTCTCTCTCTCTCTCTTTTCAATTGATGATAGTTTTAGCTGCCAAGATGTTTTCAAATTTGTCTATCCCAATTATATATATATATATATACAACTAGGGTTAGAATTAAATTTTAAGAAGACCGAGATTATGGCCTTCAGTAGGAAGAAAGAAATACTACAATGTAATAAATGGATAAATGGTAATATTCTTAAATAAGTGAATCGGTACAACTATCTTGGAACAATCATAACATCTGATTGGAGGTGCCTTGAAGAGATTAGATCACGATTCGCCATGGTGAAGGTAGCCATTTGCAAGATAGAAAACATACTGAAAAATAAGCAAATGTCAATTGCAACGAGAAAAAGAGCGTTGTATTGCTTTACATAGAGCCTGTACTTTAGTATGGATGTGAAACGTGGACAATGAGCAGAGAAGCTGAAAAAAAAAAAAAAAACAGCAACATGTAATGATAGTGGAAATGTCGTTTCTGAGAAAAATACAAAGCATACCATGGACAGAGAAAAAACCAATGAGCAAGTCCCGCAAGAAGCAAATGAAAACCGTAAACTGATTAAAGAAATTATACGTAAACAGTCAACATTGTTTTGGACACGTTATGATAAAAAAATAAAGGTCAGAACTTGGTGACAACAGGCAAAATTGAGGGGGGAAGAACAAGGGGAAGGCAGAGAAGTAAATATCAGACTAGCTTGAACATATGTAATGGTCGAAGCAAGAACACAGAGCTGGTCCACGACTCTGGTGATCGTTTAAGATTATATATATATATAATATGTGTGTGTGTGTGTGTGTGTGTTGTGAGTGTGTGTGTGTGTGTGTGTGCATGCGTGCGTGTGTATGTAACTAAATTGTCAGTGTTTAAGTATTTGATAGTCAGTACATCAATTAGTTGTCAACATTTAATCTTATAATAGCTAGCCCATTACTAAAGTGCCAATGTTAGACCTTAGGGAGGCCAGTGTAGTACTAAATTGTCGGTGTTCAGCATTACAAAAGTCACTCCACCACTACGTTGTCAGCGGTCAGTATTATAAAAGCCAGTTCACCACTGCATTGTCACCGTTTAGCGTTACAAAAGCCAGTTCACTACCAAACTGTCACCGTTTAACATTTGAATAACGAAGACACAAACAATAGATTGCACGATTTATTGCCTGGCATATTTCGCTGCAACTCGTCAGGTACATACTGCAGAAATCACACAACTTACGTGAATTAACTAGATAAATCCTTCAAGTTGAAATATACACATATTCGCACTGTCACAGTCCTAGATCTCTAGGGGATTGAAACTCGGGCTCATACAGGCAACAAACTCCGTTCAGATACAATCGAGCATCATTTATTTACAGTTATATTACAGTACGCTGGCGAAGTGAGTTTTCACAAGCCAGCATTTAACAAGTTGCGTATCACAGGAGTTTACAATGAACAAGATTATCACAACAACTCTAGCAGCTATCTAACATATAATAATGTATGTATAAGACCCCTAAAACACTTGGGTCTGAAACTATCAAGTCCCCTTAAGGTAAGCCCTGTTGCTTTCTCGATGTCCAGTCCGTGTCTGTCCTTTCACACGTGTCGAAATTCGACACGGGTGGTAACTCTCTCTGAGTTTCTCGTGGCCCCCGCAATCGGCGGGCCCCATCAGTGTCCACGTGGCTGTGGACACACTGACCGTTCCTTCGAGAAGGCTCTAGATTATTCGAGCCTTCGAGTGACTCGGTTCTTTCCCTTTAGCTGGATTTATATCCCTTCGCCAGTGTCTCGTTCTTTTAGGTTGGTACCGCCCTTTAGGTGAGTCTGTGACAGGAGTCCCCCCCCCCCTGCTTTGATGGGTTATTCTATGGTAATTAGTTCTGTACTAATTCTGTCACAGTATCACATAAAGTCGGTGTTTGTAGTTTGGTGGATAGTAACTTGGCAACTTACATATCTGCATCGCCAACTCATGTATTCTCCCATACACCACTTTAAGATGATTGCTGAAGAGGTTTCTCTCTTCTATGTTCTTAAACATGCTTATCTGACCGAAGTACCGTGACGTTTCCCAGTTGTTTTTACAACCGCGCCCTTCTCAAGTATCCATATGATACCAAGATATTAAAACTCTGTGTGAGAGAGTTTTAACAAGACAAATGTCTTGGCTATTTAAGTACACCTGCAAATCTTCTCGTGTGTGTGTATTTCGATACATTTTTACTTCCGTATGTTGTATAATGCTGAATATGTAGTTATGCTGTTGTTTTATCACATCTGACTACGTGTTCCTGTTGGCTTGTATAAAGTGTGTGCTCACTGTGTGGTTTCTCCAAGCGTCACGAGTTGGGATATCCTTTGTCATGAATTACGCCAATGTGTGTAATGCATGATCGGGGCATTCCAAGCAGTGGCGCTTAGATGTACTGTATTAAACATGTATCAACAATTTAGACAGGTAATACATTTTTACATGAAGACGCAGACAAATTAAAATAACTACGTTTTGCGTACAATTTGTCCGCTCAGTATATCGCTCTCTCATTTAATTCATTCACTCTGTCATTCATCCGTCTTTCATACAAATTAGTCTTTTGTTAAAATATATAGATAAAGTTGAGGTAAGTGTTATTGCCCTTAGAAAAATGGATTAGGCGATATGTTCCCTTTAAGGTAACAAGTAATTTTTGTACGTGTAATCAAAAAATGGTTTATAATCATAGCTCAAAATTGTATAGGAAAAATATTTCACCTATGAGTGGAAATACTTGCAATATTATGGTAGAAAATCTACAAGTTATAGGTTGACATATTTTATATACATAATAATTAACTACAAGTGTAATACATATTACCTAATAGTACCTTAATTAACTAATTAACTAACTAACTAACTCCAACGATGATGTGTGTTGTCCTCCTGTTGTCCGTGTGTCGTGCCGTCAATGTTAACAGTTAATATAGCTGTTCCTTGCATGTTGTAATCGACGTAGTTCTATTCCGGCTGTTTGCGAAGTTTCTTAGCAATAGCGAGTATGCAGTGTTTTTAATCTTTACAGATGACTGTCAGTTCACTGGTATAAATCATTTCACAGATATTATATATATCGCTCGGATTGTTTTTAACACCTTGGCAATTGGTAAAATAGGGTTCTCAAAGTGTCATGTTCGTGGGTGTTATACGTCACGTATTCACTTGGGCGTTGTTACTTCTGAATGAAAGTTCTCTAGTAGGTGTAGAGGTACACTGTTCTATGCCACAGACTAAAATATCACAGATTCTTATATGGCGAATAGTTAATGTGCCTTGTGTTCATCTGCTGGTGCATTAGTTTGCCGTGATAAAAAGTCAGCAATAATGTTATCGGTGCCCTTGATATGGCGGATTTCGAAGTCGAAATCCTGGAGAAGAAGACACCATCTTTCCAAACGATGGTTCTTTGGAACACCTTGCTTAAGTACCAGCAGTGGCGAACTATCGGTTAAAACAACAAAATGCGAACCTAAGAGGAACTTAGATAATCGACGCATACAAAAAAGTAGACTTAGTGCCTCCAACTCAACTGTAGCGTAATGTATCTCTGCCTTTTTCAGCTTGTGGCTGACGTAGAGTATCGGATGTCTCGTGTCTTGATATTCTTGCATCAGGCACCCTCCAATGGCGATAGCACTCGCATCTGTGGTTAGAATAAAGGGTATATCTATGTTTGGTAATCTTAATACTGGTGTGTTAGAAAAAGTTGATTTCAATTTGCACATTGCATCCTCTAAGCGGATACTCTTACAAAATTTTTCTGGATGATCTTTTGTCAACAGATTAGAAAAAACTGATGTGAGTTCTGCCCAGTTTGGTATAAACTTGGCATAATAGTTTATGAGACCTAATAGGCTTCTAACCTGTTTCTTTGTAGTTGGAACTTCTAGGTTGAGAATTTTTGATACTATTTTATCATCTGTCAATAGTTTGCCTTCGGAAATCCTATGACCTAGGAAGTCTATCTCTTTATAGCCTATTTCAACCTTGGAAGGTTTGATAGTAAGTCCAAAAAGCAAGATTTGGTTAAAGACCTGTTGGAGAGTAAGTAAGTGAGAAGTCATGTTTGAAGAATGGATGCATATATCATCAATATAAGATTGCACGTCCTTGATGCCGTGTAATAGAAGTCTAGTTAACCTGACAAATATGGCGGGAGCGTTCTTGAGACCAAACGGAAGATATCTCCATTCGTACAGCCCAAGGGGTGTAGCGAATGCTGTTATATGCCTTGAAGAGGGTTCTAGTGGCACTTGCCAGTAACCTTTAGCTAAATCAAGCTTAGAAAATAAGGATGATTGAGACATATTCAAGATGAGGTCTTCACAGCTGTTCATTGGCTCAGCATCTGTCATGGTTATGGTATTTAATTTCCTATAATCTATGCACAAACGAATGGTTTTGTCCTTCTTTTTCACCAGAACAATCGGCGAAGAATATTGGGACACAGATTTCTGGATTATTCTATTTTTCTCTAAGTCCAAAATTTCTTTATCTAAATTCGCTCTATAATGTAAAGGAATCGAATATGGTCTACATTTGATCGGTGTCAGATCCGTCAACACAATTGAATGTGTTATTTTGTCAGTCCGTCCAGGTTTGTTTGAGAAGATAGTTCTATAGTTGTTCAGAAGAGACAAAATGTCTTGTCGCTGCTGTTGTGTCAAGGTGTCAGAAATTTGTATGTCATTCATTGTACTGTCGTCGTTCATAATTGGTACTGGAATTTCTGTATTGTCTGAGTCCGTCTGATTTATTACTGACGCTACTGTTTGTAAATTGTCTTCAATGTCCTTGTCGTCGTCGTCGAGACTAATAGTTATCAATATGTCGTTAACTTGGTCGTAATTGTCGTTATCCCATCTTGTCGGTACTGTGAATATGTTTTCGTCGTCTTCGTTGTCACAAGAATGAGTCGTTAACGATGCTTCGTTTGTCGGGGTGTCATTCAGTCGGGTAACTGTCGTTTCGTTTCTGTTGTCATTCTTGTCAGTCTGGTTATTGCCATCTGTTACCTGCGTCTGCTTGTTCGTGTCCCTGTCATTTCTAGAATAGTAAGGTTTTATCATATTTACATGGAATATTTTCAACTTTCCATTCAAAGAAATTTCGTAGTCAACTTCCGAAATTCTTCTCACAATTTTAAATGGTCCCTGCCAAGAGGTTGATAGTAAATCTCTCTTGTCAGGTAGTAATAGTAAAATATCCTGATTTGGTTGTAATACAATCGTTTTTGCCCCTTTGTTGGCGTACTGCCTGTACCTAAAACCTTTCTCGTGTAATGATGTTCTGGCCAGTATACAGGATCTAATGATTTTGTCTCTGGTGTCAGTGACCAAATCATAGGTGGAAACTGGTAATTGGGTGGTTACAGGTTGTGATATTAAATCTCTATAAATAGTGAGAGGTCCTCTTGGGTTCGCTCCATATATCAATTCGAACGGAGAGAACCCTGTACTTGATTGTGGGACTTCTCTGTATGCGAGATAGAGGAACATTAAGGAACATCCCGGCTTGGCCCCCAAATAGCCTGTCACAGTCCTAGATCTCTAGGGGATTGAAACTCGGGCTCATACAGGCAACAAACTCCGTTCAGATACAATCGAGCATCATTTATTTACAGTTATATTACAGTACGCTGGCGAAGTGAGTTTTCACAAGCCAGCATTTAACAAGTTGCGTATCACAGGAGTTTACAATGAACATGATTATCACAACAACTCTAGCAGCTATCTAACATATAATAATGTATGTATAAGACCCCTAAAACACTTGGGTCTGAAACTATCAAGTCCCCTTAAGGTAAGCCCTGTTGCTTTCTCGATGTCCAGTCCGTGTCTGTCCTTTCACACGTGTCGAAATTCGACACGGGTGGTAACTCTCTCTGAGTTTCTCGTGGCTCCCGCAATCGGCGGGCCCCATCAGTGTCCACGTGGCTGTGGACACACTGACCGTTCCTTCGAGAAGGCTCTAGATTATTCGAGCCTTCGAGTGACTCGGTTCTTTCCCTTTAGCTGGATTTATATCCCTTCGCCAGTGTCTCGTTCTTTTAGGTTGGTACCGTCCTTTAGGTGAGTCTGTGACACGCACAATAATGTCAATTATCTACCACGGTAATTTTAAGCTGACTAACATGTCTTTCTGTTAGCACAATTCTGGCTTGCGTTGATTGATCATAATTGCTTCTGCAAATTTTAACAAGCGAGTATTCTGTGTGTTAAACAACACGCGAAAGGCAGTGTCTCTGTCAACCACATGGCCGCTCTCGACAATGTGCCTACCAATAGAAGACGCCGGGAGCTTCCGGTGTGTCGGCCCCACGAGGCTAGCATCTCCTGTGTGTTGTATCTTGTTGACCCGTTGAGGTATGTGTTCTGACACTCGTTTGTTAAGCTGTCTCTCTGTTCTACCAATGTTAACACACAAAATGCTCGCTTGTTAAGATTTGCAGAAGCAATTATGATCAATCAACGCAAGCCAGAATTGTGCAAACAGAAAGACATGTTAGTCAGCTTAAAATTACCGTGGTAGATAAGTGACATTACTGTGCGAATATGTGTATATTTCAACTTGAAGGATTTATCTAGTTAATTCACGTAAGTTGTGTGATTTCTGCAGTATGTACCTGACGAGATGCAGCGAAATATGCCAGGCAATAAATCGTGCAATCTATTGTTTGTGTCTTCGTTATTCAAATTCACTACGGGAAAACATTGTTTTGAATTTCTCAACCGTTTAACATTTAAAGAAAAAGCCAGTTCACCACTACATCGTCAAAATGTAGCCTTACAATAGTGAGTACCGACCGTACTAAAGTGTCAGCGATTAAACCTACAATGTCCGTTCTCAATTTCCTATGTGTTTTTATTAAGAAGTCGCTTTCCCTTAAATTTCCAGAAGGCCTGGATGTGGAAGCTGAGTTCTTTGAAGGACAGCTATATGCATACAGGTAATACATATGATTTCCGAGAAGAGATTTGTGACCACCATTGTTGGTTGTATACTTTAGTTGTTCTATGACATGGATGTTTTCAGTTGTGTTTGACAGTTCTGTGACTCATCCATCATCTGTCTATAGTACAATCCAGTACAAATCCACATGGTAGCGAGTTAGGATCATTAAGCTCCATGATTTCCTATGTAGTTGCCCCAGGTAACTAAACATTGGGGTTTTTGAACTGAAATGTTACAGATACATCCTGAGAATAAGATACATCCTGAGAATACCGTGGATAAGAAGAAAATACATACTGATATTTACAAGGTCTTCAGGAGGTCAGGAAGGCCGAATGGGTAAGAGCACTCGCTCGTAAACATCTGGTGCGTCAATGCCAAGTTAGCGGATTCAACCCCTATACGGGTCAGATAGACTAAAATGTTGACTTATCATCCTTGACTTCGGTATATAAATTACAAGTACCTTTGAAGTCGGAGTGGGTTTACATTATGGCGAGGGATACTGGTAATAAGGAAAGCTAATACACAAAGAAAAAGCAGTCTAGTAGCACATGTATGGACTACGCGTGAGTTCAAATCGAGCAAACGCAAAAAAACAACAAAAAAACAAACACTGAACGTGGGAAAAAATAGGTTCACACATTGTATCATGTGCCCCAAACTACAATCTTTTGGCCACGTGAAACGACACGGTGATTTAGGGTCATCTCTAATGAAGTGCGTGGTTACTGGAAGAATAGTCAGATGTCGACCAATACAACGGAGGGTACAGAAGATGATTGACACGCGGGGCGTGACAATGCATGAGTCATGAGGGATCAACACTATTTCCCCGCAGGATGAGACGAGAGCGATGTTCTGCAGGAGACTTTCTACATGATAATAATGATGATGTGTGTGTGTGTGTGTGTGTGTGTGAGAGAGAGAGAGAGAGAGAGAGAGAGAGAGAGAGAGAGAGAGAGAGATGAACAGAGTGAGAGAGATGAAGATAGAGAGATATGTAAAGAGACAGAAAGAGTGAGAGAGATGAAGATAGAGAGATATGTAAAGAGACAGAAAGAGTGAGAGAGATGAAGACAGAGAGGTAGAAAGAGGGATAGAGAGAGAGCAAGAGAGAGACAGAGACAGATAAGAATCATAGAGTGTGAGATAGAGATGAGGCGAGAGGCATACAGAGAGACAGGCAAAGAGAGAGCCCGACAGATAGACAGAAGCAGAGACAGACAGTGAGAGAGAGCGACAGAGAGGAAGCGAGAGAGAGAGAGAGAGAGAGAGAGAGAGAGAGAGAGAGAGAGAGAGAGAGAGAGCGCAAGACAATAGAAAAGAAA
Source organism: Cepaea hortensis (assembly GCA_963921405.1). Lineage (NCBI taxonomy): Eukaryota > Metazoa > Mollusca > Gastropoda > Stylommatophora > Helicidae > Cepaea > Cepaea hortensis. The sequence goes on along the minus strand of OY992876.1, from coordinate 460,073,451 downwards.
CTTGACCGACACATGGCTACACTTACATGTTCAACTGCGATTGTATAAGCTAGAACTCTATCATGGACCTGCATGTTAAATGTTTGAGTTGTATACTATAGATAGAAGATTTTGACAGTGCCATTTCTAAATAGTTTATTTTACAAATAAAACGTTTCAGTAAAGAAACATAAGCCCAAGTTTCTAAACGGTTTATTTTATAACCAGAACACTTCAGCATAGAAATACAAGCCCATGTGGCATTTCTAAATGGTTAAATTTACAAACATAACGTTTGAGCATAGAAACACAAGCCCCCAAGCATAGCATAATCTTGTTCTTTTTCTGTAAGTTGCCACATTGTTGTTTGTCCATCAAGAATGATGATAACCATTCATTTCATCCAGTGGGGTTGAAGGTATGGAGCCGTGGGTTCTAAGATGGCTGATAAGGCTTATTTTGGCTCGAAATGTTCTTTGACAATGTGGGCAAAGAATGCTTGACGTCTCTGGAGGAGGATTTCCTGCGGTGGTTTTTCTGTCCTGCCTTTTCTTCACAGCTCTTGCAGTCCTGGTTGCCTCACATATGACTGCACCTTTGCGTAATGATGCACGCCACGAATTTCGGTCTCTGGCTGCAGCCTCCCAGGTGTCATGATGAATTCCAAAAGCATTCAGTGAAATTTTCAGTGTCTTTAAAGCGTTTCCTCTGGCCACCTTGGGAGCGTTTACCACAACGCAGTTCGATGTAAAAAAATTCGTTTAGGGAGCCTGTGATCTGGCATGCGAGTCAAGTGACCAGCCCAACGAATCTGATTCTTCATCAGTATAGTGTGGATACTGGGCATGGATGCTCTTTCTAGGACTTCAGTGTCTGGAATCTTGTCTTGCCATTTAATCTTCAGTAGCTTCCTTAGACAGACTGTGTGGAAGTGGTTTAATTTCCTAGCGTGTCGCTGATAAACAGTCCAGGTTTCACATGCATATAGCAGTGTGGATAATACAACTGCTTTGTAGACTTTTAGCTTTGTTTGCAGGCTTATTCCAGTTCTGTCCCATACATTCTTGTACAGTCTGGCAAAGGCCGCACTGGCCTTTGAGATTCTTGCATTCACTTCGTCATCAATTGTGGCAGCTTGTGACACAGTGCTGCCAAGATAGGTGAATTTGTCCACAACAATTAGTCTATGATCATTCACTTTGATATTCGGCACAGTGTGATTATTCCCTGGAGCTGGCTGGTACATAACTACAGTCTTCTCCAAGTTGATATTGAGCCCAAAGTTGGCACAGGCACATGAGAAAGCTGAAACATTATGTTGCATATCCGCCTCTGAGTTGGCGTATAGAGCGCAATCATCAAATATAAAAAAACAAAAAAACAAAAAATCAATTTGCCACTGGAAAAATCCGCCTTTTCTGCTTCCACATGGGAACGTAGGAGTTGTGATTTTTATTTTTTTTATTTTTCGTTCTATCTATCCGTGTTGTCCTGTCCTTGACAAAGATTCTGAGAATCGAAACGTCGGCCGTCTTGTGTCTCGTATTGTACGCATTTGTGTGTATTTTATTTTATTATTCACTTTATATATTTATTGAGTGCTTCTGATTTTGGATTGTCACCTGTATTTCGGGATACGATGGATCTCCTTGTAAGGTATGTGCAACGTGTTGATGTTTAGTACGTTTCGTCTCGCAGGAGCTAAATATACTTATTTGTTTCCAATCCATATTGTTATATCCTGCTGCAGCCGCTGCTTTTTCTTTCTGCCAGTAGTGTTGATTCAACCATGTGGTACAGGTGGGAAAATCCAACCCTGCCACTATTGTTGATTCAACCACACTTCACGTGAGATAATACAGCACTACAACTAGTGGAGACCCAACCACGCTACACGTGGTATAATACAACCCTGTCACTAGTGTTGATTCAACCATGGTACAGGTGGAATAATAAAACCTTGCTAAAAGTGTTAATTTAACGATGGTACATGTGAAATAATACAAACCTGCTATTAGTGTTGATTCAACCACTGTACTGGTGGAACATCCCTGCCACTGGCGAAGATGCAAGCACTGTAGTCGTGGAACAACCCTGCCACTAGTGAAGATCCAACCACTGTACTCGTGGAACAACCCTGCCACTGGTGAAGATCCAACCACTGTAGTCGTGGAACAACAGTGCCACTGGTGAAGATCCAACCACTGTACTCGTGGAACAACTCTGCCACTTGTGAAGATCCAAGCACAGTACTCGTGGAACAACCCTGTTACTGGTGAAGATCCAACCTTTATACTGGCAGTGAAGTAGACAAGCCACTACACAACCACAGTTCCCTTTTAGATCCGAAACAAAGTAAAAAATGAAGCTCGACGAACGGAAAAACACAAACACGGGCGAATGTGTAGACCAGTCTTCATCATCTAGCAAGAAAAACATAATAATAATAATAATAATAATAATAATAATAATAATAATAATAATAATAATAATAATAATAATAATAATAATAATAATAATAATAATACAAATACAGTTGTAGCAAAACGAAAATTTATCTGGACATTCGACAAGTAATCCGATCAAGTAATCCGATCAAGTAATCCGATCAAGTAATCCGATGTGCTACCAAGCTTTGTTGATCGGAGTACTTTTCGGGGGTCGAGATAAGAATTCCTTTCTGTTATCTGTTTTTATTGTTTCATTTTTGATGTTCGCTGGTAAAGACTTTTGGTGAAACTTTTGCTTGTATCTATGTATATTTTCCCGCTCGACGTTTTATTAATCATATTTTGTGTTTTCATTAGGAAATCAGTATCAGCTGGACAGCAGCGAGTTCCCCGTTTCGACCTCTTTTTCAGATATGTGAAATAGTCATAAATTGATAGAACCATGACATACACATTATCCATTGTTGTAGATACCATCTAACAATTGTGTTATCACCTCTGCACCCAGTTCACCAACAGCTTTTATTTCTTCGAAAGTGATGTTATATGTCTCTGGGCATTTACTTTAGTCATCTGTTGTATAGCATCTTAGACTTTTGCTGTCAGTTTTGGTGGTCCTTCATTGGTCATGAGTGTTGGTTTGTGGTCTTGATAAATTATAGTGAGGAATTTTGTGGAAGCTGCGAAGATGTGGTTTTATGGTACAATGCCGAGATCATTGTGGATGGTTAAAAAAGTAGTGAAGATACTCGCATCTAGAAAAGAGAACCGCTTATTCACATCATAAGAGGCATGTCATGAAAAGGGGAAAGGTGAGTACGTCGTGAAAAACAAATAAAAATGTTTGAGAGGAGGCAGTGGGCGACAGAACGAAAAGGTGCTGGAAAGTTTGGCATCATGACATGGAGGAACACGGCGTGGACCATAACAAGATTGGTAGTACACGAGACAGAAGGCTGTGGACAAACAAGATCATAAACGCCACACGACGTGGTCTATATGAAGATTGGCAGTAAACGAGACAAAAGGCTGTGGGCAGAAAAGATCATCAACGCCACACGGCGTGGACTATACGAATACTGACAGTACAAGAGACAGAAGGCTGTGGACAGACATGATCATCAACGCCACACGGCGTGGACTATACGAAGATGAATGTTTTTTCCCCCATTAACAATCACAGTAAAGATACTCTGGGCGTTAAAAGACATCAGCAGAGGAACTGACCAAGGATTGAGAATCTATTTCCAGCGCGCTGTGATGAGAGCGACTGTCTACAAAGGAATATCCATATTATTATGACGCTGAAATCAAAAAACGTCCTGTTTTATCTATGAAAAGTACGAGAAATTCTTTCATGGTCCAGCTTTTTAAAACAAATGTCGCTTTAAAGTCGACAGGGTCGACTTCATCGCACTGGGTTTTTATCCCATATAGCTTGGTCTCTTTCAGCAACACGGAAAGCGTCGCACAAAGCACGAACTCCGTAGCTCTAGCGACGACCTACAGGAGTCTCCGAAAAATTTCACTCGTGAACCGAAGGACACGGCCCGGAATCGAACCCACAACCCAGCTTTTCAAAAAAAAAAAAAGGTTAGCTCCAGTGGCACCTCCTAGTTGTAAAGGAGCTGCAACGATGGTGGTGTGGCAAACAGAGCTCAGGAGCTCCATTAATCCACAGAAAAAGTGGATAACGCTAGGCTTGAATACTTCATGGCACTCACTCAGTTGTCATGGCAGACGTAAATTACTGTAATAGCTTCCCTACTGGATGCCGAAGACATGAAGACATGGCCACAATATCTTCCCGTGAATAGTTTAATGTTAGTTAGTTAGTCTTTCCTCTTGAGCCTAAGTCGGCGCATAGGACAGAAGTCATGGCTCTCCATGTCTGGCGGTTCGCTGCTACCTGTTGTAGATCTTGGATGTTTACTTGGCCGTTGAATGAGCCTTCTCTGATGATGGTTCTACGCAGGGTCTCTCTTGGTCTCCCCCGTTTTCTTTTCCCTACTGGTGACCATATGAGGGCTTGGTAGGGGAGTCTTGTCTTGTCCATTCTGAGTACATGGCCGATGTAGCTCCAACGGCGTTTTCTTATAAAATTGGATACAATATCTTGCTTAGTCTCTTGTCTTATTTGCGCATTGGTTTTGAAATCTGTCCACTGGATGTTTAGAATTCTTCTAAGACATTTGTTCTCAAAATTAATAGTTTAATTAATAGTTTAATGTGCATGTACTAATTCGGGAATCTTAGATTGGCATGTGTAGCAACAGAATACCACTCTGTGGACTGACATGACGCAGTAAATACGTTATTTTGTTTATTAATTAATTATTCTTGAGTCCGTACTCACTTTTCTCTTCCATACAGGAATGCATGCCTGCCATACAGACCAGACCTAGTCAATACCTGGTTCCGTGAGTTTGTAACGAGAGTCCCCACAGCAGAACCCAAAGGCAAACCTCTCGGAGCACACGTGGATATGATCAATCTGATAAAGACCAACGATTCAAAGACGATGCTTAAAGCATTTGCAAAGTTCAGAAACATTCATTTGGAGGACGGAGAAGAAATCTATTTCCATGCAACCGATGTTCAAGGTGCCCTGTGTATCATCGAAGAAGGAATTGATTTAACCAAAACAAGATCTAGAGAAGACTTCTCCAATGGATATGGGTTCTATGTGACCCCAGATTACACAAAATCAGCGGAATGGGCAAACAGAAAAGTAGATAGATTCTGCCATAACACCGGAGCAATAATTGCTTTCAAAATTAGCAGAGAATTACAAAAGGAACTGCCTCATCTGTGCTTGGAAGTGAGTACAGCTGAAGGTAGACGGAACTGGGAGAACACAATCTCACATTTTCGAAATGGCGAAGCTTTTGCTTCTCTATCAGTGCTGTTGGGGAATGTGAAATTCATTAGAGGTCCGGTCTGCAGATTTGGCATCCTACGCCCGGGGGAAATCCCCGAACCAGGCGACTTTACTCAAATATGTATTTGTGATAAAGAGTACGCTAAGCGATTTGGAAGTCTGAGCAACATTTGTTTCGTAATATTTTTCAAGGTGAACTAAAGAAAGATTGCTTTAAAAATAATCATTTTCCCATTGTGAATTTGAGTAATGAAGACACAAACAATATATTGCACCATTTATTCCCTGACATATTTCGCTGTAACTCGTGAGGCGTATTCGTAAATAATTCAACAAATATTAAAGCAACGAATCCTTTTAGCTGAAATACGCATTATTGAAGGTTTATTTCCCTAGATGAGAATGTTGTTGGGGACAATCAATGATATGCGCTCATGTAGTCTTTTACAAGACTGCTAATGTTGTGAATATGCAAATAGAGAATAGAAAGTGGAACATTTACAGCCGTGGTAGAGCACAATTATACAGGATAAACTAATCACACTTGATGAGAGGTCACATCAATTATGTCTAACATTTCATAGGGGAAAGTCAAAGATAATGAGTTTAAATCAAATAAATAACCACTCGATCTCCCTTGATGAAACAACACTTTAAAAGGCGAAATAATACACCTATTGTAGAAGCAATGAAAAAAATAACAGAGATATTACAATAAGAATACTCACGGCAAGAGGGGCATTCATAACACTAGGAAATAGAGCAGACGTAGAAGAGCACAAATACAAATAATCTCATGTTTTTTTCTAGCACTGAAGCACGATTTGCAAGCATACCCTGCTCAACCCATCATATGACATGTTACAACAAGAGTCATCATAAGTTTCTCCACCCCACTTCCGCGCTAAATTTCTCCACACAATCACGACCCAAGTTTCTTCACCCAACTCACGCCCCAAGTTTCTCCACCGCACTCACGCCCCGAGTTTCTCCACCCCACTCACGCCCCGAGTTTCTCCACCCCACTCACGCTTAAAGTTTCTCCACCCCACTGACACCCAAATTGCTCCACCCCACTCACGCTCCAAGTTTCTCCACCCCACTCACGCTCAAAGTTTCTCCACCCCACTGACACCCAAATTGCTCCACCCCACTCACGCCCCGAGTTGCTCCACCCCACTCACGCTCAAAGTTTCTCCACCCCACTCACGCTCAAAGTTTCTCCACCCCACTCACGCTCAAAGTTTCTCCACCTCACTCACGCCCCGAGTTTCTTCACCTCACTCACGCCCCGAGTTTCTCCACCCCACTCACGCTAAAAGTTTCTCCACCCCACTCACGCTCAAAGTTTCTCCACCCCACTCACGCTCAAAGTTTCTCCACCCCACTCACGCTCAAAGTTTCTCCACCCCACTCACGCTGAAAGTTTCTCCACCCCACTCACGCTAAAAGCTTCTCCACCCCACTCACGCTCAAAGTTTCTCCACCCCACTCACGCTCAAAGTTTCTCCACCCGACTCACGCCCCAAGTTTCTCCACCCCACTCACGCACAAAGTTTCTCCACCCCACTCACGTCCCGAGTTTCTCCACCCCACTCACGCTCAAAGTTTCTCCACCCCACTGACACCCAAATTGCTCTACCCCACTCACGCTCCAAGTTTCCCTACCCAACTCATGCCACGAGTTTCTCCACCTCAATCAAGACCCAAGTTTCTCCACTCCCCCTCAAGCCCCAATTTCTAATGGCGATTTCTGCACCTTTCTCTTCACTGCACCTTCCATCAGATGTTATGTTTGTTCCGAAAAATAAAATTGTACCGATTCACTTGCTTAAGAATATCCCCAAAACTGGTATATTACAGTGTGGTTTTCCTTCTTCCTTGTGACGACCATAATGTGTCTTCTTACAATTTAATTCCAACTCTAGTTGTTCACTGTGTGCAATAACCGCATCTACTAAATGTTGCAGATCCTGCTCATTGTCTGCAATCAATACTGTATCATCAACATATATAATATTATTGATGTTACGGCCCCCAATGATGATTCCTTTCATATCTTCTAGATTTCTGAAGATATTTTCACTGTACATAGAAAAAAGATCTGGAGACATTACACCCCCCCCCCACCGTCTCACACCTCTCTTAATAGGCTGATATTGGCCTACCTAATTATCAATCTTTATGAAAGCTTGTTGTTTTCAATATATGTTTTTTTATAAGTCTAAGGTTTTCCCAACAATTTGTAGATCTGCAAGTATCTTTATCATGTTGACATGTCTTACTTTATCGAAAGCTATTGAGTAGTCAGTAAAACAAAGATGTTGCTCTTTGTTTACTTCTATAGAACGTTCAATTAATGTTCTCCGCATATAAACAGCGTTTACTGTACCCCTGCCTTCTACAAACCCAAATTGTTCTTCTTCTGTCTTTGGTTGTACTTTCTTCCTAACTCTTTGCATGATAATTCTGAGCAAAATCGTCGTGATGTGACTCATTATACCAATTGTTCTATGCTGATCACATTCCAATGCTCCTGGTTTCTTTGGGATTGAAATAAATATAGAATTACATAATTTAGGAGGCATATTTCCAATATCATATATTATATTCAGCAGTCTGGTGACTTTGTTTATTCCATATTCTCTTCATATATGGTAGGATTATTTTTGTTGTTTCTTCTTGTTTCCATTAGTTGTAAAATTTCTTCAGGAATCCATTTCTTACGGTCTTCATTTTTTAATTTTAGAACAGTTGTTTCTGCAGTCCAATTGATTGAATTCTTCAACAATTCCCATTGTTCATCCACATCTTGAAATATGATCTCTAGATCAGACAATACATCAAATCTTTTCTGTACTTCTATGTTAAAATTGTCTTGTATTTTCTTGTCAGTTTTCAATGTACACAGATCATATTAGTTTTTCCTGGTGTATACTTGACTTTCTTTAAAATCACAAATACTGAAGTATTGGAAAGATCAAGTTGTGTGACGGTTTATTCCATGAAAGACCTGGGAGTAAGAATCGGCACAGCCAGACGCGAGAGGTACATCGGGAAAACAAAGCGCCTCGTCAACCAACACAGAACTGGCACTATTAGCCACCGGACGCTGATGCATATGCTGGGGGGAGGATCTGAGCACCTATGGACATGTCCGGAGTGCAACGAAGATACCCCAACTGATAACTAACTAACTAACTAAGGTTTATTCCATGCTCAGTCTTCGTAGACTTAGATGGATAGGTCATCTTAGGAGGATGGATGATGGTAAAAAACCAAAGGACATCTTTTTTGGTGAATTACAGATGGTATCTCAAGCCGGTCTCTCTGGCTGTGGGGTTACAACACTTTCTCTCTGTAATCCCGTTTATCACGCATAGTCTCGTAGCGTAGCGAGAGCTGAGGCGGTTCGACCCCCACTCGTGACTTGCGGGATACTGAGCCGGCCGCTCAGAAAGCAATGGCAAACTACTGAGCGTAATCTTGCCAAGAGATCAACATACAGCTGAAAGATGCTGGTGTTGACAGCTAAGTCCTGTAAAGGATATGCTTAAAAAAAAAAAAAAAAAAGATCTCAGGGTCGGCCTCTACTACGATACAAAGATGTGTGTAAGCGGGACATGATTGATACAGGCATTGATAATGCACATTGAAAGCAAGTCGCCGCTGAACGTGTTGCATGGAGGGCAAACATCAGAAATGGAACAAAGACAAAGGAGAAAATTATTGCAGATAAGTCACACATTGAACGTGCGAGACGTATGATGGTGGAAATGACCACGTGTTCACATGCACCCACTGTGAACGGACATTTACAGCGCAAATTGGCCTTATCAGTCACACTCGCTACCGCCATAGGTAAAAGGTATTATGCCTTTTTAAAGCACCAACTATCGTCTGTCAAGACGGCAAGGTGCCAATATAATTATACTTGACTTTCTTTAACTTTACCTTCAATGTGCCTGCAATCAATCTGTAATGACTGTAACAGTCTGCATTTGGAACTGCATTTGCGATTGTTAACGCAGTTCAAAACTTTATGCTGATCAGGATGTAATGAAACTGATTTCTAACACTGCTGTCAGGGCTCCTCCATATCAGCAATCTTCTTGGATGTTGCTTAAACAGGTGTTTCCGACAATTATTTCATGTTCTGTTGCCCATTTTATAAGTCTGTATCCTCTTTCGTTTCGTTCTTCCAAACCATGTTTGCCTACTGTGCACCTCTCGTCTTAATTTACTACTTTCGCATTGAAGTCACCCATTATAATATTTATTTATGGATTTTTACATTTCTTCAAAGCATTCTTCATGTCATTATACAATTTCGCTACACCATCTTCACCACTTTCTCCTTTTGTGGCATATATTTTAATGACGTTTATGTCAAAAGGTCTGCCGATTTATTTTACCAATAAAACCCTCTCTGACACTGCCCTATATCCTTTAACAGATTTTGATGTTTTCAGATCCAAAATAAAGGACATGCAGCTGACTTACTAAATGTTCAGTATGTACAGCCATATGTTTCAACTGGTTCTATGTAACATAATCTCCAATGGCATGAAATAATTGTACAAGATATTATTTTTTATAAAATGCAGTGTTTGCTTCTCATATTCTGTTCATTATCCGTGTAACATATTCCAATCAATCAATCAATCAATCAATGCCGGAAAACTTGGGCGGTCATGACTCGCCATTTCACTCGATCACCAGAGTTGTGGATCAGCTCAGTGTTCCTGTCTCGTTCATGCCACGTGGCCAAGCCATCCAGGTACTTTCCTCTCGGTCTTCCTCTTTGTCTGTTCCCCTCGATCTTGCCAGTTGTCAATAAGTTCTCCAATCCATTTCTTCTCATAACATGTCCAAAAACTTTTGACTGTCTTCGTCTAATTTCTCTAATCAGTCTACGATTTTCATTTGCCTCCTATAGTACTTGGTCATTGGTTTTTCTATCTGTCCATGGTACTCTTTGCATTTTCCTCAGAAACCACATTTCTGTAGCCATCAAATGTCTTTCAGCTTGACTGCACATTGTCCAAGTTTCACATCCATACAAAAGAACAGGCTCTATACCCCCTCAACACTCTTTTTCTCGTTTCAATTGACATCTTTTTATTGGTCAGAATGTTTTTCATTTCGCTAAAGGCTACTTTCGCCATGGCGATTCTTGTTCTAATCTCTTCAAGGCATCTCCTATCAGATGTTATGACTGTTCCAAGATAATTGTATCGATTCACTTGTTGAAGAATATTCCCATTTACTTGTATATTAATTACATTGTGGTACTTCGTTCTTCCTAGTGACGACCATAACATGTGTCTTCTTACAATTTAATTCTAACCCCAGCTGCTCACTGTGTGCAACAACCGCATCTACTAATTGTTGCAGGTCCTGCGCATTGTCTGCAATTAATACTGTATCATCTGCATGTCTAATGTTATTGATGTTTTGTCCTCCAATGCTGATTCTATTTATATCTTCTACATTTCTGAAAATATTTTCACTGTATAGGGAAAAAAGATCTGGAGACATTACACACCCCTGCCTTACACCACTCTTAATAGGTTGATATTGTCCCACTTCATTATTGCCGAACTGTCGCTTAAAAGTCGACTTCGAGCGACAGTTGCCATACTGTGATTCACATTAATATAATAACTGTAACGATCCAACAGTATGCATAATTCTTCGGCTCAATGAAATTTAACAACTAAGAGCAAACTGGAGCCTCAACTGTTAAGTGAAGGACGAAGCAGACTATTGGCTTTCAATTATAAATATCGCTGTTTAATTGTCACAGCTTACACAGTCTGTTTCAACAAAAACTATAATTCCTAACTTAAAGAGCCTGTTATACCAGACTGGCATTAAGTATGTTTGACAGGAATATGTATTACTAGAACACAAACCTTGTTTTCTAAATATCAGCCATTTGTTCTATTCACCCGCAGACGTCCCTTTGTCCATCACTGGGTGTTCGTCTCGCTGCTTCATAAATTATGTCTAATTTCTCTGCCCGCAGGTTCATCAGTCTGTGGCGATATTCTGTAACATTTTGGCAATCTATTCTTTCGTCTGTTATTATCCTTCCAGCCACTGATCGTATGCCAATCCAATCCTTGGCCACGCCAATTTCTCCAGCATCCAAATTGCACTGCTGCCTTCTCGTTCCAGCGTCCCTGCAAGTCTGCCGTTGCTATTGTCATCTGTGTGACGTTTTTGTTGTTGTCAACTCGTCTCTTAGATTTTGTGGCATTTTAGCGTACAGGATTTTCTACATAATTTCTATGACGTCATTTCATTTGCACTCGCTATATGGCAATTATCAATCCTTATGGCAGCTTGTTGTGTCCAATATATGTTTGTTTATAAGTCTAATGTCTTTCCATATATATCATTCTATATACATACACACACACACACACACACACACGCACGCACGCACGCACGCACGCACGCACGCACGCACGCACGCACGCACGCACACACACACACACACACATAACATATTCCATCTGATGTAAAAATAAAGTGAACAGAGTGGGATACAAACACTACAAATATTCATATCTTCACATGGCTAGTGACATCTTCAGCGGTTGCGTTGTTTTGACGGCTAGGTCGTTACGCTGACATTGGCATGACCGTGGTCAGACATAGGTTCCATGCCATGCCAGCTCACTTTGTTCGGAACGGAAGCGACAGATCGGCCACCTATTTCTCCTGGCACTCAGCCTACCAATATGTCTTGGTCCTAACATTTCACACATCCACAGCTGGCTTTCGCTACAGGACTCTGTGTGTGATGACTTTCATGTAGTAAATGTAAATCCTAGTTTGCTGTTTGGCAGTGAGTCATGCAATGTGAATGAACACATTTGGAACATCATGGAAGCATCATAGATATGGATCGCGAGATGAATATTGAGAATACCGTTGACTGACAGAGTAGCTAACAGCGATTGCGTGGAAGAGACTAATGAAACTAGAACGTATTGTACAACTATAAGACAGAGAAACACATTCCTTGGTCATGTGATGAGAAGAGAGGCACCGGAGAACATTGTAACCACGGGAAAAATCAGTGGAAGAAGCGGCAGAGGCAGACCGACAGAGATGATTGTGGATGGGTCTGAAATGGTGGCATGGAGGATTATCATCATTTTTGGTCCAGAAGGACCAAAATAAGTGGAGAAACATGCACTGCAATGGCAGTTGGCAGACCACATCATGATGATAATGTGGAGATTTGAATGATTGCATGGCTTGTGTTTAAATAGATTGTATCTATTGATGTCTGATTAGCGTTGTTATGACCATAAATGATTATAATTAATTATTGTTTCACAATTTTATGACTGACTGGCAACACGTGCCTGTATTAATTTATGTTGCACTATTATGAACATTCCTAGTTTTGCACTAGTACATTATGTATTTTTTATAATTTATGTACTGGTTCACTTGATTCTGTATTTCTTTCTCACTGTAAACATGCAGGCATTCCTTCATGGCCATCGTTATATATATGGATGGAATGTTTGCATTTAAACCGTTGTTTCCTTCTAAAATATCCGAGCGATCTTCATGGTCCTGAAAAGAAAAAAAAAAACTAACCAAGGCAAACGGATACTAACATTGTTACATTGATATACACAAGGGAGCTGCTGCAGCGTAATGGCTAGACGCCCGCTTGCTGGCCAGTGGTCAAGGGCTCGATCCACATCGGGGTGAATTCGAATGTTAAGAATTGACCTTTGCTCCCAGGACGGCACAACCCAAAATCGATACAATAACAAATCTTGGAAACCAAAGTGTGATACTAATTATATTATCCACCGAGTAACGACTTTTAAAAAAAAATTCGCATATCCTTTTACAGGACATCACTGTCAACAGCAGCATCTTTCAGCTGTCTGTTGATTTCTTGGCAAGATTACGCTCAGTAGTTTGCCATTGCTTTCTGAGCGGCCGGCTCAATTATCCCGCAAGTCACCACCGGGGAACGAACCGCTCCCAGTTCTCGCCCGCTACGAGACTGCGTGATAAACGGGATTACGGAGAAAGTGGTGTAACCCTTCGGCCAGAGAGACCGGCGAGTAACGACTGGTCTGTAATAATAAAGGTGTATCACCTGGAAAGCTGCTGGTCCAGATAGCATCCCAGCAGAGGCCGTTAAAACTAACTTCTACATGTGAACTGAATTACTGCACATATTATTTTAGCGGAATCTGGGAAACTGGAGAAATGCCAGCAAATCGGAGACATGGATATCTGGTGAAGCTGCTATAGGAAGGGGGCATGGATATCTGGTCAAGCTGCCATAGGAAGGGGGCATACAGGAGTGAGAAAATTATATTAATTTTCTGTCAAATAAACCTAGACCATTAAAATATGGAATATTAATATCGAGGGAAAGATCATTACACAGGTATAGACGACTGTTTGCCGGGCCACATATTTATAGGTTACATGCGACGGGATTGCGTTCATTGCACTGGGTGTTACCCCATTTGGCTCGATCTCAGTCCACAGAACGGTAATCCTCCTGCCAATAGATTAGCATAAAGAAGGAGCTCGTTAAATCCAGTGCCCGAAAAGAACCCCCGACCTCCAAGGCTTGAGGCAATCACACAGGGTTATAGTTTCAACTGTAGACTCACAGGTTCATAAGTTCAACTATTAACGAACAGGTTTATAACTTTAACGTTTAATCTAATGTACACGGCCCATGATGATAGTGAAATCCCGCCACATAGCACAGCGCTAGGGATTGTGGGAAGCAAGGGGAGACGATCCGATCCTTAGTATAAACAGGTCTGGAAGAGGCAAATGAAACTAGAACATAATGTACAACTATAAGGCAGAGATACACATACATATGCATGGTCTTCTTTACATTGTCATCACAGTCAGATATGCGCCCACGGGAAGATTAACCCGGTCAACAAATGCCCGCAGAAGTCGGATGTGTCAGCCTAACGGCGCAAGAACGCAGCCCTGCTGTAAACAGGCACAACGCAATCACGTCCGAAAAAAAAAAAAACTCCCCGGATGAACGCAGAATAAGAAGATATTGCTTGTTGTCAGATCGTGTATGATCCAGATCAGAATTGACGTTTAGTAGTGGTTTTGAGCTGCTGCATCGGTGGAGCCATTATTTGAATGTTATGTTTTCCTGTGCCTTATATTTTTGATGCACCTTATGTTTTATGTTGTACTCAATCTACTATCTGGATTGTTTTGGTGCTACATAATACTCAGGTTAGGTGATTAACCATTCAGTTGTTGTACGTTGTGTATCTGCCAAACTTGGCCTAGATATAGGGTACATGTCTGGTTATTTGTTTAGAAACCACTTATCATTGTTAGTGTTTTATTCTAGACTACATTTGTATTAGCGTTTGTTGTTATTATATATTATATTTATATGAAAATTAGTTGTAGAATTTTATAAATAAAGAACTTTAGTTTGTTTCAGATTGGTTAGTTTAGTCTGTATAAGTTTAGTCTGTGCATACTGTGTTGCTATTACAGCTTAATAGTTTAAATAATTGACTGGCTTGGGAGAGATGAATCCCAGCCTCTGTGTTTAGAATCCTGGAACCCTTTCTTTCTTATTACTTTCCCTTTTCTTGTTGGTTGGGAAGGTGGGGGAGGGGGTGGAGAGAGGTTTCCTCTCTTTATCTATCTTTTCTCTTTGGCCCGAATGCAGTCAGCGTTACGCTCTATCTCTCATCAGCGTAAAGTATAATTTAGTTTTTCTCTCGATTTCAAAATACATTTAGACACATACATATAGCGGCCCTCTGGTCCACATCTGTCACCACATACTGGTCACCTGCTACAATTGAAGCTATTTCTCCATTTGTATCACTTTGCAGTTGGCTGACTATACCAGCATTAGAAAACTCCGTTGAATCCCTTTTCCCCGCCTCTGTCTGCGAAATAAATTCACATGGTAGTCGCTGGTACTCTAAAAATACTGAAGAGTTTTGGCCATCGTAGAACATAACTTTAGGAAGGAAAAATCCCAACTGCACCTCCCCGTGGTAGAGGATGGGAAACACCATGGTGTGGATAAAGCAGCCCCGGGGACCGATGATCCACCAGAATAAGTGGACAACTCTGCATCTGAGCAGAGCAGGGCACTCACTTGTCCTGACAGTCGGAAATGGCTGTCAAAGGCAGAGGTGAAAGACCACCATGTGGATGTGTAAGGCAAGGGGAAACCATCACATTATCTTCCTAGACTTCACGGCAAAACACAATTCAGAGATAGTTAATGGCTGTCTTAGGACATCATAATATAGAATTACATAATGCAGGAGGTATATCTCCAGTATCATATACTGTGTTCAGCAGCCTGGTGACTTGGTCTATTCCATGTTCTTCTAAGTCATTGATCATTTCTGTTGTGATATCTGAACAGAGGGTCTTGCCAGTTTTAATATGGTTAAGAGCATTCTGAACTTCCATCTTCAAAACTGATGTTCCTTCATTATTATTTCAAATATAATAATGTTCTCTGGTATCACCATTAAGTTTTTTCACATATCTGATCATACATGTAAAATCTGCTCTTTTTCTAGTATGATTTTTCTATCTTCTGTCTTTAGGCAGCCTGTTGATGTAAGTGTTCTTTTATTAGTAATGTCCTGAATTCTTCTGTGCAGTAATTTGATATTTTTACGGCTCTGTTGTTTTTCAATTTCTCAATTTTTATGCAATTTTTCTCAAGCCATGCTTCTTTTGCCTCCTTACATAATGTTCTGACTTTTCTGTGAATTTCTTCATATTTGTCAGGATTATTTTTGTTGTGTCTTCTTGTTTACATTAGTTGTAACATTTCTTCATTCTTCAATTTTTTTACGACACACTTTCTTTAATTTTGGAATAGTTGTTTCTACAGTCAAACTGATTGAATTATTCAACATTTCGTATTGATCACCCACATCTTGACATGTGATTTCTAGATCAGACAATATATCAAATCTGTTCTTTACTTTTATGTGAAAATTGTCTTGTATTGCCTTGTTATGTTTCAATGTACACAGAACATATTTAGTGTTTCATGGTATATACATGACTTGCTTTAGCTTTACCCTCAATGTAATCTGCAAGCAATCTGTTATCACTGTAACAGTCAGCATTGGGAATTGTTTTTGCGATTGATAACGCATTTTGAAACCCTCTGGCAACCAGGATGTAAACAATCTGGCTTCTAATCCTGCTGTCAGGACTCCTCCATGTCCATAATCTTATTACACGGGACTTTCTAGCACAGCACTCTCTGGGAACGTCACAATCTAATCTGAGCTGTGTTGGTGTCACAACTCAAAGACTTCCTATACCAGAACTGACACACAAACAAACTACAGACCTATTCCACAAAATAATCACTAGCTGATAACACAATCCTAAAAGAACAATTCAAGTGCTGTCAAATCCTGGCAGGCTTTGCCACTTGAAGTTGAGGGAAGAACTAAAGACAACGTTGACTACGTTCGGGCCAAGGAGAAAAGAGATATACACATAAGAAACCTCTCACTGGGATTTCACTATCATCATGAGCCGTGTATACGAGGAATTTAGAACTTCAACATTAGACTCGCATGTTTATACCTTCAAGTTTTAATCTAAGTATTTATAACTTCAACTTTAGACTCGCATGTTTATACTTTTTAGTTTTAATCTAAGGATTTATAATTTCAACTTTAGATGCACAGGTTTATGACCTCAACTTAAAATGCACATATTTATAACAATTTAAGGCGCAGGTGGTAATGTCTTCAAGTTTAGACACACAGGTTTACATACTTATAAGTTTAGACGCATAGATTTATAACTTCAATTATTAACGCACCACAGGTTTATAGCTTCAGTTTTTAACCCAAGTTTATCACTTCAATTTTTAACCCATAGCTATATATCTTTATCTGTAGACGCACACAGGTTTGTGACGTCGTTTATTAACCCACATGTTTATACATAATTTCAACTTTAGATACGTAGTTTAATAGCCTCAAGATTAGACACACGAATTTATAACTTCACATTAACAACTGCTTACCTAGACTGAGTGAAAACAACACCTACCTGGGCTAGAAAGAAGAGTTAATTTAATGCATTTGACAAACTATAGCGCACATTTTATGGAAACAAAAGGAAAGAAATATGCAAGTTCTAGGGTCCCTGGGAAGAAAAGGACAGCTGATTTTAGAAATACAAACGGGGCGATCCAGTACTTTGACCACCTTAAACCACGTGACACTGGTCAAAACTATACAGGAAGGGATCAATTTACAGGCCTTAAGGCTCGTTAGGTATATGGTCCTAGACATGTGTTTATAGACCAATCGGCCTTCGCTGGCTCAGGTGGTTAGTATCACATCGGCCGCCTTGTCTTCCAGAAACAGTTCTTGGTACACATGGGTCGACATGGGAGCCCAGGTCCATTTTAAAACATTCGCATCTTCTAAATGGTGCAGATCCTGCTCATTGTCTGCAATCAATACTGTATCATCTGCATATCTAATGTTATGTTCTTCAATGATGATTCCTTTCTTATCGTGAACATTTCTGAAAATATGTTCATTGTACAGAGGGGAAAAAAAGATCTGGAGGCATTACACATCGCTGTCCCACACCTCTCTTAAATGGCTGATATTGACCTACTTCATTATAAATTTTTGTGGCAGCTTGTTGTTTCCAAAATATGTTTTTAATAGTCTAAGGTCAACAATTTGTAGATCTGCAAGCATCTCCATCATGTTGACACAACTTACGACACAACGAAAGCCTTTGTCAACAAAGTAAAGATGTAAGTCTTTGTTTACTTCTAAAGAACGTTCAATTAATGTTCTCAGCATATACACAACATTAACTGTACCCTTGCCAACTACAAACCCATATTGTTCTTCTCCTATTTCGGGTTGTATTTTCTTCCTAACTCTTTGCATAATAATTCTTTGCAAAATCTTTGTGATGTGGCTCATTATGCCAATTGTTCAATGTTGATTACATTCCAAGGCTCCTGATTTCGTTGGGATTGCAATAAATATAGTATTACACAATTCAGGAGGTATATCCCCGGTATCATATATTGTGTTCAGCAGTCTGGTGACTTGGTCTATTCCATATTCTTCTAAGGCAGTGATACTTTTTGTTGAGATGTGTCTGGACCCGGAGTCTTGCCAGATTTCATATGGTTACGAACATTCTGAACTTCTATCTTCAGAATTGATGGTCCTTCATTATTACTCAGAATATCATATTGTTCTTCTCTTGTATCATCATACAGGTTTTCCACATAATCTGACCATGTATGTAAAATTTCATGTTTTGCTATTATTATTTTTCCATCGTTTGTTTTCAGGCAGCCTCTTGATGTAGGTGTTTTTTTATTAGTAAACTTTCTGAATTCTTTTATGCATTAATTTGGTATTTTTACTGTTGTGATGTTTTTATGCATTTTTTTTTTTCAAGTAATGCTTCTTTTGCTTTTTTACATAATAGTCTGACATTCTTGGGAATCTCTTAATATTTGTCAGGATTATTTTTGTTTTGTCTTCTTGTTTCCATTACTCTTAAAAATTCTTCAGTCATCCATTTCTTACCATCTACTGTCTTTAATTGTAGGATACTTGTTTCTGCAACCAAATTGATTGAATTCTTCAACATTTCCCATTGATCATCCACCTCTTGAAATCTCAAGATCAGACAATACATAAAATATGTTTTTTTCTTATATATTAAAATTGTCTTGTATTTCCTTGTCATTGTTTAATGCACGCAGATCATATTTAGTGTTTCCTCGTGTATACTTGACTTTCTTTAACTTTACCTTCAGTGTTCCTATAATCAATTTGTGATCACTCTAACAGTCTGCATTTGAAACTGTTTTTGAGACTGTTAACTTATTTCGAAACCTTTTGTTGATCAGGATGTAATCGATCATTTTTCTTTTCAGCTGTCAGGACTTCTCCATGTCCACAATATTCTGTGATGTTGCTTAAAACAGGTGTTTCCGACAATTAGTTCATGTTTATTTGCCCATTCTACAAGTCTGTATCCTCTCTCGTTTCGTTCTCCCAAATTATGTTTACCAACTGTGCATTCATCACCTTGATTTCCTAATTTCGCATTGAAGTCATCCATCATGATGTTTATTTCTGAATTTTTACATATCTTCGAAGCTTTCTCCACGTCATTATAAAATTACAGTATCTTCACTGCTTTCTCCCGTTGGGGCATATATTTGAATGACGTTTATGTTAAAAGGTCTGCCGATTAATCTTACCTATAGAACCCTGCCTGACACTGCCCAATATCCTTTAACAGAGTTTAATATTTTTCAGATCCAAGATAATTCCTACACCTCTTTGCCTTTCCTTTCCTCCATAATATATAATCTTAAAATCCTCCCATGTCTTAATCCCTGCCCCTTTCCATCTCGCCTCACACAATCGTAATATGTTAATATTTTCTCTTCCCATTTCTTGTTTGATGTTATCCGATGTTCCATCTGCACTCATTGTTCTAACAGTCCAAGTTCCTACTTTCAAAGACAGTAATCTTTTGCACTCAGTAACCTGCTGACGGGCTGGGGTAACCTGGTGCACATGACTACCCCTACCGAGCCAGGCTGCTACTATAGAGCACCCATTTAAGCCGTTTCTCTTCTGATTTTCAATGAAATCGCAAAACATAATTTTCTTGGCACATGTAAAGAAGGTAGTTTGTCATTGCTTTCCTTCTTAGCAGTTAACATACTGGTCAATGACCGTAGCCAATCTCTCCCCCCCCCCCAAATAAAAAAATAAAAATAAAAAATACATCCTCTGCCTACCGTCGTGAAGCTGGAGACCATTGCCTACAACTATCTTTTGGCTGCTCTTCAACCTCATCCACCAACTGCACCCATGGCTTCACGTAAACCTGATCCGGGGGCTATACTGGTGCTCCACATTGCCCAAAGGTGTCCCGCAAGCTAGCAGAGGGAAGGAGGCACCTTACTTCTCCTTTGATAGGGGATATCCCTACCCCCGCTACACACTCTTTATAAATATATTGTCTTTGTTGCTTTAGCAAGACACATCGAGACACTTTCTTCCACCAATAAATTCAGACAGTGTAGAGAGCTTCAAATCTCGACCCCTGCGAGGGACATTCTTGACTCTAGCGAGATACATACAATCTTCTCGACAGCGAGACACAGTTTCCACTCCAGTGAGATACTGTTGTGTATTTCGTGACAACTGGCAAGATTGAGGGAAAAAGAACAAGGGAAAGTCAGAGAAGTAAATTATGTAGCTCTAGTGAGATACTATAGTTTCCACTCCAGCGAGATACAGTCGTGACTCCAGTGAGATACAGTTCTTTATCCAACGGTATTTTCTCAACTGGCGAAATGTGTGCTTGGAATATATTGGATGCGTTTGGATGCATATGTGATGCGTTGTACAGCCTTTGGAACACATTAAGTAACCGGAATGCTAACTCAAATGAAGATGACAACTGCACACCGGGATCATTTATGTCTCGACATGGGGGTGATAGGCAAGGCTGTCGTTTCCAATCGTCAAACGAGGAAGAGAAGCTCCCAAAGAGCACGCTTGAAACATACGGAATTCCCCGGTCACAATGCTCATTTGGAGAGGAAAATATACACCCACAACTCGCGTCTATTGTGTCTGCACAACAATCAACGTCTGAAACAACATATGACTCTCTTGAGCTGCCTTCAGACAAGGAATCAGCTCAGCCTAGGCGACCATCTACTCGTAGAACGCTAGAGATAAGCCAGCAAAGAGCGTTAATCTGCGGATCTGGATCTGCAGCAGCAGCGTCATCTAGCAGGGACAGTGCTCAAATTCAGACACTATATGCAGCAGCTGCTTCAAAGTTAACGCCCTTGCCTTCATCAGCAGCTACGACTAATGGGAGAAGTGCCAATGTTCAGACATCATCTTCAGTTGTTGTCTCGAAGTTAACGCCCTTACATGCAGCAGCGGTGCCGTCAAGAAGGTCAACCAATGAAAAGAAAAGAAGATTAATGCAGAAGGTAAACAAAGTAATTACAGTGTTTAAATATTGTATTTTGTTGACACATTTTTGTTTTCAGTGAATCTAGACCAGCAGTTTAAGACAACTCGGAGTGAAAGGATGGAAGAAATAAAAAAACAAAAAAAAAACAATAAAAAACAAAACAAAACAAAACAAAGACAGCAAAGATGTAGAGAGACAGTGTTCAAATCATCATCATGTTCCATGCTTATAAGCTTAGGCGATCCTGGTTCGCCATCTCACATGATTATCGGAATTTTGAATCACGTCTGCCTTCTTATTCCTATTATGCCATGAGTTCAAGCTATCCAGGTATTTATCTCTTTGCTCGTTTTCCATCACACTGACCAGTTGTAACTAAGTTTTCTAATCTATTTCTGCCCATAAATTTCTAAACAATCCTGACTGTTCAAGTTCTGTAAAGAATTTGCGGTTTTCATTTATTTCTCGCAGGACTGTCTTATTCGTGTTTCTTCTGTCCGTCAGTGGCATTTTGTGTGTGTATTTTACCCAGAAACCAGATTTCAAGTGCCATTACATGTTTCCCAGATTGTGTGCTTATTGTCCCTGTTTCACGTGCGCAAAACAGAAAGAAAGGACAGTCACCCGGTCCAGAACACATTACAGTAGAGAAACTCGAGGCTCAGGGTGAGTTTGGAATAGAAATATTGGCAACATTTCTAAATGACATCTACACTAGTGGGTACATTCCTAACGGCCTATTAAAATCCATCTTTACAACTCTACGAAAGAAACCAGGCGCTTTAGAAAGCGAAGAGCATCGCACAATAAGTCTTATGAGTCATATAACAAAGCTGTTACTCAGAATCATTATGAAAAGAATAAGAAACAAGATTAAACCAGAAACTGGTAATGAACAATGTGGATTTGTGGAGGGAAAGGGCACAAACAGCGCTATATATATTCTCAGATCACTATTAGAAAGAACTATAGAAGTAAAAACATATCTGTACTTATGCTTCATAGACTACGCAAAAGCATTTGACAATGTGAAGCATGAAGAAATAATACAATTACTAGAGCAATTGAACATCGACGGCAAGGATCTGGGAATAATAAAGAACATATACTGACAGCAAACAGCAGTCATGAGAATCAACAACCTTGTCAGAAAATTTCAGTGTATAAAGAAGGGCGCCAGACAAGACTGTGTATTGTCTCCTGATTCGTTCTCATTGTACATTGATTGATTGATTTAGGAACCGACATCACAGCATTCGGGGCATTCCCATAAGCGCTCCGTCCCCATCCTCAGAAGCCAGCGAAGAGTTCCAACCCCAATAGTACCAGTAGCAATCTGATTATATGTGCGTCTCGCCTTTCCTCTAAGCGTCGAGCATCGGCCAGATCCTCTCGTGACTCCTCGCTGTCGCATTCTTGCCAGACCAAGGTGACACATTTGCTCCTCCGAGGTGTACACCTGCTCCCACAAGGCCACAACCACGTCTGCCTTATCATGCATCAATACCCCACCAAGTTTTGCAGAGCCAGCCAATCTGTCTGCCTGTTCATTCCCCAGCTCACTAGCATGCACCGGAGAAAAGATCCAGACGATGCTTGCCACCCGTGACTTCCGATGCGAAGCAAGCCACTCTGCACGAAGCTTGCCTGTCCTCACCCTACTCAGCATGCTTTCTGAGTCAGTTACAATCACGATGTGTGTGTATCGTATTCTCCATCCAGCGGAAAGCTGCACTGACCGCCTCCACCTCCATTCTTAAGCTAGATGTTGTGGTATCATATGCCAGACTCATTGTACAATGAATATTTACATTATGCTGAAAACACCGTCTTAATAGCAACAAGTCAGAACGATGTACAGAAAATGATAGATACAGTGGTTGTGGAGAGTGAGGGAATGGGCCTTAGTTTGAATAGTAGAAAGCCCGAAGTCATGGTGGTATCAAAGAAATAGATTGTGCCTAAATGTAATATTAAAGCACAGAACGTTATTTTGGGGCAAGTGCAGAAATACAGATATCTAGGCACATGGATAACAACAGATGGAAGATGTATCACCGAGATAAAGAGCAGAATAGGACAAGCAAAAACTGCATTCTATCAAATGAAGAACAGTTTGTGCAATAAGTCACTGTCCTTGAAAGTCAGAAAGAGAGTTCTTGCATGTTACATAGAACCAGTTTTAACATACGGCTGCGAGTCCTGGAAAAACAGTAAACAAGCGAAAAAAATAATCCATGTAAGCTTTGGAGATGTGGTTTTATAGAAGAATGCTGGAAATTAATTGGACAGCCAAAAAGAGTAACCAGGAAGCTGAGTCGCAAAAACAACTTTTCACAAACATCAGAAAGAAGCAGTCATCGTTTTTCGGCCATGTTATGAAAAAACAAAAACTGCTTGTGACAACCGGAAAAATTTGCGGAAAGAGAGATAGAGGAAGACAACATGAAAAAGATTATTGACAGTCTTGTGTCATGGCACGGAAAGGAGTCAACAGACGAACTGATCCATGACGTCGGAGATCGTAATTTGTGGAGAGGCATCATCGCCCACGCCAGCCAACAAAGCACTGGATGATTATGATGATGACAAACAAGTGTATGTCCAGTAAAATACTCTTTTTTTCACTGCAGGTGAAAGCTTGTTATTGTTGAGCATTTTTTCCGTTTTGCCAAAGGCTACTTTTGCATTGTCTAATTTTGTTCTAACAGCTTCGGGCTGAGAAGCACAACTGGGAAGGATACAAACCTGCTCCTGGTGCAAGGAAATGCACCTAAAGACAAAATGTCATGGCAGGGCAGACCAGACCCTAAGCCTTGGTCAGCAACTGGTCTAGGATCGAAGCTCCGACAGGCGGATAGTTAGAACATTGCTTTGCTGATCCGGCTGCTTCTGCAACTTGTCTTGTTCCAGATGTATTGGCGTTACATCTCGTATGGAGTAAACTAGGTATGCCGAGACATGGATCATGCTGCAAGGACAGCACATGGTCTCTACAATTCAGCCCAGGCTTTGTGCTATGGAGAGGCAATAACTCCATCCCTGGATTAATACAGGCATTGATGTTGCATCTTGGGAGCAAGTGGCCGCTGATCGTGTTGCATGGAGGGCAATGGTCAGAAATGGAATAAAGACAAAGGATAACATGAGTGCAGATAGGTCAGACACTGAGCGTGTGAGACATAAGATGGGGAATGATGGTGGAAATGTCACAAGCATCCATTGTGGACGAATATTTACAGCGTGAATTGGTCTGATCAGTCACATTAGCTACCGCCATTGTTTGTAGTTCTTATGTCTTTCTGAAGCACAATGTAACAAACTATTGTCTGTCAAGATGGCAAGGTGCCAGTTAGCTAGTTAGTTATTATTTTTCTTCTAATCTCTGCAAGGCATAGCATCTTCCTTCACATGGTTTGACCGTTCTAAGGTAGGTGTGATGATTCACCTATTTCAAAATTATCTCATTAACCTGTATTCTTGTTTACTTAGAGATGACCACCATTTCTGGTTTCCTACAAATTAACTCTAACCTTAATTGCTCACAGTGTACAATAGCGACATCGATAACAGTTTTCAAAATGCATGTTTCAAAGAAAAAAAAAATCCAATTTTTTCCTTTATTATATATAGTTAGTTGTTAGGGTGGATGTGTCATGATAGGTTATCTAGTACGGTGACTGCATGGAGTATTTGTGTGTGCGTGGTTAAACAAGATTTGATCACTTAAGGCTTACTCTTTAAGATTTGAAACAGTCGAGTAACTGTGCCTGGAGCACAAGGAACTCCTATAGTTTCGCCTTTACCCGAGAAGACTTGGCTCATTGTTCGATTCGCTATTCCGGGGGGTGGACGTAAAATCTAATTTACCTTGTAATATATATAATTTACCTTGTAATATTAATTCACGATGAGACTCGGATTCAACACAGATTTCATATAGCAGTAGATGTGGTATTTCCAGGCCACGCTGTTGTCTTGACATTCACTCCCAACCTCTCAGTAACCTCATTCCCTGCAGGTGGATTATGCACAACTTTGTATTTGACGATAAAATGCCAAAAAGTGGGAGGGGGCATGGGAAGAAGAAGAAGAAGAAGAAAAACAACAACAACAACAACAACAACAACAACAATAACAACAACAACAAGGGGAAGAAAAGGATCAAGAAAAATATAGAAAAATCAGAAAGATAAATAGGAAACACAGAACATTAAAAATGAAAAACAAAACAAAACACCAAAAAAAAAAAAAAAAAACCACACACAGAAGAGGAAGATGACAAGAACAATGAAGCCAAGAAGAAGCAAATGCAGAGAAATTAATAGTAATAGTTATTATTGTTGTTGTTGTAGGAGAAGAAGAGTAAGAATAATCACTAAAATGACGAACAAGAAGAAGAGGATGACAATGAAGAAGAAGATAAAATGAAGATGTGAACTTCATTGGCACGCCGCTAAATTTAGTCTTTTAGAGAATTTAAATACAGAAATCACAAACAAGGTTTGTACGATATTTTGCCTGGAATATTTCGCAGCATCCCGCCAAGTGCATACTGCAGAGGTATACATCCGATAAATACCGCGAGGATAACAGTGCTGCACATTCTAGTTAGTTAGTTAGTTAGTTAGTCGACAGATCATCCTCATTGCACATCGAACTATTCAGTCCATAAGTGCTCAGATCCCCTCAGTAAATCCCGCAGCGTGTAGAGGCTAACGACACCAGTTCTCTGTTGGTTTACCAATCTTCTTTGGCTTCCTGCGTAGTGTTCTTGTTTGGCTACCCCACTTTTAATTTGCTGCTCTCGCAGTCTGGCCATGGTTGTAGATTCACAGTCATCACTTGGTTCTCGCAAAGTCTTACTTTTCGTAGAGCATTCAGAATGTCAGCAGCCTGGTCCATGGCGCGTCCGCCCTTCACTGTAGCCTGCGAGCTTGTCAACCCGCTCTTTGCCTTGTACTCCCCTATGCCCTGGCACGAAGATGACACTAATCTTTGCCAGCCGAGACCGCTCCAGAGACAGCAACCATTCTCTTTGGATCCACCCCATCTCTATCCTATTTAGCATGCTCATTGAGTCGCTAAGGAAACATGCCTTAGTGAATGTCTGTGTCTCGAGCCATGTTATTGCTTTACTTACTGCCATGACTTCCATAGTCAGGCTACTTGTGGTCTCAGCAAAAGCATCAGAGTCCTCCTTCACAGTTCTCCCTCCGGCCTGAGCCGTAAAGGCACATGAGCTTCTCAAATGTCGGACGACCGACACATCTGTGTAAATGACGGCATCACAGTTTAGCGAATTCTCGAAAATCAATGCTTGTATATCAGCCTAAACAGCAGCCGGATTTTCTTGTCTGTATTTTCTGTCTAGTTGGATGCAAACAGAAAAGGACGTACATAAATCTGTTGGCACATGTAACCACTCCTCGCCAGGTTCTAAGTCCTCAAGAGAACACACATGTTGAAGAATGTCTTCGGCTTGACCCATCCACAACCTGCTGCCCTTAACTTTCATAATTTCATTATGCAGGGGATGCCGTGTGTTTGCGTTAACTCTGAGGCAGGCGCGTGCTCTGCAAATTTGTATTTTGTCTTCAATGGTTGGAAAATCAAGAAGGTAGCGCATCGCCCTGCATGCTGTATCTCTTGTACATCCAAGAATAATGCGCATAGCTTCATTCTGTTTCCTTTCCATCCTTTCTATCTGCTTACGGCTGAGAGTCAGGATTGCCATAGAATACTCAAAAACAGACATGACCAGACCCTCGTATAGAAGACATAGATGGCGCTGCTCACAGTTTGCTGCCGCCATCACCCGTATGGCAGCCAAACCCCGCTTGGCCTTTGTTATCACCTGGCCTATGTGCTCATTATAAGCAAGGCTGCGATCAAAACGTATCCCCAGGTAATTCATTGCCTGCGTTCTTTCCACCGTCTCTAAATACATATTAACAGTTGGTGTTAGAGTGTTGACAATATGATTATTCAACGAGAACCATGTCACCGTTGCCTTTGTTTGGTTGACCTTTGCCTCAGCTTCAACACACCAAGTATTTATGCGATTGAGTTCGGTTTGTAGTTCCACAGCAACCTGATTCCCATCCTTCCCCTGACAATACACTAAAACATCGTCGGCATATGACGTGCTGCACATTCGAAGAGCATCAGAAACTGCGTGTGTTATTTACTTAACTATATATATATATATATATATATATATATATATATATATATATATATATATATATATATATATATATATATACATTGGCATCAGCCGAACCCCCTTCGAAGACAAAGACGAGAAGTCAACATTTTAGCTCAACTGACCGGTGTAGGGTTTGAACACGTTAACTCGGCATCAGCACACCGGATGTATAAATATATATAAATAATTCTACGTTGTGCAGGCAATAAATCATGCAGTCTACTGTTTATGGCTTCTGCGCTTAAAATTGAGTCTGTTTCACTGCGACCGAGAATGTCAGATCGGTTTATTTTCACAGTGTAAACGAGGATGTTACATCCTTGGTCTGCCGACTGTTACTGGTAGTTTTAAGGTGATGCAGGCGAAGGCATACCTCAGCGTAGCTGCAGACACAGATCACCCGTTGCGTGACACGCTGGACGTAGTGAAGGGTCAGCGACTGATAAGAGGGAAATCATGGATGGCTCAGGCGGATGATACGATCAGAAAGGTGTGCCCCTTGGAGAACATTAGGCGTGGAGAGGAGTGGGTCAGAGTGCCAGCGGAGCAGTCAGACTTGTGCAGTTATAATCACATTAAGCCGGGAGTGCAGGGAGTGGCCAGCAGGGGCCACGGGAGTGGAAATCCAGCAACTAATTCAGGATAATGGTAGCTCGGGTGATGTGATTATCTACACAGATGGGTCGGTGTTGAGAGGTAGGA